>OX453034.1:14399646-14924656 GCA_949699805.1 Tromatobia lineatoria
ATGATACAGGCATTCTTGAGCAATATGTAATGGTCCTTCGAGGTCTTGTATAGCTTTTTGGAGAGTCCTTCGACTCTCCTGCATTCTATTATTTTCAATGATTAATCTTTCAAGCTCAGCACCTATCTCACGTTCCCAAAATTCGATGTCTGTTATTCTCTCGCCGAGTTTGCGACCCGCTTCCATTTGACCGTCTTTGACACGCTCGTCAGCGTCCCTAATATATTTGAAAATTCAAATACCAATCAGCGCAAAGAAATTTATATCAATCCGAAAAAGTAAAATTTTATACCGCATAAGACGCACTGCATCTTTGCGCATTCCGTCGGCATAATGACGATTGGCATCCGCTTCATTGTAAAACCGTAATTGATTCTGCGTCCATTCGTATGGCGTGTATCTCGTGTAGAGAGCTGCACGCGCAGCGTGAGCTGGATTTCTTTCAAAGCCCGTAACAAGATTTGGGAATTTTAGGGGTGCTGTGGCCATTCCTTCCGGGGTATAGCATGGGTCGACCAGTTTATTAGTAATTGGTTGAGTGGGTCTGTTTTTTTCATAAATGCTTTGCTCAATTTGATGGAGTAGTAAATAAAAATAGGTTTACATAAATTTGATATACTCGATTGCTCAAACTAAATGTACAATATGCGACAAAATTCATGTGGTTTTTACACAGGAATGACTTGAACGGTTTCGAAGCCCAGCGTTGGTCGCCATGGATGAGGCCTAGGTGTTCTGCAATACTCTCCGACTCTAACGGGCACAGGGGGACCGGAAACTTGTTCCATACAAGGCATGGCGCCGACCGTACTCCACGGTTGGAGTTGCTAAATAAAGATTCAAAGCCCTCTTACAATATTTGGCATTCCACTTTATGATCTATAATTATCATTTTATAACTGAATTATAACAAGATTTCAACTTTCGGATGAAAAAAAATTACTCATTCTCTAATAACTTTTGCAAATTTCGCTCAGATATACTATTCTATACAGTATTCAGTCAAGCATGCAAAGGAGAATCTTGCCTATTGCTTTTTATTCATTTTTCATCTTTCGCAAAGCGCCTTACGGTGAAGAGAAAGTCAATCAACATATTTTTTACAAAGTAACATGATCACAGAACGAAAATAGTAAAAAGGCAATTTTCATAGTTTTACTGTGTGGGCTTGTTTTTTTTCAAAGGCAACAGAGGATAGAATGGCAATGTAACAATTCAACGAGAGAGCCCCGATTTAAAAAAAGAAAGTAACGAGCAGTCTTTTTAAAATCATTACATTGAAGCATATTTGGAAATAGTCTTTGTGTAGTACGCTGAAAGAAATTGGCATTATACTTTTTAAGTTCACTTTTGGTCAAGAAGAGATGCACCTAAAGATGTCGTTATATTAATAACACGATTCATTAATATAGCCATTTGATTCATTTACCGTGTACATCACAGTTTCGGTCGTTGTTCCGGTCTGATCCATGGCTGCAATTTACTCGAGTTCCTTTTACACCGTTAAAAAAAATTGCAAATTTTATTTGGTTATTTCATCAGATACATCATTAGCGAAATTTTGACACTAACTGAATTTTATGTGTGAGTGTGTTTTGTTTCATGGATTGTCGTGCAAAAGTTATTAGTGATAGACAAAAAGTCTGCGAAAACGCCAATGCAGCGTTTCAAACGCCGACAAACGGAAGCGTAATCATCACGTGACCGCGTCATATGACAGCGGCTGATCAGGCGCGTGAGTGCCTTCTGCTTGGATCCAGCTCAGTACGTGAAACTTCTCCGACTCGCCCAAATCCTCGCGCAACAAAGTCACGAGAATGAGGGATTCGCGTTACGTTTTCACTTTGATTTTGGGCCTGGCCTTAGTCTTCCCTTCGTCGCCTGTGAACGCCGGAGATGCAGTTCCTTTGCTGATTTGGGGTGGTGGAGAAACCAATGGCTCACCTCCGAGCCCCGTGAATCCGCTGCAGAAGACGTCGCAAGCGGAATATGAGAAAATCGTGACGAAAAAGGTGGGCGGGTCCGGATGGCCCGTCCTCGTCTTCGTCAGGGAATATCTCTGCGTTGAAGACTTCGGCCAGCACAAAGAGGTAAGTACTCAAAAATTGGGTCATCGTTTACAAAACTCACATAACCACTTTGTGGTGCTAAGTATTTTCGACTCAGTAAGTATTTCCTGTGATATTTCAGTATAATATTAATTTCACCACGCTGTCCTGTTGTTAAACCCTTTTGGGACACAGCGTCAATCCCTTAGACACAAAACGCTATCCTTGCGATATCAGCATCAGAGTGACAACTTGTCGAGTTAACCTGTGTGAATGATTTATTTTTGTGCTCAAAGTATACATTTATTGTTTCCACAACTCGAGAGCTATGAATTTCAATTATAATATTCCGTAATTACTTATTTTTAGTACACAGAGAATTTTGAGCACACTTAATGCTATTACGGTTGTTTTAATGTACAAACTTGGTAGATTTGACTGTGAATTCTTATCTAATCAATGAATCATTTTGAAGCACAGAGGCTATATCTCGAATGCATTTTGGTCTCGTTCGTGTTGTTTGGATGCTATAAATCTGATTGCAAACTCTTTTAATGTTTTTCAGGGTCTCATGCATCTGGCAGACGATGGTTCACTTGTTTATCTACCTGCGGTGTATTCCCCACTTTCTATAATCGAGAGTCTGTCTAATTACAATGTCTCGTGGGAAGATGAGCTAGAAACTGTCTCGGATTATCAAGTTGTGATAACCCCAGCTGGAGACTTGGATGCAGTTTCCGAAGCCTACAACATGGTCAAAGAATCCAGCCCCAATCTCGTTGCTGCTCTCACTGGCAAATCTTGCCCTTTCAGCAAATCTGAGCGCGTGAGAAGAGACGCGGAGGCCCCTACGACCGCAACCCCGAAACCCAGCGACGAGATACCCATTGTCAAAACCGAACGAATTCTCCTTTACTTAGGTAAGGAGCCGGCTCTGAATATCACTGAAAACGACGTGACGACAAGCACACACAACGTAATAGAGATTAAGCAACTTGGAGAAGGTACAATAAAGTCGCCTCTGTCATTAGACTTCGTATTTGCATTGGCGAATGATACGAATTCGTCCACCGCGACTATCTCTCTCGTGTTCAATATGGACAGCGCAAGCTATTACACCGCTCAGGCATTTTATGTGGAAAATGGCCAACGCGATATGCTAAATCCCCTGAATTTCTTTGAGTTTCCCTACAACGTATCGTATCACTGTTCAGCCAACGTAAGGTTTTACCAGAAGGAAATCAAGATAGAAGGCAAAAAGCAGACGGGCATTGATTTCGTTCTTTCTGACTTCCAACTTCAAATCGATCCGAAAAACTCGACTTTCGCTTATCCGGTGGACTGCGTCGGTTTCACCAGTGTTCCTATCTGGTCCGGAATTTTTGTTACTGTTATTCTCGGGCTTATCACGATCTGGGGACTCATCATGATTATGGATATTCGCACAATGGATCGTTTCGACGATCCCAAGGGAAAGACCATCACCGTTACTGCTTCGGAGTGAAGAAAAAGAATTGTATCTATATTCATGAAATATGTAAATATACTTAATTAAGTCCTGTATATTTCGAAACTGCGTAATCGCAGTCATTTTTGCAGTAATTTTAACGTTCTCTGGGGCGTGTGAGTTGAAGATTTGTTGAGTTTATGTCAATATGCAGAAATGCGAAAATCTCAGAAGCACTAGGACTCTACTTTAATACAAAGGGAGATGAAAAAAATACGGACACACGTGTGTGATTTATGTCATATTGCGAGCAAGGTGGTGGTTTTCCTCCCTCAGTTGTCATCCTATCGCCAATTACAATCAATTTTCATAGGATAGAAATTAAAGTATTTCCTTTCGCATTGGTGATACCACTACGTTCAGTATTTTTTAATTTGCAGCTCGTGCTAAAACTGCCGACGAGATTTTCTGCTATACACATTCGACTGAATAAGTGGAACAGTATAGTGATAAAAAAATATGTATATGTAACATATGTATGTATAGTTTATTTCAAATTCATTCCGTTACCCTGTCTGCATCAAAATTTCTTGTGTCGCTGGGCCGTCGTTCACCCGCGATATTATATGGCAATTCTAGGGTTGTAAGCGTATGCGAATTGTATAACAGCAGTTGTGTATCATGAAATAATAAAGCCGTAGTTACGTGGAACTATCTGACATTTTTTTATTAGGCAGTCTTATCAGTATCGTCCAGCGTAAGATTAGCGAATAAATTCGCCATACACAGATGAGAAGAAAGGTACACATATTAAAAACATGTAAATATTAAAATCCTTGCACGCTTTTCTTCAACCTCTCACGATTGACAAGCACGAATGTCCATCCCGTGTATTACCATGAATACCATCGAATACGGCGGTAGAGTGACCGTTTGGGATAGTTCTGAGATTATAGGCTTGAACGGTGGCAAACTTCCATCGGCTTTTAACTTCAAAGTCTTGCCGTTCATTTGTATCTCGCTGTGTATAAGTAAAAGGCATTAATAACACAATATTTTATGTATTATTTATGATACGCAGTTCAAACATCTACAAATCCACCATCAATATTTCTATAAAAAAAACTATCGTCACCACGAAAGTGGGGAGCATCATTTCAGTAAAAAGATTCTTCAATAATCCTCCTGTTCATTGTTCGGGATCATTACATACGACGTATCATCATTCATTTGAGAAGAACTATTCCATGGTAGGATTTCGAAAATATTAGTGAAGTTATAAATGTACCATTTAGTTGTTCTATAATATATACATGTTATGGAAATAAACCTACAATTAATGGGAATTTAATTTTGTCTAAATTGACAATTGTTCAATTTATACTTTTCTGGTGAATTCGTTATACGACGAATGTTATTTTCATTATTGCTGTTGGAGAATTACCGCAATTTAACGTACCTTGATGTAAGATGGTCGGATGTAAGAACATAAGAAAAGATTTTGGCACCTTTACTCGTAACCGAGTGAATACTTTGTACGGAGATTCGTGCGGGCTCTTCATCGAGATTCATTCCGTATATTGTAACAGAAGGGACCCGACTGATCAGAGCACTTTGAGGAGTGCAGTGTGCGTACAGACGAACTTGTGCAAAGTTGTTAGCCGTGACTAGTTTCAAGACCCTCTCCGAGACGAACTGTTTGTACATAATGCTGACCCACCAGTCAGGATTCGGAGTAATATCAGGTCCCACCATTGCATAATTACCGCCAAAGAGCGACTGCCTCACGACTACATCAACTCCTGTTGCTGCACTGTAGCCGAGCTTATCAAGCCACAAGAATCCTGCTACGTATCTGTCAGATAATTCCGGAGCACCGCCGCCGTAGGCTGTGCTAGTTTCGGCTACAAGAACGATTATTACTGACAAATTATTAAATTATTGGTAAACAATATCTCGAAAATTCTACAAAAACTATAAAGTACTACGAAAAAAATTGAAGTTTTTTATATTTATAAGTTTGGTTCTAATTATTCGGTTCAGATGCGATGAAAAAATAAACCTACACATCCACATTCTGATCTTCTGGCCGGACGCATTGATCGTCGCATTCATCGAATTTATCTGCATCGGGAGGAAATTGAAAGTCGCCGGATTTATAAAATCTTTCACCTGAGCCTCGCGTCCGTTCAGATAATATTGATGCCACGTTACATAGTCAACGCTCCTTCCATTATTCTCTAGAAACTCTTTTGCGTAAATTTCTCCATGGTGCGTTGATTCACCGATATGGTTCACTTCTGGACCTACGACTATACTCGATTGGAATCCAGAATTGTCCAATAGTTTACGCAGTCGATAATAATCCCGACCTAATTGTTGCGCTGTTACTTGCCTATCGAATACGTGACGGAAGGAGTTTGGCTCTGAAAGTTTATGTTTGTATACTCATTAAATATTGGAAAGATTCCAAATTTGCTAAAGAATAACTGGTAAATGTTAACCATCGTTTCTGTAAAGTTTCATTTATCAAAGAACCGTAGAGTAGGTGATTCGTTCTGCATGTTCTCAATTCCGCACAAAGTAAATATTTTGCGAAACGATGGATTTTAATTTTCAATAACAAATTGCCATAAATCAGTATATGATTAATTTGTCGCTCTAAATGTTTCTCGGAGTTATGGAAACGTCTAGAAATATAAAGTACCTTCTACAGATATCAGTTGATTCGAAAAACTTTTAAAAGGATAAAATGTTCGCATCAATTTGTCTAATTCAATTCAATAACATCTATTCAATTTGTCTAATGTTGAGTGTTGTTTCAAATTGTTTAACGGAATATCCGAATTCCTTACCATTGCCTAATTGCCAATCTAGTATCATGTCGTGACCTTTAGCGAAGTTGATTATCTCTTGAGCATTCGAGTCATCCCAATTACCATCAGATCCTCTGATCAATACATTAAGATCGAAGACCATTCTCAAGTTAGCCTCTTTAGTGAATTTGTACATCGCTATAAAGTCGTCCTCGGTTATAGTAAAGTTACTGATATCTGATCCATCCACGGGATTCGTCGCATTAAACGACATTTCTGGCGCAGTCTGTCATAATAAATCGGATATTATGAAGTGATATTGATGCGATATTAGAAATCATTTCAAACCCGCGGACCTGGTTGAAAAATAAACAATCTGCCGAGGTGCCGCCGAACCGAACGTAAGCGGGACTCAAGTACCGAGCCAAATTTACAAAACTCTTGTCTCCTATGGGAAAATTCCTCATGTCTCTCATCAAAGAGGAGTCGAGACCGAAAGACAAAAATCTTTCAGACGTTAGATATAAAAGAGACTGCGTCGTGTCTATCCCAATGACGTGAGTTTTTCCTCCATGTCGATGACTGATGTTCCACAGGGATAGAATCAAGAGTGCCAGGCACAGTGCAGCCACCAGTGAGCTGGTGATGGAACGCATCATCGAACCTGAAGTCATTCATATCCAGTAATCATAAGAATAAAAGGCGAAACACGTATTTGGTTTTTTTATAGTTCAGAGCAAAATAAGTTTACGGAGCGAAAAAACCTTTTAAAAACGCTGGAAAGTGAAAGTTTGCAAATTGCTTTCCCATTACTTTTAATTTTTCTTTACGAAGCTTCCTTTATGAGGAAGTATGTTACTCGATTTCGGCTTCCTCATAGAGAAAGCTTTCTCGAACAAATAAAAAATAATGGGGAAACAATGTGCAGAGTTCAACTTTGCAGCTTTATTTTTTATCAAAGTTAAATTCTTAGAAATTCAAACCACATTGTAGATTACAACGAAACTATGTACTAATAATCGCTAACGAGTACCCATTTCATGTATGAAATTTGAGTTCGTTATCTTATTTTTTGCCAAAGTTGAGGCAAACACGTGAATTTTCCATAAATTTCGAAACTATAAAATCGGAACCGCTTTTTCGATTTTAGTCAAATTCAATAACAAATAACATTCATAGTATGCAAGTATGGAAAATTATTTAGCAAAATAGTGCCACTTTTACGAAGCTAGAGTGCGCACGTCCTTTTTTGAAAATATTCAAAAAGCTATGACATCAACATTTTTGTATTTATTTCGAAAAAAATTACATGAGTCGACGATGAACTGCTGCTTTGCTTATGTACCAAATGTTAGCGAAAAATCTCGAAAGAAAAAATTATGATAACCAAGCTTCTGAGGGTGCATCGTATTAAATTCGTATAAATACTTATACATTTCATTCACTAAAATCGATATGTTTCTAACTTTTTAAGTCAAAACATTCAAAAATATTTGAATAGTAATTACAATTCTAGCTCTTTAAGTTAAAACATTCAAAAACATTTAAATAGTAATTTCAATTCTAGCTTTTTAAGTTAAAACATTCAAAAACATTTAAATAGTAATTACAATTCTAGCTTTTTAAGTTAAAACATTCAGAAACATTTAAATAGTAATTACAATTCTAGCTTTTCAAGTTAAAACATTCAAAAACATTTAAATAGTAATTACAATTCAAAGTTCAAAATTGATAAATAATTCTTTTCATAGAATACATCAAAATCTTATTTGAAATGCATATATATTGGACAAATACAAATACTGATTTTTTTAAATTTTTTTTTATCATATAAAACATACATTTCTTTTATTATAAAATATTCTGAAATAATGTTAAACAAAATCGTTTCAACATGTTCGTACTTTTCTATTCCGAATCTTTTTCTGTCCAACACTGAGTGACAATTGTATGCACCAGATGTCACTGATGCTAATTATCGACGTCACGTTTGATTGACAACAAACAATGTGGTTAGCAGAGCCTTATATTAGTTAATTTTATCGAAATATATCCTCATTAAGTGATCTCGTATTAGACCGAATATCAAAACTTCTTGTAAATTCAAATTACAGGAATATAGTATTAAGTAAGTTTAATAATAGAAATGATAAAGACATTTCAAAATAAACGTCACGTTTTGAATTAATATTACGTTTGAAACTTACTCTCGCTGCTTCTCGCGTTGCTGAGATTCTGATATTGATTCTTGCCCCACTCATTGTTCACGAAGTAAGTCATACTGACCGGTGTCTTTGGAAGCTGCGGTACTATTAGCACGATGTGATGTTCTGGCACGTAGCTCGCAGCTCAGTGACAGTCGCATCGAGCTGCATAAACAAAATAAAACAGGACACGATGGGCGAGAGCTTGCACTTCCTGTGATACATGAATGCGACTGAATGACGAGCGTAGCCCGTTTGATAGACGCTCCGGCGGAAAGCTTGCGGCAACAAACCAGGGTTCGGTTGTGCCAATATCTCGTCTGCTACTACTCCGAAATCCCGCACGCCCATACACACAGATACACACTAATATACAAATGCTGGCAACTGCATTGCCAGTACTTACGATTACGTCAAAACCCTACGAATGTGAATACGTACTAATCGAAATCATAAATCCAAAGCGTCATACAAACTTCACATTAAATTCGACAAACACATCTCGATCAGTGATTGAGTTTATTTTCTATTTTCGTCGAGACTTTGTCAGTAATCTCAGTTTCGAGATGCGGTTTCTTCTAACATTGTGTGTATCGGATTTTGAAGGGGTGCGCGATGGGTTGGAGCCCTGTGAGCTGCGTGCAGCATCAGTTCCCTCGCTTCTCTGACTCGATAAGACTGAGGTTTGAAATCCCTGATCCCGTCTAGTGGGCTGAACGATTTCGCAGTTCGAAGCTAGGTCGTTACCCGCTGCCACTGATCGAGATACCGTCTTGATATTTATTTTCGGATGCGCAACGCAACTCGAGACTCTTGGTCTTTGAACCCGCGATGTGCCTGGACCATTACGGAACCTCCGTCTTCTTCTAACTAAATTAATTAATTGTGTTTAACAGAGTAGAACTACATAATTTTGAGGAAATATCTAATACCACGAAAGTAAAATACATCAGATATGGCGACTATATTTTAGGAAATATACGCACTACATGTGAGTAGTAGATGTATTTGAGCGATTCCACTGAAAGGCAGTCATGCAATTTTTTTTCTTCAAAAAATATTATCAAAAGTAAGGTTTTGTTAATGTAAATTATTAGTAGAAAACATTAAGTTTCAATAGGATAAATTAAAAGCCTCATGAGATATTAGAATTTTTTACTATTTCATTCAAACGGCTCTATCTTAGAAATGTGTGGAATTTTATGGCTTATGCAACAGAAAAGTTAATACAGATTTACATGGGTAATTCCAGCTTAAATTAATTTTAAATTTTCCGAAAAAATTATCAATAATATATTTTTTCTTTCACCGAAGGAAAAGCAACACCTAATCTCATTCCAAAAGCCATCTTAAAAATTCCTTATTCATCTACAGAACTTAAGAAAATTTATTCGGCTAAAAAGTAGAAGTAAACCTCTTTCTTTTACCAAAGGCAAAAAAAAAAGTTATTAATAATTTTGTCGGAAAATTGGAGTTAATTGGTCCTAAAATTCTAATATCTCATAAGATTTTAATTTTATCGTATTGAAACTTGTTGAAGATTTTACAATAACAAAACCCGAATTTAACTAAATTTTTGAAGAAAAACAAATGTTGGTTGCTGAATTTCGGTGGAGTCGCTCATATACTAAGTTGAATTTTTCGCCTGAATGTTCTTATATACCCACGTCCAAGTGTTTTCGGGTAAAAGAAAATAGTTTCGGAAAGCACACTCACACAATTTTTATCCGTAAAAAATATTCCAGAACTTCGGTTTAAAATTTTGCTCTAATGTTTTGACAAGAAACTATAAAGTATCGAAATGTATTTTTAATATATAAACTGATAAAAGTGTATATATTTCCGGTATATTCAGAAGCGGATATCAGGAAAACATTACCTGAAGGTGGTATGTTAAAGCGTACGAGTTCCGTGCTAGAGCTGGATGACAGCAGAAATCCAGATTGGCTTCTGTGAATCGCTGCACGGTTTCGATAAGCTACGCTGTGTTTTCTCTTTCTTTTGGGATTCATCAGGATTCTAGATTCTGAGCTGCTTAGCTCGTCTTCCGCCCAGAACGGCCGATCAGTATCATCCGATACAGGCGGCAGAGGTACGGGAGGCTTTTAGGCGCGAGAAAAAATTATATATCTAACCAAAAAATCACCTTATACTTAATGATAAAAGAGCTTTACAGCTTCACCAAATGTTCCGAATATAAGATTCCTCTTATCGAAAAAATGCATTTGCGAAGTAACTGAATTCCTTCGAGACGAATGCTGCGACGCAGTATGATAACCCTCTTCCTCATCGGAGCTGCAAATCATTTTTCTCGAATCGCCACGTGCGTAATGACCCATTTTTTTCGTTTAATTATGTTTAAAGTAATTTTATGCAAATTTATTTTATTTTGTTGTTGCTTATTCAATATAATGTCGTACGTTGGTATTGGACTGGTGAATTTATACATAATTTGACGGCATGACGAGTTAATTTGATGCCATTCCAAGGGAGACTTGCCAAACTCTGGCTTTCTTCTCACAATAGTTAGTGACAGTAGAGCGCTGGTGTAACCTGGTCAATCATCGCGCATGTCTCGGGGTTTTCTGTTAACTTGATTTCATTAACTTGAAATCGGTGAAAACGTGTTTTCGTCACGATATCAATATCTTATTAAGCTAGTTTGTACAATTTTTGAGAAAAATAAGATGTTTCGTGATCGATGAGGCCTATCACGATATACGAGAAATAAGAGTCCGAGCAGTTGACTTCTTAATCGTTTTCTGATCTTCTACGTTTTTTCCCGCGTGGGCTCTCGCTGTCGTGAGGACTCGGTGTTATATGGCTTCGTTTTCTTTTGACGTTCGTGTCACTGGTTTCGCTGCTACTACTCGCTGCGGTTCTCGTTTCCCTTCGCAATGATCCTTCCCCCGTGACTTGCACGAGAATCTGTAACGAAGAAGACATATTCGATGATATATATATATATATATATAGATTAAAACTTTTGGAGAAATTGTTTAAGCGGTAAAAATCAGACTGTATTATTCACATGATTCACACTGTCAAATATGTGGACGGTTAACGTATAGAGCATTTTTCAAAAAACGGATGATCCGTGCTTCGTTAGAATGGATATTTGATTAGGCATTAAATAAATTTAACGAAAACGTAACCCTTTGAAAATTAACGTTCATTAGCTCTTGTTGCTACAAGGACATAATTATTGTCATCATATTAGTGTTTCTCTAGTTTAAGGACACATACTTTAGCACAAGTTATCCTCTCCATTATTGTTATTGGATTCACAAAACCTTACAAAAACGCTTACAAATGTTTAACACTGATGTGACTATTGTGTGCGGCTCCATTTTCCTTAAGAATAGCTACGAAAATGCGGATCAAACAAAGAATACGTATTTAAGGTGACGTAACATATGGTGCAAACAGATGTAACTATTGTATCTTTCTAACCCAAACTGTTTCGGCACAGTTGATATGCAGGATAGAAAGTGAAATCGGTTCTCTCCAAAATGTTCATATTTTTTGAGACCATTATTTTAACTGTTAACCGACAAATCAGAGGAGATCGAAAAAAAATTTAGATAGCTCATCTAAGCTGTGAATGAAGCATTTTCTGTCGATTCAGCCACTTTTTTCGACTTTTTCTGAACTGCTCCATACTTGATTATATGAAAGTACCTCCAAAAAGCACTCTGCATGAATTTTTCAGGTTTTTATAAGCAGTATTTTAGAAAATACAGGTTTTTTCAAGTGCAAATATCTCGAAATCGTGAAGTTACCGGAAAAAATTGTCTCCACATTAAAGTTGTCGTCTATAGTTAGGTTTCGAGCGGAATGTTTGGAATAATTGTCGCGTTCTGGTGAGTACGATTTATTTTACCGAAAAACGAAGAAATTTTTAAGAAACTTAGTAATTTTTAAGAAACTTAGTAATTTTTAAGAAACTTAGTAATTTTGAAGAAACTTAGTAATTTTTTAAAAACCCTAAAAAAACATGCAGCCTTTTCCTGCATGACCGTTGATATCTAAAAATCATCACCAAAGTTGGGATCGATCGATGTTCTGGTATAAAAAAAATTGATTTGTGTGAAAATTCCGAAAGACGATGAAATTATTATTTTCCAATTAAAAAACGGTCATTTTTTCGGCTACTAAAATTACCGAGTTATTCTTGCATGACGGTTGATATCGCAAAAAATCATTAGATTTGCACGGAACGAGGTTCCGGTACAGTAAGAAAAATATTGTTCGATTAAGTTTCGAATAACGGACGTATTATTTTTGTTGTTTCGAATAACGGGCGTATTATTTTTGTTGTTTCGAATAACGGGCGTATTATTTTTATTGTTTCGAATAACGGGCGTATTATTTTTATTGTTTCGAAACCCAATCCGTCCCACTTTGATGATTTTTTTGCGATATCGACAGACATACAGGAATACTCTGCCATTCTTTTAATATGAAAAAAAAAAAAAAATCGTTTACGAATAAAAAAATCATTTCTCTGTTACAATTATTTCAAACATTCCGCTTAAAAGCTAACAGACAAAATAATTTTTATGTGGCGACATTTATTTTCAGTATCTTCAAGTTTTCGAGATATTTGTACTTGAAAAAAATGGCATTTCCTGAACTATTGTTTTCAAAAATCTAAGAAAGTTCACACATTGTGCCTTTTCGTGGTACTTTGATTAATCTAATTTTAAACTATATTGCAGAGGTCCGAAAAATAAGTGGCTGAATCGACAGAAAATACTTTAAATGTGCTATGATAATCGTAAATGTTCATCTGATACACACCTGCATGTGCTGCAAGCATTCTTCTTGCATCGATACAGCCATCTTATAAACAAAAGTGTCATGTTTGTTGTACATTATAGCATTCTGGAACATTAGCATGACATCCCGTTGAAAATGCATGGTGGTCCGAATAGTTCCATTGTCGATATTTTTTTTGATTGTTGATAAGTCCATTGGACGAAAAATGACCGAATGATAACCGGGCGCTTGATCCTCGGTTATCGGTCTAAGAAATATTGAAGCGTATTTATGAGTCGCGAGTCTATTGTACATGAGAACAACGGCTTTTTTCCAGGCTCGATAATCAGCGTTCTCTCCACTGCTCTCGATATCCGGTTCGCTATCGACTGCTATTGTTTGCTTCTTCGAGTACGTCTTCATAGCCCGGCCACCACTAAGCTTACTCAACGAAGATTCTTCTTCGTCAAGATCACCTATATCGTCACCCACACTTCCCGTCGATTCGCCAGGCTCCTTCTTAATTGAAAGATCGCTCTCTGAGGCTTTTACTTCTTCATCCTCCTCCTTAACTTCAGTTTCTTCCTTCTTTGGATCTTCCAATTGTTCTATCAGCGAATCTGCTTCAGATTCGTCCTTGATTTCCGGTTTTTCATCTTTAGGAACCGGCGAGTCGCTTTTTTTCACTTCAGTATCTTCCGTCTCCAATTTTGGCGATTCCACAGTTTCTTTTTCATCAGTCTCCGATTTCACAGACTCCGTTGTTTTTTCTACCTCGGAAATCGGCGTCTCCTCGGTTTTTTCATTCTTCTCAATTTCTGGTAAAGCAGGACTCATACTGTCTTCTGAATCTTTCGGAGTCTCTATCTTAGAGGGTTCGTCATCGTCTTTTTCGGGCGTCGGTGCAACTACAGCAGCAGTTTCTACTTCGGTTATTGGTTCATCCACAGTTTCTTTAGGAGCGTTTTTAGATGCAGAGTCTTCTTTAAATGATTCTTGAGAGTCCGATCCCTCGATCGCGCTCTCCGCCATCAATTGATCGTCCGTGTCTTTCTTTTTACTCGAACTACTCTGTGAACTCTCGTCATCTTCAAGTATCATACTGATATCTTGCGATTTCTCGTTATCCTCGATGCTCGGTACGTCGTTCGTTACTTCAGAGCACACGCTCGCTGCTTCGGCGGAACCAGCTTCGTTTTGATCGCCAGTAATTTTTGCCAAGTGCATTTCGATCTGATCCAATTCCAGGTCATTCTTCTCTTTAACTTCCTCAGGTAATTCTTTTTGCTCGACGGAATTTTCACCGGTGTCATCGATTTCTGATGTCACTATGGCTGGTTCCGCCTCGTCGGACTCTTTTTCTGTAATACTCTCGGGAGAACTCTTGCAAACGGGTTCGGGTGTTTTCGATTCAGTTTCCGAGCCTGGGGCGTCTTCGCTCTTTTCTTCCTGTTCTTCGATCACCTTCTCAGTTTCCTTTACAATAGTATTTGTTTCATCCGCGACATCTTCTTTCTTGGGTTCTGCTTCAGGCAGTGGATCCGCAGGCGCTTCTTCCTCCGGTTTTAAGTCCTTTTTTGCATCTTCTTCGTTAATTTTTACTTCCGGTATCTCTTCAGGAACAGGCACGACAGTAACTTTGGGTTCCACGGATTCAATAGCCACTGTACCAATGATTTCCGCTATACTAGAAGTACTCTGATCGATCTCCTCGATGGCCATCTCGCTCTGCGGCGAATTCGAAAGCGAAACCGGCTCGTCGACGTCTCTAGGTTCCGGTCGTTCGGGCACAACGACCTTCTCGATTTCAGGGGTTGGCAAATGTTCTACAATCTCAGGGGTTGTAACGGGCTCCGATATTTTCTGCGGACTGGACGTTATTTCTTCCTTTATCAATTCTTCGATGTCGCCAATAATTTCGTTGATTTCATCCTTATCTATAACATCCGCCATTATATCTTTCCGAATAACATCGTCAATGTGATCAATAATCTGTACCATACTTTCTGTAACCGGAATATTAGGCGCGTTGTTGATCGTTGGCTGCCTGACGATGGTCGCGTCGTTTATCGAAGAAGTTTGCTTAACGGGATGGCTTTGCATATGAATTTCTGGAGGAACAGCTTGTTGCGATGCTGCTGAAGCTGCGGCTTGCAAACTGGCGAGAGAACCTCTTTGCAAATTCGCTGGTAATTCAAGAAGCATCGAAAGTGTCGGGGCTCCGACCGACGGTCTTTCCTGCACGGTGTTCGTTATGGCCGTTGAAACGAGTTGATGCAATTGCGGCGGTACACTCTGCGATACCTGCGGATTAGGAACTTTTGGGCTTGATCCTAAAAGGCTGGCTATCGTCGGAGATGTGACTTGAGCTGAAGACGTTGGATTTTGTATTTGCGTGGTTGGACTAGGCGATTTTAATAGGCTCGTTAAGAGCGGCGACCTGCCGCCTCGATTTTTCTTCTCTTCCTCGTCGTTCGTTGAATCGGCTGTCTCCTGAGCGTCGCCCGCGGTTTCCAATGTTTTCCGTGGTGCAGAGAGCGTCATAGTTTGCAGAGGCTGCACATCTTGCTTTTGTTGGCGCTTAGCCAGCCAAGCAGAGTGCGCTCTGGCTTTTTGCTCCTGTTCACGCTCCTCTTGTTCTATAGCCAGCCACATCTTCTGCAGTTTCTCTTCCGTTATTGTACCCGATCTCAACTGATTGACTTCTGCCTTAAGCTGCTGATATTCATCGCGTTGGAATGCCAGAATCTGACCCAGTTCAGCTATTCTTTCCTGCGTCAGTCGTCTAACAATGGATTCTCCTGTGGTCTCTCCGCTCTCTCTCTTCTTTCGCTTTGGGGCATCTGCATTTTCTATCAATATTGCATATTGCATGGCGCACGATTTCTGGGAGAACCAATCAGGTGGTCTCAGCGCTTCTTTTTCAGCAAACGGTTTCAGAGATCTCGAAACGCCAATCCAGTTTTGATCACCTGCCTTCAGAACACTCGAAGCTAGACATAGTTGTTCTCTGGTGCTCCATGTATCATATGATACACGCTTCAACTTTGTTCCTGTAATAAAAAAAGTTTTGTAAAAATTAGTCATGTGGTTACATCGAATTTTCGTAGTTTGGGCGGCAGATATATCGGATTTCGTCATCCGGTCGTCTAATAACAAGGTAAACAATGTCGACGCCGATGTGTTTTGATTACGTCTAACCTAAAAATGCCGGTTTGATGCTTACATCAACGACAAGAAAAAGCGATAATTATGATTGACAATATTTTTATTGACTTACGGTCTTGCACGGACGCCATTGTGTATTTTCTTCTACGGGGCTACACGTATACTTTTTAACTTTTAATGAAACCCGGAGAACGCGCGTTTCTGCGGTTCTTGTCATCAGACGGCTTTCAGAAACGCAACATCCACGATCTAGTGCAGAACTACTGAATATAGGTATACTGTATTGTGATGATGTGAATAGTAGTTGGTAAGTGTTGAATGATAAATGCGACTAAAGCGCCATCCAACGGGGTTCCTAGGATTTTCCGGAAACCACTTCGAAAATCTGTTCAAGATGAGCAATTTAGCTGTTGGTAATAAAAATGGTAATTCACTTTTTTCAAGGATGCTGAGACTTCTGTACCACATCCTCTCAAAAGGTTTACCTTTTCGAATAAGCGTAGTGGCATTCTATCTCGATTGAATCCCAAACTATTTGATCCCAAAAATTAAATTGTATTGTTAATTTTGTTACCGACTGAGCGCGAGGAAGTTGGGTGAAAGGCCATTTCACACTGCCTCAATAGATATAATGAAAACACAAAAAATATGCGTAGAGCTTTGAACAGAGACAAGAATTCTTTATGTCATTTGACAGGTCTTACGACACATCATAATCTACAGCCGGAAAAAGGCCTCGTTTAAAAGTCTTGCTCAGTGCCTAAAAAGTGACCTACGATTTCTGTCCTACCAAAAAACGGTATAGCAGGTAGATCCCGAAATGAGAAAGTAAAAAGACAGTGTTGTGGATAGTTGTCGCGGTTTACTCCTCACTCCGATTCAAATCACACGTGCTCCGCCGACCTCGTTGTTTGCATCTGACATTTAACTGTGCCCTTTATTATTAATTGTAGAATAATATCGTAGTAATAAACAAAATGGGAGAAGATAAAGAGCCCATCATCTGCGTTCCAGGTTTGTGCTAATTTCCACTTGCGAATTCATTTGACTTACAGCTATTACATTTAACCTTTTATTTTTATTTTCAGGACAAAGATTGTGTATATCAGACAAGATTAATATGCCAGGGCCAGGCACTTATGAGCAGCATGGTTACATTTATTCCAAACTTGCTGGTACTGTTGAATTAGTTCAGGATGAACTTGTAAGTTAAAACCTGGTAAATCGAAGGTACAAATCTCATAGACTTAATACTTGCTACATCGTTGTATTTATTATAGACAAAAACTGTTATCGTACATGGAATGACCGAACAGAGTATTGTGCCAGCACCGGGAGATATTGTTACTGCTATGGTGACCCTGGTTAATCAGAGGTTTTGCAAATGCATTATGAAATGTATAGGAGATGTAGTTCTGACAAGACCCTACAGAGGAATTCTACGAAAAGAGGATGTACGAGCTACAGAAAAAGATAGAGTCGAATTGTACAAGTCGTTTCGACCTGGTGACATTATCCTTGCCAGAGTTGTATCCTTTAATTTATTGTTTCTTATCGTTAGTGTACTTTCAATATTTATACAAACCTTGTGAGTTTCCTATGCTCTCAATAGATGCCCATGACTGAGGCACATACTTATCAGCTTAGCACAGCAGAAAATGAGTTGGGAGTGGTAGTTGCCCACAGTGAAAGTGGTGAGTATTTGTAGTAATATATAATCATGAAATTTGTAATAATTTGTATATGATACATTCTTAGTCAGTTTAGTCACTTTTTATCAAGCATCTCAGATATTGGACACAACTTATACTAGTGTTCATATTCCATAGATTATTTACAATTGGTAGCATGTTCAATGATGTCTAACTGCATGGGGAAAATATTTCCATTAGGTTGTACTTAAAGTAGATCTGGAAAGTAGCTCTTCCCATAAAAATGTAAATATCAGATTCATTGCCTGTACATGTTCAGCGAACAAGAGTATTTGTTGTTGCACATTTGGTTTTTGGCATGCGATTTTCGAGTTGTATAAATAAATTAAAATTTTTTTTTTTTTGTAGCAGTAGCTGATTGTAATAAAAACGAGAAAGTAAAATGAAAAAAAATCTTGTTCCAGGAATTGCACTTGTACCCATCAGTTGGACAGAAATGCAGTGTCCCAAAACTTTGGCTAAAGAGTCTCGTAAAGTTGCCAAGGTCGTTCCGGAGCAAGTTGTCGTGGAGCAATAAAATAATGTTAATCATCACCAAATCAACATCGGCACTTTGTTTTTATATTACCCTCATTCCACAAGAGAATAAAACTGCAAATTATTACCACCAGCGGCCACCATTTATTAGCACGCGGTAAAAAGAGTTTGGCTTATTAACATTGAGCAGTTACATTCACAACAATTCACATAAGCTACAGAATCTCGCTCCCTATTTAATCCTACCTTCAATAACAATACATCAAATATATTCACTGTACAATGATTGACGCGTCTTGTAATCACTCCTACTATCGTCCTTATCGAGTACAAAAGTATAATAAATATGCTACAAAGTGTTGAGCAAGCAATGGTTCATACGCGTTTTAGGGAGACGCATCACTGAACTATAACTGTGAAAAAAATTGCAACTGCTGACGTTATAAATGTTTTACAAACGTAACAAGTTCTGACGCAGTATAGTGGAATCTCTCATACCTTACGTAATGCCGAGCCAAGGAAGCTATGTGAATGGCCAATCGTGTTTGTAAACCAGAATCACTCATGTCTGCTCCAATGTAGACAGTCAGATTGTCTTCACAATTTGCCTTCGCGAAATAAGGACAGTGAGCTATCAGAGATTCCAGTGTAACTCGGACTTCGGCGTTATATTAATATACGACCGGTGTGTCAATCGCACGATCCTGTATTTTGATTAATTCTTATAGCTGTTTCAGCTTCAGGCAGTCTAGAGTCAAAGTCAATTTGACCCATTAGCCATCCCGAGATACAAAGAATACGACGTGTGAGGAATGCTACGTTTAAATACCCTCGAAATCCCGCGAAGCGGTCGCCCATCAGGTTTCGTAATCGCTACACAAAATACTTTCCCTACGGTAGAGTCTATACGATCTCTTTGGGGTTGCGCGAAAAACATTTAGAGAAAATGATCACACGGTGCCACACGCTTCGATAATCGCTTAAACAGGCCAATACTTTAGCCCTTCTTAAATTTAATTAACAATATTGCAATTGTTTGGAAGATGAGGATCCAGATTAAGGTGGCCACGAATCCGTGATAAACCGCGGGCTCAGTGATTGACCATCCTCTAGCCAACATTGCTCGTATTGATTCCGTGCTCTTCGTCAACGGTAGTACAAAACTGAGATATCGGAGCGCGGGATGCATTCCTTCGACAGGCCAAATGATCCCGCAGAGCATGACTATCGGGAGAAAAGAGCCCATAGCGAGATATGTCGCACTTCTTTCGTTTTCGCAGCTGCACGCGATAACGAAACCTGTGAAAATTAAATATTTTTTTCATGTCTGACATTTAAGGTAACACAAAATCTGATTATGTCTGTTTATATTAAATATAATCTATGTGATGTATCTCTTAAATTTCCATAAGGGCTTGAGAGGCAGCTAAATTTTATAATTGCACCGATTTTACAGTTTTTTAAATACAATATTTAAGTATTTGTATGTCAGTTACATGAAACGTATAAAATGTATACTCGGTGACGTTATTTTCTTAAGGTAATGTGACAACTGCATTAATGCAAATTCCTAAACTACCTGGCGCTCATCAGTGATTGAATTTTAAAATGAGAAATAAATTTAAACATAATCTAAAGCTCAATTGCTATTTACCGAAACACATTCCGCACAATCCAGTAAGAATCGTTAGTGTGGTGACCCAGCCTATGTCACCTTCGCAAGTGACCTTGAAGACGGCGAATGCGAATATAAGGACCATGACCGTTTGACCGGTCATTACGACAAACTGTGTGACCACTTGACCGAACAACATTTCTGGACCCGTGACGCCCGATACCAAGCTTCTTTCCAGAAGTCCTTCGTTCCTTTCAAGAAGCATAGCACCGGAAGTAAGGGCCACAGAAAGGAAAAAGATAATGCTGGAATAAGATACAAATAATTTTACAATTAGTTACTAGCTCGATATTTTCAATCCATTATAATAATTCGCGGATACTAACGTTAAAATGATTCCTGGTGCAGCGAAGTCGGTGAAATTTGGTTCTTGGGTCCCGTAAATCGGTGTTCTGAACTGTATGGAAACGATAATACCTCAGATTACAATTATTAAATGTAGATTTCCATTTGCTCTTATTAATTTTACACTTACGTCGATCGGAACACTTGTCAACTTGGCGCTGTAGTTGCAGGCTACGGTCACCTCTCGTGCAAAGTCTTGATACGAGTATAAGAGATCACGCTGCAGCAACTGTCCAATTTGTTGATCTGCAAGAAAAGTATTGACATTTTTATCAGCGTCGACGGAGCAAATAATTCATTATACATTATCTCACACTATCACAGGTCAATATATTCTGAGCTGACATGATAGTTTCAGTGGTGAGCATAAATCTAGATGAAAAATCGATATGCATAGCCAGCATATTGATAAGTAAACATTTGTAGCATTCAAACAAATAACTTACCACTACAAGATATATCATTCTGAATTGATTATAAGTAATCTTATTCAGTAGTTAACTTCATTGAGAGCACTTACTGGACATATCCATGACAACTTCCATCTCCGCATACGCGGTATTCCACTCGTCGACGTCTTTTCCCTGTTCGATTCTCGCCATTAACGATTCGGAATAATTAGATGGAAATGTGATAGCTCCCCATGCCCAGCCTTTCTCAACAGCGTGTACAGCTTCTAATTCGTCGTCGTAAGGCAAAAAGACAACCGTTCTCTTTTTTAAGTGACTCAAAAATCTACAGCTGAGCCTACTTGTATCACAAGCCGTCGTTGGGATACATGGTTCCATGCTGTTGTTCAACTCGCGATTGACTATCGCCATTCTCAATCCCATTGGATCTTTACCGATAGACAAGCAGAACAGAATAATCTGTACTACCGGTAAGCCGATTATAAACGCCATCATACTGCAATAAAGAATAATTTTATGACAGCTATACGCTCGGATATGTGGTTAACAATTAAATAGCGGACTGGGATGTTTACCCGAAATTTCTCCACATCCACAAGAAATTTTTCCAAATGAGAGCCTTCATATGTTGACCATCGAGCATTGTAAATTTCGAGGAACCTTCCTCTTCCGGTGGAAGTTCAGGTGCCTGTTTTGAATAATAAAATGTAATCGATTGGAATTACTCATTGCTTGAATTTCGCAGTGAACAGTTATTGAGGAATTGAATTATTACATGAGCTTCTTCTGCCGTAACGGCAATGCTTCTTCTTCGGCTACTGATGCTGACGTTGTCTCCAAATTCTCCGCTCATCTCGTCATCGGTGTCCTGAAAATCGAATCAAAACGTCAAGATGTAAATTGATATAATGCAGAAGTCAAATCGCGTGTCAACTCAAACTCACCACTTCCGGTGGTACACCAGTCACGCTGCTCAATATACTGCTCCGTCTTCGAAGGCCCATATTCTGTCTTTTACTAAGCTTGAGAAAGACGTCCTCAAGGGTATCCAAGTGGTGCATTTCCATGAGTCTTCTGGGGGACTCTTCGGCGAGGAATCTCCCGCCTCTCATGAGTCCGATAATACCAGCTTGTCTCGTTTCCTCGATGTAATGAGTTGTGATAATGATAGTTTTGTTTCCATCTTTAGTTAATTGTACCAGATGATCCCAGATGCTTTGACGAAGAACTGGATCGACGCCGACCGTTGGTTCGTCAAGAATCAAGAGTTCAGGATCGGCGAGAAGAGCTGCGGCGAAGGAAACTCTTCTTTGCTGACCACCGGAAAGATTCTTCACAAAGCGATCCTCGTTCGGAAGTTCCAGAAGCTAGAAATAAAATGATCAGAATATTATATAGTATAGTATTATATAGAGTATTATATAGTCCTAGCTTCCCATTGAAGTACTTTCGTTTACTTTCTATTGAAGAGAATTTTTATATGTTAAAGTGACGCACTTGGAAACAGCATATGGGAATAACAGTCTCTAAGTGTCTACAAGTCTACAATAGAAAACATAGTAAACTAAATACTTTGTAAAACAGTTTACAGGCAGCTTACTACAAGACACAATGAATAGGCCAAGAATGTTTCAATCATCTGCATATAGTTTTAAAAAAGCAATTTTTCATCTACCGTCAATTTCTCAATAAAATAAAATACTACCGCATTTATTTCCGAATTTTTTTTTCAAATTACGATTTAAGCACAATCAAACGCTTATCAAATTCACAACTGAAAATCAAGAGACAACATTCTATAACCCTGTTGTTCTAAATTTTTGATGATAAGAAAACGGAACGTTGGATTATTATATTCAAAGAAATAAAAAATAGAATATATTTTTTCATTCAGAGAAAAATTAATGGTGAAATTATGAATGTGATATTTCGAAATCTCTTCGCTTGTTTATAAGAGACAAGTTTTATAGGTTCTATCGCGTTAAGGAGGATCGGTAACGACTCTCGAAGTCAAATCAGTTCAAAATGTTCCTAATCGATTCTTTAAAATATAATGCATTTAATAACAATAGTAGAGGTTGATTTGTATTGAAACATTTATAGTTAACCCAAAGAAAGATTAATAGTGATGAATTTGTATAAAGATTAACTGATTTACTTTTTTTTTCAATGGGATACATTTCCGCTTGGTTTTTCTCAAGTATAATACTATAGCGATTTCACTGAGTAATAATTCATTCTCTATCTCAAAGATACTCTACAAATAGACCCCCCAGATATTTCATAGAGTAAATCATTTGATAATTGTAGCCTGTTGCTTAATAAAAATAAAAATACTTTTATAAACAACAGGTCATCATTGTTAAACGAATAACACTATGAAATATCTTGGCAGCCAATTCGTAGAGTATCTTTTAAGAACCAAATTGAACTATTACTTATTGAAATCGATCGGTAATTACAGATTATAGTTGGGGAAAACTGATCGATAATGTGTCTCATTTAAAAAAATGTTAATCAATTAATCTTCGTGCAAAACCCTTACTATTAGTTTTTTTTAGTTAAGCATACCTGATTTTATTCAAGTCACCTTCTACTATTTTTATTTCATTCATGAGACTTTTAGAAATCGTTTGCGAAGATTCAGCGCTAATTTGACTTTAAGAGTCATTATCGATCCTCCTTAATATCACGCACAGGGAATATTGAAGAAAAAAAAGTTTTTTCGTCATTTTTCTCTATCATTTATTTTCGTTAGGGGAAATTGGATATGCTGCTCACCTTCAAGAGAAACTCCATTTTCATGTCCACTTGTTCGGTGGTCATGTGTGCACACCAGCCAAAATAGATAAAGGTTTCACGGATGGAGAATTCTCCGTAGAGGGCAATTTCCTGTGGCATGTAACCGACTCTGGGGCCAGGCACGCCAGAACCTTTGGATCCCGGTCGTCCTCCAAGTACCCAGATCTCGCCGGAATTTAGCCGTCTTCGACCAACGATACAAGATAGTAAAGTCGTCTTTCCGCATCCACTGGCTCCCAAAAGGCCGTAGCTGTGGAATGGAAAAAAATGATGACATCATCGCGTTTTTCTCTATGGTCTGCGACGCAATATCTTCGCCTATCAGGTTTGGATACCAGTCGAGAATCTATTTATCAATAAGAATTATTACAGCATACATACATGGTCCCTTTTGGTACTGTCATGTTGAGGCCATCCAGAATAACATTGGGATTGCTTTTAGGCCCGTATTTCTTAAAGGCCCGTCGCACGCAAATTGCTTGTCTTCTTCTAGTGTCGAGAGTCGACGCCTGAGACTGAAATTGTGCCCTTCGAGTCTTCAGCTCCATCGAGGCCGCCACCGGGGCTGTTGTGGTCGCGCTCGCCGTCTCCATTTCTGTAATTTACATAAAAATAATAAGGCACGAGTTTGAACTAAGATGTTTTATAAGTCGCAATAATCTACACGACAATAAGAGCAAAAAGATAAAATGTACTACGTACATTCAATAGTACTAATGATGGTCGACAAAACTGCGCAGATAATTCAGCAAAAAATATTTAGTCTTTAATAATATCTAGAATGTATATTAATGAGTAAATATTTTCTCAACAGAGTCTGTACAGAGATAAGTTTTTTAAAATTCTTATTTTTGAATAAAAAGTGACACTATGATAATAATCTATTGATAAATATCTTTGGTTGTTTTTCATTATAATGAATCAGGTTCATAGGCTCCATCCACTTTGTGAATGGAAAATTTTTAGTACATTTTATGTTATATTCATTAGTGCATAATAAATAGCTAAATTGTTCATGAAAATAATTTTTAAGTAATCTCGACGGAAAATCAATTTCGGTAGAACTTTCATGATCCTTCCATGTAATTTTTTTTCCTCATTACGATTAAAAAATTGTATGCCTCAATACAGAATTTTTTTTACAATTTGCATACGGATAATAAAGACACGTGTTTAAGCTAAGATACATCTTGCGAATTGCAATGAATTTACACGATAATAAGAGAACCAGGATAAAAATGTACCACGTACATTCAATGGTAGTGATGATTGTCAATAAAATTGCGTGTATAATTAAGCATAAAATATTTCATTAAAAAATGCGGGGTATTCTAGGCATAACACGGTCGCTGTATAATATGTAGAACACTATAATACTATGCAATCCTATCAGTGGTACAATATCGAGTGCTCTCGTTATAGTACACGCGTATGCATGTAAATTATGCAACATTAATTGAACGTGAAACCACCACGATCGGCAGACCTACGACGTCATAAGTATAACACGCCGTGTTCGTGGACTTTCGTAACGCTTCTTGACTGGACTTTCCGTCTGTGAGTGTGAATGTCCCGAGCGTTCAGCAGGATGTCTGCGTACAGTATATTGGAGCCGCGTGTACCTGTGCAAGGTATCGCACTCTCTCTCGCTCTTTCTCTCGATGGATTTCGAGACGTGGGGAAAAGCCAGTGTGGCAAACCAGGGAGATTCTGGTTTCACCGCGTTCGGCTATAGTCGACCGATAAACGCCGATTCATGATGGTGACTTGCTCTCCCGGATAACGCACGCTATACTTGTATAATCCATAGCACGCTACGTGCCTAAAGTATACGTACTACAGAACACTTTTCAGAAGGAGATTTTGATTGAGAAAGTAAGCAGCATCCGCGTCCTCCGGCCGAGGTGAGGACGCGTCATGTTGTCCGCGTCGTTCGCTCGCTTCTACTCTTCCGGTGTTGCACTTACGTATGTTCGCTAAATTCACATTAAGATATAATTGGAGAGATAATGAATATCAAGGTAGTCTTCAAGCAATGCGCCAATAAATTTGAGGTACAAGTTAAAAAATTTGGAGTTATGATAACTATTATTATTTCATGAATCAGTTTGCAAATTAACTTCCATAGGAAATTGAATACATTTTCTAGATTGGTTTATTTGTGGAAATTAAATTGGATAAACTTAATTGCTTAGTCACTCTGATAAACTTTATTCCGCGATTACTGTGAGGATTTTGCCATTCTCTTATAGCGCATCTGGTATATACCATTCAAGATATACGATAGCCCGTACTTTTTTACCGTTGGAAAGACAATAATGGCTATTATTATTTTATAAATTAGTTTGCGAATAAACTTTTATGGGATGATGAATACATTTTTTACATTCATTTATTCACAAAAATTAAATTGTATAAAGTCAATTACTAAGTGACTTTGATGAATTTTATGCAGCGAATTCTATAAAAATTTGCCACTCTCTTGGTTCACACGTTGAATTTTCCATTTAAAATAAGCCATAAGCCATACATTTTTTTTACTCTTGCGTCGAGATTCTCATGATCTGATCTAAAAGTTGCATCTTTGTTCTGAGCGCTGTATAAGGGTAATTTTTTTTTTGAGTCCCTATTTTTTGCTAGTCCGTTCAGCGAAGGATTGTATAAATTTGATACTGCAAAGCATTAAGCGTGACAGAAATGTGCCTCAGATTTAGTGGATTATATAATACCTAATGTAATGAAAGAACAAGCCCAAGGGTGACGTCACAATTTTTCCAAATTCAGAAATTAAACGACGCCCACATTAACGCGACCTTTGCATGTGTTGCCAAGATGAAACGGTTGAAATTGTCTTTCAACGTATATGATTATTCTCCAAGGCTGACGTTTGCTTAAGTAAATTTGTTCTGAAACTCTCACGCTGTGAATTAGTTGGAATTGAAAACTGGCCTTCCAAAGGGAACGAGGTAATACTTCGGCGAGACATTCGACGCGATAAATAATCTTCATTCTTTCTTCGATCTTTCTCCTCGTGAATAATTCGTTACCGTGTGACGTAATGATGAGACAGACTCTCACCTATGTTCGCTGGAGCAACCAATCGCTTGGAATTCTCTTGCAGCATCCGTCGAGCTCAGCGACTGCGAGAATCAAGATTCTTTTCGGTTTTTATTCTTTCGGATACGCGAACAAATATGACGTTTATTTTTATTAAAGGCACAGTCAACGATGCATATCAATTAGATCGGATTTGTTTCCTTTATTGTGTGGTGAAAGATTATTACTTCACTCTTTGCAGCTATTCATATAATTTACGTTGTGGTAATTGAATAATTGCGCGAGCGCGAAACTTTCGAGAGTTTTTGTAAGCAAGCTACGTAGAATTCGAACGAACGCTCCAAGGATAGTTTAGAGAATTCAACCGGACGTTGCGGGAACTCCGGTCTTTATCCTGCGGCGCCCAGATCAAATAGTGAAATCATCTTTTTACACAAACGCATAGTTCTCAAACTTGTTATCCCACAATTTTTTCATGATACTTTTTTTGGTGTTTAACTCTTTAAGGTGAACATTTTTGCTAGGTCATCAAATATTTTTTATGAATTTATAAATAATGTGTTGGATAAAAAAAATCCCGGACCTAGCAAAAAAAATATTTGCTGATTGCAATCAAAATTATTGGAGGCTCGTCGATGGATCCAATTTGCATTCGGATCCGTCATATTGGATTCATGATTTTGAGTTCTGATTTATTATTGGTGACAGTTATGGTAATAATAAAATAGAACTATGTATTATTTTTAGAGTTAATATAACTATAAAAGTGAGACAATTTTTTTTCTGAGTAAAGTACGACTGTCATCAATTGTCGGTCCATGCTATGTATTTACAAAATGTATAGTATATTTATCCATTCATCTATGAATCAATCTATATTTACAAAAACATTTTTCAGTGTTATCGCAACAAAGTTTACTGCATCTATTTAAAGATACTTACAGAACTAACAGGAAAAGTGAATGTAATTATAAAAATAGTTACGAGGATTTCCAATTAGTTGTCGTCTTAACATTTACCGTGACTATCAAGATATCTTCGGTTGTACAATAAATTTTCTGTCTTTGTAACCCGATTCCATTCATTTCAATTTCTACTAATAATTTGTGGTTTCTTAGTTAAAAAATTGACACATACTATAGAAAATAAGTAAGAGGTATTACATGTGCTTCCCAGATTAAGAGATAGCGACTGTGAAGGCGTGAGCACGAAGACTGGGCCCGAGTGCGTTTGGGATCGACCAAGAAATGTCATAATAGAGAAGGTAGTCTCGAACGCTATTCCAGCAAACATATAGGACGATTAATGTAAGACCTTGGGTAAAGAGTCTTAACGATACATTTCTGAAGCTTGTCACGGTTGCGTAAGTCTTTTTTCTCTTTTGGGAATCTACTGGTTTCCCTACATTGTAAACCAATAGTTGCTGGTCACTGGTAATTAGTGCGTTTATGTAGATTCAACGGAAAATTAACGTTAGTTATGAAATTCAGGTTTAAGCACAAAAAAATATTTGAATGTTTTCAATGACGTGGGCAGTTTTTTGGCTTCAGGCAATTCTTCCCGGTTCATTCTATAATACTATAATATTGATGACTGAAGACTCTGTCTAAGTAGTATATACGAAGGTGTATAGGTTTTGAATAATTCTGGTATTTAAATGAAAATTCTCACTATGCATAATGGATTAAGGACAATTCATTTTCTATTGAGCTATACGCTTAAGTTAATAATTTTTTTTCATGATAGTTAACCAAAGAGGTAACTTTCCACCACATTATGAGACAGGAGGAGGGGAATTCAAGGTAATATTTAAAATTCAATAATAATTGCCAGTAGTGTTTATAACATAATCACTGATTTTCTAAATAATGGCAATGTAAAATCGATTTCGGTAAAATTTTTATAAGTCTTATATAATTTTATTTTGTTAGCGATTAACAAACATTTTCTATGACTTGATATGAGAGCTATAACCATTTTTTGGAAAATAGTAACTATTAACTAAATTATATGATTATGTTTATCATATTAAATAATGAAGGGTTACAATCCTCTAATGACTAGGAAAACAATTCTTCATTTCTGATTTATTCGTGAGTGTGAAAGTAAATAGTTTTTGATTAGTTGGGGACTGCACCTCGATTTGTATTGAAATTCCAGAAGTATCTGACACCTGTAAGTGGATGGAAATCCGTCATGTTATACGCGTGGCACAAATATTTTATGAGAGCGAGTGAATGTTTTAAATGTCAAATTTCGATTAGGCAATGAAAGTGACGAATGCCATTACAAAATTTCATCGTTGAATGAAAAATCATATATTAGCTGAGCGATCGTGTTTATAAGGTTTCTCAATGTTAAAACTTCAACTATACTCTTGTGTCACGATCGGTAATGGCTTTTTGATTGTTTTTGTTTATCATTGTTATTTCATTATACAAACATGATATTGAAGGTATTGACTGGGTAACGCATCGCGGATTTGGTGCCACGTTTTGCAGGTTGAGCTCAGGTGGTGCACTGGGCCGACCACGATGACATTCCTCGCGTTGAACGACGAGGACTCTCATGTTAGCGCGCGAATGAAGTGCCGTTTGCGAGCCCGCGAACGTAGGAAAAATATTTCGTAACTTATGCGTCAAACCAGTTTGGTGGGTCAGTGGGTTTATCCCCCAAAAGACAGCTTCAAAGCGGAGGACCGGAATCGATTATCCGTCCGTTAAAAAAATTAGATCATCGAAAGACAATAACGGCTCGAGCGATCGATCAAAGATCAATAAAAGGTGACTAACGTAATGTTATTCGCGTTTATACCGTTTCTAGAAACAATAAACCAGCAGTACTTATTCTCCTACGAGATAAAGTTAAAATACCATTAAGAGCAGCGAGTTGCAATAAGTCCGTCAATTTTTCAAAACATTTTACTGCAAAAAACGGATTGTATACTATATTGAAGAAATTCAGTAAAATTTATTACATCTGAAGTTATATATATATATATATAACTTCTATATTGTTGTTTGAACTTATATATATATATATATAAAAGTTGAAACAATGTATATATATATTGTTTCAACTTAGAATGAATAAAACTCAGTATAGACCAATTTCTGGTACAATTACTTGCTCGCTGAATTTCGTGGAATTCTTAAAAAAAATTCTCCTGCGATTAATAAAAACGAGAATTAATGACTTTCGCGGAAATTAGTTAAGTACTCGTACAGAGAAATGTCAGACAGTGGATGAAGTAACGATCGGTTTTATGGGGTCGATAAAGTGTGGGAGCGTCTGCACTTATCCATAATGAGAAGTTCACACGCATCGTCAGTCTGTAATGTTATGTGTTGGACTTATGAACCTTATTATTCCCTTAATTTACTCTCTTTGCGCGGAAACCGATGAATTAAATCGTTGCACATGGGCGAGAAAAGTAGTGAATACGACAATTGAGCACTTTTTAATACTGTTAAGTCGTTCAGTTCATTCTAAATACCATGAGTTAACGGAAAAGAAACTTAGCCTCCTTAAGAAAAAGGATTTTTGCACTGGCCAGTTCTTCGTTATTTCAATAATTCACAGAAGTTACAACACTGAAAGCAGGTCCTCTTAAAAAACGGTCACGAACCGTCTGATCATTCAGTGGAAATGGTCAGATGTAAATGGATTTGACGACCGAAAAGTCGAAGCAGTCTTTTGCTTCTGTACGACAACGAACAATTTATTTTCCAAAATTGATACATTGTTTGTTATCGTAGATGAATTACTACCGACACAGAAAAATAAATCGGTGCAATGCATTTCTTACCCCCATAGAAATAAAGCATACACGTGATATGTAAAATAATACGTTATTTATGTTGGTTATTTAAAACCCGATATATCTCCCATATATCTGTTATATATCTGTCGAATTCATCCCAAAAAGATCTAACAGATATATGGTGAATATATTTATATATAATGCGGCAAAATGTAGCGTCTCATATATCTCTTCAGATATACTTTATTTCCACGTATGAATACGATATACGTATATAATATTAACTCCCAAAAGTTGCGTGAATTTAGAATATCTCAATTATATGAGATAAAATGTTACGACAAAATTTTGGATAGTTCACATATATCTCCAATTTCGTGGGGGTATTATAAGCACTGCACCTGAAAATGAGCACATTTCACTATTTTTCATCTACATAATTTTCAACGAACGCAGGATTTTTTCGTGATATTTTAAACTAATTAAAAAGATGCGAATAAAACTTCAGAGAGCACAAACCTCTTGACTAAAAATTCACTATTGATTCACTATCGATCAGCTTTGAGGCACTTGTATCGGTGTTGCTTGTACAGCGCGTTGCTGCAGCGCGGCGCCGAAGCGATTTTCGAATCGGCAAAGTACTACGTTGCTTATCGCTAATTCAGCAAACTAAATTCACCACTCGACGAACGTGTGGTCGATGCATATACGATGTGATTACAACTACACTGTGTCATCGGGGGAGGATAACGCGCGGCTGTTACTCGTGGTTTGTGGATCGCGCGGAGACACACCGGTCGGCGCGAACAAAGAAACGAGAGTGGCCCCTACGCGAAACCACTGAGAACTGGCTCGCGGCAGCCGCACCACGGAGAATCAAAGACTTGTGCAACATCGATGCCGGGCGAACCGCCGATGTGGGAATAGCCGGCCAGACTCTAGTGGGAGTTCGCCATCGGCTGCTAGCTCCTTGGAAAAAAGCTACACGCCGATGCTGTGGCTGTTGGATTCCAAGACTTGACTCACTACGTCTCGTTCTCTCACTCTCTCCCTCACGATCCGGTTTAATTCGCTCTTCGTCCTATCGTCAACATGTCGGACGACAGGTGTATAACTTCATCGTACAAGAACGACTAATTGAAATTCAACTAGGAAATAAAAACATTGAGCTTCGCAACAATGAAAAAAGAGAAATCGCTTCTCATTGTTGCAAAGCTCATGGTTTTCATTTTCTAGTTGAATCTTAATTCATCTTTTTTGTATCGTGAGGTTTTGAAGTGATAAAGCTCATGGTTTTTATTTCCCAGTTGAATCTTGATTCATCTTTTTTGTCCCATTGAGTTATGAAGTGATAAAGCTCATGGTTTTTATTTCCTAGTTGAATCTCAATTTAATCGCATCTACTCCACGTGACCGAGATTTCAAGAGATGCCGAGCAGCTCGATGCGAGTATTCGCAAGTTGATCACATGGTCAAAATAGATCGGTGAATAAAAATTTGACAAAACGGATTTTTTATTTTCAGGTAAAACTTGGGTTTTGTGTTTTTTATTTTCGATGCTTTAACAGACAATTCCTGCTTAATTTCGTTGTGCACATTTTGTTTTCTGCATACAGCAGAAATGTCCTTTACTGATAATTTTTGCTCAATTTTCGTTTTACAAATTATTATTTCACTACAGTTAATACTGCACGATATTGCAATTATTTTTGCATAGAGATCGCTTCGTCAAATTCTAAATTGAAAATAGGAAAAGAATATGTAAACTTTTTCTTTTTTTTTTATTACGCCCGTAAGATTTAAGTTATACTTTCAGAGAACAGCACTTAAGATTACGACAAAGTATAGCTGTAAATCAATGTTCATGTGCTGATGAATATTTCAGGATTTGAATCCAATGACGTATCTTCAAAACCTTCTGCGAACAGAGTCCCCAAACATTGGACTTTATGACCCTGCGGGAAGATCACTTTTGTTGCTGTTGTTATTTTCTGGTTCTATCTCATTCTCTCGGTAGGGTTCAAAGAGTGAGTGGAAAATTTGGAATCTGCCAGAGAGAATCGACATAGACCTTCTTCGGGTCGTGACGATGATCAATTAACATCTCCCATGTGTATAATGTATTCATGTTGACGAGCAAACGCGCGTTCCCACTTCATTGGTCCCGAAGCCACTGAAGTCCTGGAGATTTCAATGCATTCACACGCAATATCGGCCCAGCTCTGAATAGACTTTGAGCTCCGTAGAGCTCAGAGTGAATATATTGTCGAGCTTGGCAACACAGACTGAGGAAGACTTAGCCAAAGCGAAAAAGAGAATGGAATTTCTTCGACGTTTCTAACGATGAGTTTTTGCGACAATTAAGTGTTAATTGAGGTCTCCAAGTATCATTGCTGTTTATATGAACCAACATATGGACACGTGAGGATAACGTAACGATTTACGCTTGTACCGAGAAAATAAGTGCATTATCAGAATCTTAATGCACAAAGGACAAACTCTAAACACTTGCTAAATTATTCATAAGAAAGTATTGTTCACACAGATATGTACTCTCAAGAATATTTGAAAAATGACTCGTGATTGATATACGCAATAATGAGTTGTTACTATACTTACAACGAATACTTTTAATTCTGTGTATCGTAATAAATTTGTGACCGCATAGTGTTTGAAATATTTAATTTTGCATAAGCAGATGTTTTTTACTTTTTCCAAAAACGACTATGAAAGAGAAGGTGCCATTTTCCTTGGTAGTATTACTATAGAAATATGTAGAATATCTGTCAAGGCCATATTATAACTATCCGTCATTCAATTTAGCGTCATTTGTGTTTATTATTTTTATTATTATTATTTCATAATAAAATGCTTATGAAAACGTCTAATCATTCTTCTTTTCTACTGTACAAGATCGACATGCTGGGTTTGTACTATAATATCAAATTTCGTAAAAAGAGAACACCGTGTGAATTTGTCCAAGAGGTAGCGCAATGCATTCACACTCCCACCCAATTGTAACGATTGTAACAATTTGTTACAAATCGGAGAAGGAAAAAATCTTTATGTCACCTTTAACAAAAATCCGCACGGTTTTTTCTTGAGCGAAATGTAATATGATAGTACGGATCGGCATTTCTGACCACGTACAATTTAAAAAAAATTGTTAGACGTTTTAATAAGCATTTGATTGTCGAATGATAATAATCAAAATAATAATCAAAAGTAACACTGATTTGTATGAAGGATAGTTATTAGATGTCTTTGAAAAATTTTATACAAATTTGACGGTATCACTACCAAGGAAAATGGCAGCTTGTCTTGTGTGAACGTTTTTTAAAAAAGTAAAAAACATCTGTTTACGCATAATTTAATATTTCGGACATTATGTGGGCAAAAATTTAGTACCATACACAGAATGGAAGGTAATCGTTTATTTTACCAAATGCTACCACATATATTACCGTCCATCGTTTACAAAAATGATGATATCCGTTCTAACAAAAAATTCGATTTCCTACATCTTAATCGTATGGGAAATACAAAAGATCGCTAGAAAAGATTGCGCTGCCTCTGAAAAATTCGTAGAAGGATTCTCTTCAATGAAGATCAATATTAGAATCTAGACTACAGTTTCTTGATGTAGCGAATGGAATAAAAAAGGAAGTTTTTTTTACATACCCTAATACTTACACGGTTCGACATATTTGTAAGAAAATTAATATAAAGTATTGGAAATTCTTTAGCGGATGTGCATACATTCAAATTAGAAAACAAAAAAAATTAAAAATTAATATACAGTATACTAAACACTTATTAAACGTTGTAGTTATAATAGAATCATTGTGTATATAATCTCAGTATCGGGGTTTCACTACATATCTGTATATCAAATAAAATTACATATACTGATATTATCATAATATTTTGAATTGTGTATATTTATTTTATGCAGTAATAGCTTATTAAAAACAATATACATGATATCTGCAAAAAAATATATCTCATACACTATAATAATCATTATTTGAATATTTTTAACAATGTTCAGCTAAAGGGACAACAACGCTTTTATGGTGTTAAAAAAAAAGAAATAATGTTCTGATTTAATCAAACAAAGTGGGTTTAACTTTTTCTATATCACAACTGACTACATTCTAATTGTTGGCACATTAACTTTTCTCAGTATAAAAGACACGTGGATTTCCCAGCGTTCCTGGATGTCAGTATCACTTTGGACCTTAGTCAAGGATTCTGCGCGGTCTCTGATCATTATTGTTATAAATAAGTTCTGCAAACAAGACGGAAAACTGGTTACGTTCTTGTCTTCAGCGGATAGAATTCGCTCTTCAACCTAGGAATATACATTTCCGTCAACTCTGTCTCTCAAGTCAAGTCTGACATGAAGTATTTGAAATGACAATAACCGTCAATGACTTAGTTATGTCACGTTGTTTGTAAAAAGTTGTTGAAATAATTATTTTCTATTGCGGTCGAGCATAAGTAGTCGAATCGCGGATGTCAGTAATATCATTAAGGGAAGCAAATCTGCTTATATTAATTGAGAAATACTGCAAGTAGCCAAGAATAAATTAGTGTTTTCACACTCTGTATAATTTAATTAAAAACCGGTAGTCGAAATAGGCCTAAAAAATGGTTAGGTGTGCGTAATTTTCCGATGAAACCCCAAATCATGAATGCGAAATTCATATCTTTATACTTTCTCTTCAAGTTCCTTGGTTATTAGGTTATTTTGTAGAAATAGCATGGAATTGCTAAATAGTTGACTGAGTATATAAAAAGGATGAGGCTGCAGTCATTTTGCAAGAATACCTGTTCGATTTGTGGTATGTGTTATTTTTTGGAAAGGTTCTCTCACAGGGATGTCAAGGCTATTGCATGTTTGAAGATTCGCTCGGACGCATATACAGTAGTATATCCACAATATATATAGGTTCTCGAGATATTTATCTCCGGACGGGACTTTCCCAATAGTCATCGACCTCAGTCAATACAGTGAAAACATGTTGTCAACAGATCTGCTTCTTCCCAGTAGAGCAAACATTTTTTTTTACTCCATGGAGTCAATTTTAGGAGAAAAAACTTTTCTATGTTCACCTTAGAAATTAATTTAAAAAATCATCAATCAAAGCAATTTGAATACTATTATACCAGTAAGTACTCCCTTATGAAAAAAAAAATTGGAGTCGCCAAAACATTAATGAGACTCCCAACAATATTTTGGCGACTTTAATCGTTTGGATTTGAAAGGGTTATTCCAGATGTTCCAGGTGATTTAAAATATCGCAACAGTAAAATCTAAAGTTGTTGTTGTTGTTATCCACGAAAACAAAAAGTCCACTGCTAGTAGCAAGAATATATTAAAACCCGAATGTATTTGAATGTTTACCTGTAAAATATACCAAAGGGATATGGGAATTTCATAAAAACGCGTGCTCACGAACCAGTTTGACGGATTCTTGACGTACGTCCTTGCGAGTGACCGAGATGCCACTCGTTTTGTATAGTCACGTCCGTTAATATCATAACCATAATTTTGGCAAAATTCTTACTGCGCACCGACGGCAGCAGCGCCTGTGGATTTCTTCTCTTGTTTTCCGAGCGATTCTCTGTCAGTTCGGTGCGAAATTCGCAGGAGGGTGGAAGCAAACACGCATTTGAGCGTCCGGTCGTTGGAGCGAGGTCGCGAATTTCGGCGATCGTTAACCTTGCCTCTTCGAGGCTCGGACGATTTTTCATACAGGAGGCCCTCGCTTAAATATGGGGAATTTTTACACCAAGGTACTCCACAAGCGAGTAGGCGTCGACTGCAATTGGTTCCGAGCCATCAAGCGCGCTGGGTTTTCTTATACTTAAGAATTATATGACGGTACAGTTGATTCGGTAAATACACATATACATGATACATTAGGGTGTCCCAAAAAAAAAATCTCGGCTGTTGATGGAAAAGTTATAATATATGCAGAAATACGTTTTGGTGAAAGGGGAGCTCTGTAGCTAATTTTTTAGAGGTTGCTCATGCAAGATTCATTTTAGTTGAAAAATAGTTAGGTTGACGGATAAATTATTGAACAATATTTTTTTTCATCAATTTGTTAATAACATCTTGGAATTATTATTATACCAAATTAATCTTTTCAGCACCTTCCATATGCTTGATTTTTCCGAAATTTTTAATCCATGGAGAAGTGTTCAAAATTCGCTCTGAATCGATTGAATTTCAAGGCTGCGGCCGCAATTAAATGTAAGGTAGGTTCATTTTCATCGGCTATTGGCGACCAATAGATCAAAAAGAAATCTCATGAATCTGATAAAAGCTTTTATCAATAAAAACTTATTTTAATTGAATCTGATAAAATAAGTCAAAATAAAAAATATATAAACTGAAGAGGACCCTAATGAGGGCCGAAACGTAGTAAGGAAAAAAAGATTTCTTTTTTGTTTTATTGGTCGCCAATAGCCGATGAAAATAAACCTACCTTCGCTCTGAATCTCACGTTTAGGCGGACTGTACCGCTCGTACATCTTTAAATAATTGGTAGCAACCTACTATAAACGATGGTAAGGTGTATTAAATAAATTTTACAAAAATGGATACAATTCTCTAAAATTTAATACATTCTTTACGTTTCAATAGAAATCAAAATACAAATCGCGCGTGAGCGACCTCTAAAAGATTAGCTGCAGAGCCTCTCTTCCAGAGAAATGTATTTCTGCATGTATGTCAACTTTTCAATCAACAGCCGAAATATTGAAATTTTTTTTCTTTTCGACACCCGAATGATACATATAGTGTTTTTTTCAGGAATTCGTCAGCGAAGGACAGCGAAATACCCACATGTTTATTTTTTAACCTTAAAAACAAAAGTGCTCCTCCTCGCCGAGTCTCTTAAAAGACTTCTGCATCCTCAAATGCATGGCTGTACGATGACTCGACTCAGTTATGTTATTTCGCGTTTGAATAATTTCTGAATCATTCACTGAGAATGGAATATTTAACGAGTCATTAACATATGTCTACGTGAAATCCCACAACTCAAATATCGTGCAGTTTTTCCAAGAACTCTCGGTAGATATACTTCACATATTATAGTAGGACAATTAAATCGTCCTACATAGGAAGAAAGATATACGATGAGAATAAAAACGAAGGCTGCTCTGTGTACAGACAATCGTTCTAGATCTTCTCCAGTTTCTGCAGCGAATAAATATGATGAATAATGATCAGATGTATAAACAAAACATTTTTATGAGTAGCATAATTTTTTTAACATGAAAAAATGGTATACCACATTGTACATTCGTTAATATATTGACAGGCTGTTTTCAAATACATTTTTATTCGAGTATAGGACACTGCCCTCAATCTCTCTCGATTCCTGCAGCAAATATATCATCTTGTTCGATTAATGATAACATCGTGACTGCAGTAACGATACATTAGTAGGTGTTCAAATGATGCAAATACTCCCGAGACATAAGACCGTAGCCATTGATAATTATATCATTCCACAGTCATTAATAATGATAATGATAAATACACAGCTAAAATTGCTACGATGTTAAGACTCAAATGACCAGCCTCGCACCGCGATTGCGTTGGATGGCAATGGAAACGAATCAATTTGAGGAACAACGCGGAAGAAACGTCGTAGGCAAAAAAGCTCAATTAGCTGAAGAAGCGTATGAAGAATAAACAGAGGAAGGGGGCTTGACTATGCTGTGGCTTTGACTGCCGCCCTCATCGTCACTAGAGATGCTGATGCGTGTGGTTAAAAACAAGATCGCCTTGACGCCACGGCGACCGCAAAAGCGTCATCTAGTCGACCGTCTCGTTGGAAATTATAGACAATACCTATCATCGTCTGTCGCTTATTTTTCTCAATGTATTTAATGGAATCGCGCGTGTTCCCTTTTCATTCTATATCACGACTTTTATCACAATCAAGCGTCCACATGGACGATCGAGAATGACAAGTTCATTTAGTATGAATTTACGATGAAACATCCATCGTTAACACGAATAATTGCTATGCGAGATGGAAGATAAGTGTACCAGATTAGATTTCTCAAGATGCACTGGCTGCCCTCGACGATGACTTCATGCTAATATTTGATGGTCACAGTCTGTACGAAATTTCTTACATATGAGAACAAGTTTATACCTTTTAAAATGGCGCGACGCATGCAAATAATTAACCGATTACAATACGTTTTTTTACTTCCAGCCATAAACATGGGAATACTTGTGCACGAATGCTGTCATTTTATGCAATTACTATTTTTATATTTCTTAATGACTCTGGTGCATCGTGTATATTTCTCTGGAAGTATTCGGAGCCATGTGGTCCTTGCAAGAGACACCCATGGCAGTGGCGGGTGTAAATGCTGAATACATGATTAGAATTAAAAATTCCGTTCATCACGATAAACTTGCTTTCCAAACAATCTCTAGGGTGAAGCATTATATAGGACGATGTACGATTTGTTTAGTGTACAATTATAAACAATACTTATCGTCGTCTGTCGCTTGTTTACTCAATGTATCGAACGGAATCGCCTGTATTCTCATTCCATTTTATATAATGCCCTAACGGATCTGAAGAACTGCATAATAACCGAAGAGTGACCGCTCGTTATGGTACAAAAAATAACTCCAAAAAAACGCAAAAGCAATTTATTAACCGTCGGGTAACCATAAAGTGACCGGAAATGAACTCAATAGTCTGTTTCCGGTTACTATTCGGTTATTCAAAGAACTTTCAAATAACCGAGAACCAACTTTCAACAAACTGTTGATTATTTCTGCGTTGTTTTGAGGTTTGATTTTGATTAAAACATTGGTCTTTTTATAGTTGTAATCGAGTTCTTTTCTGTTCCAAAGAAACTGTCGCTTTGTCAGTTACATGATGGTTGTGTTACGGTAAAACAACTGGAAATGAACCTCACACTGAGAGAAAATTATGATATTAGTAACCATAAAGTGACAACTATTCATTTGTAGTTGGTACAAACATAGTTGTTACCACTTAATTAGTTGTCACAACTATTTTTATAGTCACCGTAACTATAAAAGGACTAAAAATCAATAGTTGTCACTTTATAGTTAACTGTACTATGACGATTTCTCTCAGTGCATAATAACGCCCCCATGGGAAAAAAGTATGCTAACAAAGTATATTTTTCGACATATCGAAAAATATATGAATAATGTACGTGGTATTTCTCTTATATAGTTTTTATATACTTGGCAATATCCAATATTTCGTCCAAACGTACATTTAGCGAATATACGTAAAGTACATTTTTTATATAATCGTTAGTACATCTGGCAAATATACAAAAAATATATTTATTTGGATATCCATACATGTATCTGGCTAATATACGTAAAGTATATTTTTCTGTATATTAGTAGTATATTAAAAAATGCATCAATTCATAAAATATAAAAATACGAAATTTCGACCACCTAGGTTTACATAAAATATGGAATACATAAAATATGGATTGAGAATTATATAAAAAATATAAAAACGATATATTTTATTTCCTAAAAATATGTATGAACTAGTATACCATCGTATATACTGTGTAAGTATACTAAACGTTATATCCGATATATCAAATTTTTCGTCCAAAGTATAGTTGGTATATAAAATACATACTTTTCGATATTTTTTCGAGTATACTTTTTTTCCATGGGGGTGGTTACTTGTATACGACCGTAAAGGAACCATAAACTGATGGTTGCTCAAATCCACTAGAGTGATATTCTTTACAAACAAAATATATATGATATATGGAACCGATACTGGTGGTTGCGTGGTCGGTGTGCGGCTCTGGCGATCCACCGAGTTAAGCACCATTGTTTGCGGCCATAACTTAGATAGGTGACCGCTTAGCCGCGCACCGCCTGGCTCATCATCCAGTGAGTGGGAGGTTAGTTTTTATGAGGCCTCGGTATATGTAAGTTACTTTCGTGCAGACACCGGGGCGTCAGACCGTTTGTACTGGTACGAGTTTTCCGCAGTTTCCCCGTGCCCATGGCGAATGCGATACATTGTAGCTAAGTCGGCTGCGGACGCATTGGAAGTTAGGTTAGCTTAGTGAAGTGCGGATAGGAAGTGGTGGTAGAAATGGGAAAGGCGTTAAAAGGCAATTGAAGCCATACCTTGGAAAAAATTATATACGATAGACGATTCAAAATGACGACAAGTTCATTTAGATTGAAATAACGGTGAAACATCGATTGTTGACACAAATAATGTCAAAAGATAAAAATAGTATCAGTTTAGATTCCTCAAGATCTGCTGGCTACTTTTAACAATTACTTCATGCTAATATTTTATGGTCACAGGCTGTACGAAATTTTCTACGTATGAGAATAAGTTTATACTTTTTGAAATTGCGCGACGCATGCAAATAATTAACCGATCAAAATTATTTTTTTACTTCGAGCCATAAACGTGAGAATACTTGCAAATGAGTATTGTTATTTTTACTGTCTCATCACATACAGAGTATGTGAAAAGAAAAAGTATTACAATCCAATAAAAAATCGGCTCTTGGATTTTGATGGAAATATATGTTTCGAGTGGCCTGGATTCCAAAAAACACATTAACTCATTTCTGTCTGTCTGCCTGTGCCGTCCGGAAACACGATAACTTTTTTAAAAATTTATAAATCAGAATGAAATTTGGTGCGTGTCTTCTGCATTCAAATCCTAGGTTTGATATTGAAATCCAATAAAAAATTTCTGCTCTTTCTGATACTTTACCTTTAATGTAAAAAGAATGTATTTTTCAAACATTCTTCAAAAATTATTTTTCAGGCCGCATGCTAAAATTTATGCTTCGGTGTGACATATACAAAGAGAATCATCAACAAAATAGCAATGAACAAAAGTATGTAATTCAGTAGACTAAACAGTTTGTTACTATTGAATCATCCACATTTAATTTGTAAAATCATTAATATTCAAAAATTCATATTAAGGACAATATGATTTGTGTTACAGATATACAAAATTATCATCACTGGTATTCAACATTTTTTGATAATAAATTTAATAATAATATTTATATCAAATATTAAATTCCCAAACTGTTAGTCATTCACACAAGATTTCTGAAACCATCCATCATGGAAGATGTCTATTTTTTAAAGTATAGATTGTGTACTAATTTAGTAGACCTGAATAATAGCAGTATTTCGCCACACTGAATCACATGTTTTTGTTCACTACTCATTTGCTGGGAATTCTATCTGTTTGCATCAAATCAAAGCACAATAACTTCAGTATTAGCTTGCAGTCTAAAAAAGAACTACTATCAATGGACTTATGCAATTTCCAACAAGGACTATGAATATTCGCACCAAATATTAGATTGGAAAATTTTATAAACAAAACATATTTGCGGTAATTCGCCCTTATGAAGTTGAGACTGTAAACACTCATACGCGCATCGTATCATATCACTTTTCATCACTCGCATAGCATTGTAGATGAATTCCTAAGCCAGCAGAGCCCTTATATACACCATAAGCGTTGAACATTTTTATCTACGAACAACTCAAATATTAATTCGACTTGTCAAACTATCGCCGTTTCGCCGATAATTCGAAAAGCATATATAAAGAGGAGGCGCTACACCTAGAGAAATAGGTTTCATGAGTTTATTTGAATCAATTATCTGGTATATTTAGATTGAATAAAATCTAATTTCAATCGAATAGAGTCTATTTCGATCAGATGAAATTTTGTTCGAATGTAATAGAGTCTGTTTTGGTTGAATAAAATACTATTAGGCCGGCCATTAAATAAATAATTTATTTAATGGTCAGCCTAATAGGATTTTATTTATTCGAAATAGACTTTATTTTATCTAAATAAAATTTCATCTGATTGAAATAAATTCTATCTGATCTGAATAAAATTTTATTTATTTCAAATACACCCTGTAATCGATTCAAATAAACCCTCTAGATCCATTTCTCTGGGTGTAACGTACTCGTGCGCGCCACCTTGCAAAGGCGGGTCGGAGCTTGACTTCTAATTTGAAAATCATAATAAATTAAAGCGAGCAACGTGGATTGCAAATAATGTACGAAATTTCTCATATTTCTATTAGTACAGTTCGTCAGTATACTCCAGTAAATTCACGATAAAAACTTCACGCCAGTTATGTTAAATGAAAAAAGTATTTCAAGGTAATTGTTACAATTATTTGAGAATATTAACATTTCTGTGTTTCTGTTTCATTACGAATTACGGTTCCTAGATTCAAAAGTATAATCCTGAATGACGACTACAAAAAATTGTACTTCTTTTTATGAGATATTTAAACGGAATAGACTCGATTCTATCTAAACAAAATTTCATCCGATCGAAATGGACGCTATTTCATAAGAATAAAATTTTATTCATTCCAAATACACCTCATAATTGATTTAAATAAACTTATCAGATCCACTTTTCTGGATGATCGAGAAATTCATTTCGTTTAAATTTACGATGAACCATCCATCGTTAACATAGATAATTGCTATGTCAGACGGAGAATAGATGTAGCTACCAGTTATAGATCGTTCAAGATTCACTGGCTGCCCTCAACAATTCTTTCATGCTAATATTTGATTGTCACAGTCACTACAAAATTTCCTACACATAGGAATATGTTCACACCGTATAAAATAACGAGACACAGGCAAATAATTAAGCGATTGAACTTCCTTTTTTTACTTCTAGCCGCACACGTATAAATACTCAGAGATGAGTGCTGTCATTTTTTGCAATCACTATTTTCATATTCCGTAATGGTTTCGATGCATCGTGCGTATTTGATTTCTCATTTTCCATCTGTTTATAAAATAATCTTTATACTACATATTTTTTTAATCAATCTTTCGCAGTATATAACAAGAAAAAAAATTTATCTGCTTCGGCAACGTTTTTTTTCCGTTGCCTATTCCGATGATTGTCTACGAACTTGTGACTATTTATTACCATAACTATATATGATATTAAACTACCTGTTACTATAGCAAGTAAATGTGACAATGCAAAATTTAAATGTACATACTAAGTTGATTTTTTGAATAGGCAATTGCTAGTTGTTATCGAATAGTGGTAACGCCAACCACTATTTCGACATTCGCTATACCTAAGTAAATATTTACCGTTTAAAATGGTATGACTCGGACTTATAATTAGAAAATGGAAATTCTCCTTCGTTAAAATCGGCTCCAAACGGAAGGAGTGAAGTCGCTTATGTATTTGCAATTACGATTTTTATAATTTCTCAAAGTAGACAAATTATTCAAGTCCTGTTATTTATACTCCAAGGCGTGATGACAATATGTGTCTTCCTTAGAATTCATCAAAGCTGCATGATACATCCACAAATTAAATACTTTATAGCTGATCATTTCTCTTAAAAACAAATGCGGTATTATCATATTTTACTTTACAACTCTATTTTTGCTTCGGCGTAAAGAATTTTCCGTTTCTTTTTAAATTCGTCTTTTTCAAGGATATTTTTTTGAGGGACTCTTTATCCAAGACACTTTTTTCATTCCATTGACGTTCTACTAAGTACAGTTAGATTATTGTCATTGATTGTTAATTATCATGATTATTATTAGCTATTGAATAATATTCATATTTTTAATTAAACAATTTTTTTAAATTGAATTATGTCGAAAAATAGTATTTATTTTTGTTTAATAATTAGGTAATTTAAAGGTGTTGAAATTATTATTGCGGGATAGTAATTTTGTAGAAACGCTTCTCAGACTTCATTACAAGTCAAGGGTTATTATCGCGGAGAAATTAACACTAAAGTAATAAATGTGCCAACGTTTGCCTTTTGAGTGATCGCGAGAAGGGGATTCATTAAAAAAACTGATGTCGAAATGAAATGTTTCACTGCTCGACCTAAATGGCTGAAAAAATGCATACGAAAACACTTCCGCAAAGACAGCAGCAGCTCGCAATGCATTTGCTACGGGTATAGTTACTATTTCGTTATGAGTTTTTGATGTGCACAGTTCAGTTCTCTCGATCGAAGACGTACACAACAACATTTCCGGAGGTTCGATTCAAGAAGAAGAAGAAGAAGAAGAAAAAGAAGACGGAGACGAAGACGAGATTCTTTCTTCATGGATCACTCAAATTGCGAGTATCCATGGCGACTGTTGTCAAGAGGTAATTAGTTTTTCTGACTAATTGCGAAAGTTATTCAAGCTCGACTCGATTATTTCTGCTCGGGTGTGTGAAACCTTGACGCGCGTGTCACGAACGTGCAATATACAAGTTCGTGCTTAATAATTATATACGAAGACCGTGATGAGACATCGAGTTATTTGGTGTTGATTTAGTATAATAGTTTTGCGTGTGCTCGATACGTTATTTCTGCTGAGAGAGGAAAGAGACATCAAAGTCCATTAATTCAGCGTTAAAGATTTTTGAATTATCGGATTATACTGGAATTAAAAAAATTAATTATCCAACACAGTACTACGTTGTATAATTAACATCGTAATTAGGTGTGCGCGCCATAGGAATTATCGTAGAATTATTCGTTAGGAATTCGAGAGATCGATTTCCGGACTAGTCACGATCAAATTGGAATTTATTCATTCATGTAAGTGTATGAATATATTTATGTACGTGTCTGTCGTTCGGATTCTATAAATCCATGTTTTTAGCTCGAGGCAAAATAAGCACGATTATAACCACGAACTTTGACTCCTTACATATCTTGTGTAAAGGAAGGCGAATACATCTCGTCTCGACCGTCAGTGATTGTGACAAAAAAGTAGCAAACACTGCTCAAGGATACTTCAGGAATGGAGTACGTCAAATAATGCCGTGCTTATGTTTCGATTAGCAACTTCAACAATGGTTATATTAACAGATCGTTGTAGAGTCTGCCAGCAGAATATTTTTTAGTTCCGAATGATGATAGTACTGATAATTAAGGAAAACCGCAGAAGAGGATTTGAAAAACGCCGCGGAAAAAGAATAATTAATTGTACCGACATTATTTATGTACAGTTTTTAAATTTATCGATAAAAGCAAAAGTATGTCAATTTTTTGATAGACAAATTTAAGGGTAGAATAATAAGTTGGATAACGCATAATTCATCGCAATATTTTAATAGTTCCGTTTCGGAAAACTTGACAAAATTTTCAATTTTATGTATTTTAAATGCTTTCGAAAATTGTCAATTCACGAAAACATCAAAGGTGTTTAATGTTATATGATTCTAATAAACAAATGTCCGTCTAGTATCCAGACTTAAGTACATAAAATTCTATAATTTTTAAAATTGTAACGTGACTTCGTTTTCAGAAAACTAACTATACAATTCATCTGGTGTAAAAAAAAGGTGCATAATAAATTTCGAGCTCACATGATATTGAAAAGTTGGAAAACTAATCGGAATCCGCTAATCTACTAAGTTAGGCAGGATATGTCACAGATACAAGACAATTTTGAGAACGACAACTCAAATTCTCAGCGTAATATCGAGCTGTGAATTACAAAGAACGTAGATGCGATGAAATCGTGGAAATTACGTGGGCATGTGGTCCAACGCCTTGGAGAACGAAGAAAAGAAATGACGACGCGTTCGTCGCTGGAGAAATCGAACGACGGTCGCGTATTCTTTGGTCGTGGCGATCGTTTCGACACGGTCAAATTTTTTCTTCTCTTCTTTTCGTCGTCCCGTTTACGCTGTTGTGGACCCTCGGGCTAGACGAGTCGCAATGAAGGTACACACGTATCCGCACGTAACCCAGAGGCCACATGAATACTTTAAAAAAGAAGTTTTGCCCGACTGGAGTGTGTGACGCGTGAAAAATGAATTACGTTCAATGTTTTTTTCCTCTTTTTTTTCCATTGGCATATTAGTTTTTTTTAATCACTCATCGCATACGTGAAGCTGCACCTACTCAAGATCCCCTGAGACCTTGCTAATCTGCTATATATCATGATGCACCTTCTCATCGTTTAATCACATAAGCATGCAAATTGTTATCTGTCTACGTAATTTTTTTTTGATAATGAAAATGTGTTCGGCTATACCAACTTTGTTAGCAAGTTGAAACGAGAAAACAAACAAAACAGCCACAAGCGTCATCGTAATTCCGGGACTTTATGAGGAGCCGGTTAACCGGATGTTACTCAAGAATAAATCAAACGAGCTGAGTCCGAGAGATTAGGCATCTTATTCCAAATTCGGGCACGAGCCAACAATAATTTCACATTCGTATTTCTTGGCTCGCGTGATCCTGTCTACACATTTTTTTAAATGTAAGATGATATGGACCTTTGGAAAATTCCTCTATTGTTGACATCTTAACCGTCATGACCTCACGGCTGCTGAGATTCATTGACCGATCTTTTGGGATTTATAAGAAATTTCAGATGCTCTCTAAGGTAATCTATAGTACCTTGAGGATCTTTAAAGCATTCTCGCTGAAATTTGACACACAATTTGAATGGTGACCCTACTTTTATTGCTGTTATTTTCAAAGAAATGCGCGCAGACCTCTAAATTTTATAAGAATGTTGTCCATAATATTGTTAATACGTTTATCGTCATTTTGTTGAAGAAATTTAGCAATTGCAGAGGAATTTAATTCCCTTAACAATTGTTTATAATTATAAATATTTCAATAATAAAAATAGCAGAAAATCGCAGCGAAATTATAATTATTTCGTCGACATTATAGTAAATGTTTATTTGACAGAATGATGGATGCTTACAAGCCTGGCGATGAACATGTAATATGTTTTACTTGCATTACAGAACGTTATTGGGATTACATTGACACGTTTCTGATCAAAGACGAGGTCATCGGGTTTGAGGGTAAACCAGTCGCGCTTGGGAAGCTTTTCGCTTTTCGTTGCGATTCATACATTTTACAGTAAAGAGACGGACGCACGCGATGAATAAACTTTTTCCATTTACAGTATGGTAACGAGGTTCTTGGTGGCAACGACATCAATTATCCTCATTTTATCTATTGAATCAAGGAATTTTTATGAACAATCATACCATTGTCATAATATACGAGCGGAGCTCGCGTCGATGGAGCAATAAAACGCCTAACACATTCATCATTCAGACAAGTATTAAGTAGAATTAATGCGATATATAACGTGACGACTTCAAGCAATAAAACGATTTGCAAATTAATTCTCAGCGCAGGGATTTGATTAAATCCATACAACATTTTATTGATCGACATGACTTCGGTGTAAATAACCTGAGGTTGTTAACGAAGTGTGACATATCGATTGGGAGTCATATGAAGTATTATTTACGACCTTACCATTCGTGGCTAATTGGACATATCACCAAACAATAACACAAGCACACTCGTGAGGATAGATGAAGACACGAACAAAAATCGTACACCCAGAGAAATCGGTCTGAAAAGTTTATTTGAATCAATTACAAGGTCTATCTGAAATAGATAAAATTCTCTTTGAATCGAATAGAATCTATATTAAGCAAATAACATTTTATTTAGTTCAAATGGAGTCTATTTCCATTAAATAAAATCCTATTAGGCCGGTCATCAAATAAATAATTTACTTAATGGCCGGCCCAAAAGAATTTTATTGAATCAAAATAGACTTTATTTGATGTCAATAAAATTTCATCTCATCGAAATAGACTCTATTTGATTGAAATAATAATATATTAATTGTAAATACACCTTATAATTTATTCAAGTGAACTCATCAGACCCATTTCTCTGGGTGTACCGTTTGTTGATAAAAAAGGTAAGAATAGATGATGACACGAAAAAAAATCGTACCGCTCGTCGATCGTTTGCTCGCGGCTAGAGAAAATTATTTTTTTGAGCTCCGCACGCTTCATTGTTATCCGTCGGTAAAACAGGGACGATCTATGCACCGATTGTTGATTTTCTTTCGATAAAGTAGACACTTTTAGTCACTGACGGTATTTTTTTCATTGATAAAACAGCTAAGATCTGTAACAAATAAATCCTTGCTCGCTTCCAATAAAACCGATCTCTCCACCGATCTTTATCCTCGCACATCTTCAGTTTCATATATTAAAAATTTACTTCTCCAATTCTACGAGATTTTTACCTGCTGGAATTCTGTCTAGTAAAATTTTACAAAAACAACATCATGTCAATCTTATTGTAATATTTATTCTACATTCATTGTCACTTTTACAGTTTCACGCTCCAATAATTTATTTGACTTGCAACATTGTACGATATCAAAACATTACACCCTGCGATAAAAGTATAATCGCTTTATTTTGGATCTTTTTTCGAACGCTGTATTAAGTCACTCAGATATGATGCGTATTTACATAAAGACTTTGTGGGAACTTAGAATGAGCGTGTTTGAATTAGGTGGACAATTATCAGTAAAATTCATTAAACCTTGTTTTATCATCGCGCGAGCATTCGCATTCGCTATCAAAACTTTTGGGATTTTTTTTTAGATACTCTCGTATAAACTTTTTGCATAAGGATTATCACTTGGACACGTGCTTTTTTTTTAAATTGACGTCAATGAAATTAATTGTCATATCTATGCAGACGTCATCACAGACCGCGTAAAATCTTGATCTGTGATAATGCGGCAACTCTCAAAAGACTTTAAAAAAAGCGCTGAACGATTCAGTGAAATATAGATAACGTCGCAATTTTTTTTTCATTACATTAAGTAAATATTTATGTGCTCCAAGGGATGTACAGTTTCACTATCCTGCTCTTAGATATGATAATCGTTCCTGTCGATAAAACAGGTAGTTATTAAACTTCCTTAAAAATCGCGGTTAACATTCGCACTTGATATAAAAATTTCTAAACTAATTTTTTCAAGCGTCTAGCATTAGCGTTACAGTTTAAAAATATCCACACGTTTTCTTGAAGCGATGTCAATCAAATTGATCGTTATTTCTATACCGAATTCACCTCAGAACACGTGAATCTGTACTATAATTGCGAGAATTTTTAAAAGACTTTATAAAAAGTGCCGCCAGCTCCTGTATCTTGATATATAGCTTCACCAACAAAGTTTTACTCAACTAATAAATAGTTAGTTAGCCCGACGAAGCCGTTTTTTTCATATAGATGAAAAAAAACGGCTGTTTCTCTGTCGATTCGGCCACTTTTTTCGACCTGTCTGATCTGCTCTATGATGGTTAGAATCAAAGAATCAGAAATAAATAAATTTTTCCAGGTGTTTGAAAACAATATTTTACAAAATGCCGTTTTTTGTACAAATCTTGGAAACTTGAAGCTAGCAGAAAAAAATGTCTCTAAATAAAAGTTGTCGTTTTCTGTTAGTTTTTGAGCGGTATATTTTAAATGATTTTCACCTTCCGGTAAGAATTATTTGTACTGAAAAACGGAGGAAGTATTTTTTGTAACCCAACCCTCGATTCGTGTCACTCTGATGATTTTTGTGCGACAGACATGCAGCAATACTCTGTAATTTTATTAGCCATAGGAAATAACTGTTTTCAAATTATATAAGAAACGATTTTCCTGGTTTTCGGAACGTTCAGACAACTACATTGTTAAAAAAATAAAAAATCGATCATCAATAGTCATGCAGGATGTAATTTTTTAGTCCAAGATAAATGTCCGCTTTTACAAAAAAAAAAAAAAAAAAAATCCTCCGGTTTTTGGCAAATAATCATTCTCACCGGAACGTGAAAATTATTTCAAATATACCGCTCGAAAGGTAACAGAAAACGACAACTTTTATGCAGAGACATTTTATTCAGTGGCTTTATGTTTCCGAGATCTTCGCATTTAAAACGAAACGATATTTTGTAAAATATTGTTTTCGTAAATCTAAAAAAATACACATAGCGCCTTATACTGGGACTCTAATATTACCAATTATGGAGCAGATCGGAGAGAGTCGAAAAAAGTGGCTGAACCGACAGAGAATACTTCATATGTCAGATATATTTTTGGATATATTTCTTTTCCATAGGAGCAGTTGGATATTGATAAAAAATTCAGAAAATGTGCAACGAAAAAGACGCACAGCGTTCTTTGCATATGACAAACGTTTCTGTCGATAAAACAGAAGCGATCTGTAAATGGTCGAGGTTGACGACGTGCAGTGCTGCCACTTGAGGCGCGGGCCCCGTATAACGGTTAACAGGTCTCGGAAGTGGACCACGAAAGTAGGAAGGGTTGCCTACGATCCGACTAAGACGGTATAGCGGTGAGACAAGCGTCGGCCGAGCAGGAGACAGTGGGATCCTCGAACGCGGACGTGGATCGAAAGGAGATCCACCACCCGATTCGATTCCCCACTTTTCTCAAGCATCCGGGCTCACTTGCTCGTTTCAATCTCTAACACGAAGCGACAACAGTTGACTACGCGACAGCACCACGATCGTAACAAAGGGATGTCCTTTTGGTGCTGATTAAATTCTAGTTCCGATAACGAGCAAAGCAGATCACTGAAGATCGTCCAAAGGAAACTAGTCCGATAAATTACGACAATACAAAACCCAGAGCACGTCGATTAACTACTTTAAAACTCTCGGCGGGAAAAGGAATCTCTATAAATGCGGTTTTGAATAACTTAATTTTAATCTTGAGAACAATTTCTTGCGATGAATCTTCCGGGTTCGTTGGATCAACCGTACTCATATTAGATAAGAGAAAACGATCGTCAACGAGACGTTCCACTTCTTCGCTAAATCTTCCGGGAATTGTTAAATTGTGTGCGGTTGAATGACAAATGAGATAAATCATCGACTTATTCAACTAAATAACCGATAATTGATATAAAGGTGCTGCCGATCGTGTCGTGCTTAAAAAAACTTTAAAATATTTGTTCAAAACAGTGTCTTGAACAACGACTCAAATTTTATCATATGATATTGGAAGCGGAATTTTGAAGTTTCATTTGTTTATATCGCGGCTGAAAGTTTCGTGGACATTGACGTTTATCGATAGAGAGTGGACGCGTACGTTGTAGACCACCGTACGCGAGTGAAATTGTTTCGGAGTCAACTGTACACAAGTCGAGGGCTACAAAAAAAGGAGCGCGCGAGCGCGCGCGCGCTTAGTTTTGGATCTCGAGGGGAAAGTAATAGAAGAGGGTTAACCGTTTGCCACGGGTGAGTTGGAGGAAAAGATACAAAGACGTAAGCAGCTTACAATTATATCGATAATTAATAACAAAACAAAAAAAATGTCAATGGAAAGATGGATACAGAAGGTTAAACTGTCGGATATTGCGAGGACCGGCGTTTCTCATCGTTTTTTTTTTCTATTTTTAACTACCCTGATAACAACAGAGGATCCATTAGTAAACATTTAGCACACTACCAGGGTTTCCATTTTCACGCTATCATGTCAAAAAAAGCATTCGTCTTGAATGATAATCTTAGCAATACGCCTAGGAAAGTTAGACGGTTTATTTAAAGCATCCATTTAGATTCCTATATGAAAGCTACGCCTAGACTTTACATCAATCGTATTTTAGACTCTTAATCTCTTGTCCTCCTGGAGAAGTTCGTCTAAACAGCTTTGTTCAAGAAAAATAAATTAATTCGCTTTCATTGAATGAATTTATTTCATCAAATACCGGATCAACAGTATTTGATTTTAGACAAGCAGGATTTATGTAATTCGAATGAGTATATTTAGCTGATGTAAATACAATACAATTGATTGTAAATACAATTGATTAAGAGAAATCAGATTGGACATTAGATTTAGATATCAGAAGTTTATTCGTTTAGATATCGATCAAACATCATTTTATTTGAATTATGGTTTATGTACCTAAAACAAATGTTACTCACACTGGGGAAAATTAAAATGGTCTTCGTAACTATTCAGTGATAAGTATATTTTATTAGTCGGGGTGACTTTTTTTTAGTTACATTAACTCTCTTCACTGTTAACATAACGAACATACTTCGTAGAATTACATAGAAAGTAACCTGGACTAATAAAATATTATTATTACTAAATAGTTACCAGGACTGTCTCAATTTCTTTCAGTGCAATGGAATTCTATTGTAATTGCTGGAAGTACAGTTTCATTCGATGAAAAATAGTACTCATTTCACTTAAAGTAAACTTCATTCGCAAATCTCAGGAAATATTAATATCTCGTGCACAAACGAATCTCAAAGACAGGTTCTCTCCCGAGAAATAGCAAACCGTTAAATACCTTTTTTTATGTTAATCACCCGAGCCGCGTCCTTCGCACTGTGACCGGATTTTTTCCCTGCCTCCTCTCCAATTATTACCGTTACACGAGCAAAAGTATCCAACGGTTTGCAATGACGAATGATACTATCGTAGATCACACGGACGCGATTTTAAGATCGATCGACAACCAACTCCGAAGTTGGTCGATCCACATCTGCTTTAGTTACTTGTGGGTAGCATTCAGGAGAACAACTGCGGTGAATGCTCGAATTGACACGGATTTGTAAAGCCGATAACGATCTCGCACGTAATTATCGATGTTGTGTACGAGATGGAACGTGTCAGTTCTAAACATCGCCGAATGTGACGATCTAGTTCCTTGTTGATGTTTAATAACTCATGGAAGGTATTGGGTATTTTTGGTCATTCAGAAGGTCCTATCGATGCATCATAGTCAACTGACTATATGTTATGACAATACTGTAAAATGATTCAAATAAACTGGATTTCTAATTATTCACATTCGAAATAAAAATTTATATGTATACATTCAGTATTACTAAATTCAGGTATTAGTAAGACCAGTTTCGACATGTAGAATCATTGGAATTTTATTATCGCGATTATTCATTGATGCATGCGATAGAGCTCGCATCATTCTAATCGTTTAATTTGTAGTCATTCATAAAAAAATCCTGGTAACATCTCTTTTTTATGGTGTGAGCGGAATCTTGAAGTTTTGACGCTTCCGCAACGTAGATTTTATTACTCTAAAGTTGACTTTACGTATATCAATTTCTCATCTAAACCCGACATTCGGAACCTTTTCCATTAGAGACCACGTGTGTTGCCCTCTATTCAATGTACAAGTTCTCAGCAATACGGTCGGTCACAGATCCTTAATTTTTTAAATTATGTTTAGAATCGCTTATATTATAGCGTATACATTTTTAAGCATGAAAGTTGAAACATTTAGGATCGACAGGATTCTCTTAAAGTATGTACGAATATTCATTTTGAGCGGATCTGTTCGTAACCCTGGCAAGGGCACCCGGGACTATCTGCTTGCGCAGTTGTTGATAAACTCGTGGTTGGGGAATTCGTGCGAATGTCTTTGTCATGTGAAACACGTTGCGACGAGACCGGCATCGCCAGCACCAACAGGGCCCGCACGTGTTGAATGAAGCTATAGTAGCGAATTTTCCAAACTGAGTCATCCCGAGACTTTACATTTCCTTGCATCGTAAGACTGCGAAACATACGTTTTTTTTCATACGAAATAGTGAATTATGGTGTCACATCAGTTTTATATCGCATTTTCATTTTAGGTCACGCTGATTCTTAAGTGGTTTATTTGTACCAAATGATCGTAGTTTGGTGTAGAATTCAATCGAAATGAACTCTACTGAATATAGTTGCGCAATTCTGTGAATTAAGCAACTACCCAGTTTATACTCGCCAATTATCAAGCCGAAATGCAAGTACCAACTTTCATCCAATGTTGAAAAAAACAGCAGAGGAATACGTAACACGCTCGTTAAGGAATTTGTATAGAGACAATTTAGTGAGTGTTATTGCATGAATACACTGTGAGATATACAAGCGGATTTGGCGAACTTAGCTGAACGAAAAGTATTTGCGTTGCAAAGCTATTCACATAATTTCATACCTACGTGATACTTGTATAGCTATAGTAGCAAATTTACTGTACTGAGTCATCCGGAGACTTTACATTTCCTTGCATCGTAGTACTGCCAAACAGATAATTTTTTTTAATAAGCTCAGGAAAGTTCTCTTTAAGAACTCATTATTTTTACCATTTTTATGTCAGCGTTATAATCTGCTTATATCAGCTTAAGTTTCTGAATATTTAAATTATGGATATACGCATTTGTAATTTTCTAATAATTTTTGCTTCCTCATAGAGAAAGCTTGGTTTTCGTGGAAAATAAACATTTCTTGGATTTTCATATCCGTTTATTCAGGATGGTCTAAAGATCGACAAAAATAATTTAGAAATAAGTCCGGATGGATGTATGCATGTGTGTGGCAGGATTGCAAAGTTCAAACCGCTGTATCTCGAAAACCGCTGTAACAATCAAGCTTTGGTACACTGGTAGAGCAGTAACGCCCCTTCTTATGTATGAATTTGCGATCAAATTGAAACATTTATTTTAGATTTTATAAGACTTTGAATTGTTCGAAAAATGTCCGTACGTTCTCTAGCTGCCACCATTTTTTTTGGTGACGAGTCAAATAGTTCTGGACAAATAAAGCAATAGAAAATAATGGCTTGTATTAAATTTGGGCAAAATCCATAAAGCGATTCAGAATTTACAGCTTGTTCAATTTTCGAAAAATTGATGTTTTCGTTCTAATTTAAGTCAACTTCGACTAAGCCTTCTCAGATCTTCTTCAAGATCGAATTAATATCCAGTTGCAGTGGATGTTGAATTTGGTGAAGATCGGTAGAGAGGTTCGGATTTTGTAGGATTTTGAGTTTTCGAAAAATTGATGTTGTCATTATAATTTAAGTCAACTAATTCAGCCAAGTTTATTCAAAATACAGGTTCAACTTCGGTTCATATACGAAGTAACATAGAAAAAAGTTCAGGTACAAATTTGACACTAGTCGGTCGAGTGGTTCAAATTTTATGACACATAGACTTTCTAGAAAAACGTCTCTCGAGCCAAAACTAACCTGCAAAGTAGAAGCGGGCAAATTGCTTTGCGAAGCAAAAATCGAGCACTAGACTTCCTCATAGAGGTAACTTTGTAAAAAGCACAAAATTATAGAGAAACAATTTGCAAGGTTCTACTTTATTTTAAAGAGTAAGAAATAATGGCAACGTGTGGTTCACAGCAGTTGTTTTTATTTTATAAAACCAAAATGTAGATTGCGTAGAATTCTACTATTGGTCGGCTTTTTAAATAAATTTTACATCTTCATATCCAAAAAGATAATTTGAAAAATGACCACATTTCCCCACTGAGAAAAAAATATAATTGTCCCGATTGATTCAATGAACTTGTTGCATTGCTAATTTTCGAAAGGATATTTTTTTATTATGTGATTTTGATATAATAATGTACATCATATGCAACTTAATAAACATTAATTTATTAAAATGTTTGATCGTTCCACCGAAATATTGTTGGGAAACAATTGTGTTTTTTTAAATCCATTATTTAATACACTAAATGTTTTTTTTCTCAGTGCAATCTAGTAATTATGCTACGTTAGCAGTTAAAGGGTTAAATAGACGGTTACACTGATAATATATGATATAATCAAAGCCTGCAATCACTAAGACTTTGTAGACTACTGTTTTCATACGAAATAGACTGGTGCAAAGTAAAACATATACTTCCAAGTCACGAACGGCGAGTCTCATCGACTCCTAGAATCTTGCGAATTTGCTTGCGACTTTATGTCCGCGCTATAAACGAGATAAGAACGGAGTAACAATCATTGCGGCGCGCACGAGGTGGCCGCGTATACTGTGCTCGCTTACCTCCTCCTCGGTCAAGAAAAATAGGCAACTATAGAAAGTAATGTAGCGGTGAAATTGGCGAGGAGAGGATGAACCCAGACCCCGCGGTTAGTGAATAGAATGCCGAGAGACACAAAAGACATATCAGACCGTTTCTTTACCGAGAATATATACATACGGAGCATTGTTTGTCAATTCCGCTACTTTTTTTTGCCATCTCAGATCTGCCGCTTAATTGGTTATTGGTGCCACTAAAAGACTCTTTATTCGAATATTTTCCCACTCGTTCATTCAATATTTTAGGAAAAGCAGTTTTCTTCCGAAACATATCTCGAAAATTCGAAGCTACTGAAAAAATATCTCTATATAGGAATCTATATAGGAATATATAGCAATTGTTAACTTTCGAACGAACCATTTGAAATAATTTGTACGTTTCGGTAACACCGTTTTTTTACCGAAAAACGGACAAATTATGTTTCTATACAAAAAATGGATATTTTTTGGCTAAGGAATGTATAGTGTATTTTTTCTGGACTGTCGATATAAAATAATGTCGATTTCGTAAGTAATTTCTTCGGTAAAAAATTAGTACTCTCGGACTATCCAAATTATTCGAACTTGACTCTTCGGAAACGAAAAAAAAGTACAAGTTTAACGTAGAGCATTTTTTTCAGGAACTTTGAGCTTCCGAGATAATTTCACTTGAAGAACAACGACATTTTGCAAAATATTGGATAAAACCAATGAAAAAATGTGCATACAGTGACATTTACTGGTACTTTGATATAACAAACTACAGAACACATCTGAGATGGTCGAAAGAAATGGTTGAATTATATTTATAAATGGGTTTGTTGGATTGAAAGCCAACTTAAGTTACTTTCAGCTGATGAAATTGAGTTAGCTTGAACTATGTTTAATAGACTTAACTTGATGTAGTTAGTTCAACCTCATGTTAGGGTTGGATTATGAAACGATTGTGAAATTTTGTTATAACTGTAAAAAAATGCAATAAGATTTCACAAGAAATTATGAGTAGAAATAGTGAATTATGGTGTCAATTCAGCTCTTCATTGCATTTTTCTTTCAGTTTGCGCTGATTCTTCAGAGGTTTATTTGTACCAAATGATCATAATTTAATGTTGAATTGAATTGAAATTAACTCCAGTCAAAATAGTTGCTCAATTCTGCTCAGTTTTTTGTCGGTGTATAACGTCAATTATCACGCTGAAATTCAAGTACCAACTTTCATCCAATGTTGCTAAAAACAGCAGAGAAATACGTAACACGCTCATTAAGAAATTTGTATAGAAACAAATTAGGGACTGTTATCGTATATATACACTGTATGAGATATACAAGCGAATTTGGCGAACTTAGCTGGACGAAAAGTATTTTCGTTGCGAAGCTATTCACATAATTTTTTACCTACGTCGTAATCATTATTATTCGCATGTGAAAGCGGCTCGCAATAAAGCAGTAAGTCGAGCATGAAAGTTTCAGTGACCATCCTGAATTCTCTCTCTTTTTTTTTTCTTTATCTTTCGAGACCTATTCGCTGTTACGTAGAGATCAAGTGGGTAGATAGATTATTACGCATTCTCGCTCTCCGAAAACACTGATCTATTGCAAGTAAACAACTGCCTTTTGTTAAGCGAAATAATAACTTGTTCTACTAACTAATATATCCATGTTTCTGAACAAAGTTTATTCTGAAATTTTTGTAGATTGTAGATCGATTTTTCACATAATTTATATAATTATTCAACCATTAATTATTTTATTGATAATTTCAAATTAAACTTTACATCGAAACATATTAGAACATTCACGAAAGAAATTAGCAATGAAATATATTGAGCACACAATAAATGAAGTGCCAACCCATTAGTTTCAAGGAATATATTATACTTGGCGTCGCGACGCTACCGCGTCTCTTAAAAATTATTATTCGGCAACAATTATTTACTGCGTTTATAATCTGATGTCAACAGTTGCCAAACTCAAATTGGAGACATTATTTTCCCAACGATCGTTACCAGTTATTACAGAAATATCAGATTTAAAAGGACCACAAGTTATTATCGATAAACGGTAATAAGGAATTTAATTCTATGATGAAAAATTATTACTCCAAATAATGTGATTGTATATTGTTACCGCGAATATTTATTAAGGCGCACAATCTATATATGTCGCACAGATCGAACCCGGTGATAATAAAGTCATGAGTTAGCGTGACCATCAAGTCATTCGAGCTTCGTAAGCAATGAATTTTTAAAACGTGTATTGCTAATAACGTTATGCGTGTTGAATAATTGACGTGATACGTAGTCGGTCGCGTTAGTCGATATAGTTAATAACTGGGGAATAAGGGGTTGTTGCCAGTGAGTGCCTGCAATCGATTCGTTCTTTGATGGCGTCATGAGCCTCTCGTATCGCATGGCATTCAATCGTCAATTTTGTGCGGAGTCTAAAACGTCGAAAGAGAAACCTCCGCGCGTACCAAAGATGAATTTCCTCTCGAGGCGCAAGATCGGCGGTAAGTCGCGTGTACGAGTGCGAACGTCCATTGAAATTATCTGCGGAAGCCGCGGTACTCGTGATCCTCTTTGAGAACTCGCAGTGGCGTGACGCGATACTCTCAGTACACGATTATTCCAAGTGCTTTGTAGTAGTTTGAAGCTTCTGCATTAAGGGAAAAAAATACTGGAACCTATTAAAATACTGTAGAGTTAACCTTTTCTATAATATTTTTCCAGCAAACATTTTAATTCAAAATAAATGAAATAAATATGGAATTCTTTCCACACAAAAGTTGAATCGTTTGTTTAGTTGATAAATAATGGCTACAGATATAATAAAGCATAAACAATAGCGCGTGTACATAATATTAGAAATCATTTTTGGTAGTTTTTTAAAAATATTTTCTTGAACATTACAAACATTACTCTGAGTAAATAATGGAAATAGTTTTTTTTTTGTTTTCAATGACGATACCCAGTTTCATAATTTTCAAAAAATATTTAATAACTATAAAAAATAATTTCATACTTGTATTTCATACGCAAAATAATTGCTTCTAATTCATTAATATATTTATCACTGTGCGGTAGAGATATACGAAAAGCATGTGAATGACAATAGTCGACGTCGTCCAGAGCAGCGAATTATTATTATGGATGATTAACAAGGATATACACGTCCGAGTGGATCAGCCCTGGTGATTTATTGCGAAGCATAATTCACGCGAATTGCTCGGAATCGCATCGCGCGTTGCATATTTCACATTGCAGAAGAAACTCCGAGAAAAAGATCGTGTATTAGAGGCTCTTTGGTTGCGCTTCTCACGATCTTCGTACTTTCGAACGTGATTCGCCTGAGCAAGCGATGAAAAATAAAATGTATATATATTCGCGGTGAACTTCGTTAGTGGATTTGAAACAAGAGGATCATTGATCGGTCTAACCATCGATTTCTTACGCAATATCTCATCTATTAGCGCATCGAGCCTTTCGTCACACAGGCAACAGTCGAGCGAGCACTGATCTACGAATTATGTTATGTCATCTTTGTCCCTCGGGCTCGGGCCATTGGTGCTAAGTGTTTAGAACACTGTGTACTGCACTACAGTATATCCACAGTGCTCGTAACACTTTCTGGAAACTTTCGTTCAAAGCCCCTCGCCAGTTAGCCGCTTCAGGCTTCGCGCAGATGAGATCTTAGTTTACCGCGCGTTAAGTTATGTCATCCGACAGTCCCCAGCTACAACTTCGCATTTCATATTACACAGTTCCGACGACAATTGCGTGATTCGTCACTAAAAAAATGTTTTATAGGCAACGTACGAAACTTGCTTTTTGTTTCATAAAAAAAGTCGATGATTTAAGCGAGCAAATGCATGTCTGCGTCACGGTTAAAAGTATAAAGGTGTTGACATGAATAAGCGCATCTATTCTGCACAATGCATGCCGTAAATCATTTTCGATCGTAAACGATTGTTTACGATCTGAATGTACAACAATACAATTAGTGTTTTTATAAACCATTGCCACTGTACATCACATTTTGTATTTAATGAGTACGGAAGGTTAACACGTAACTTTTTTTAAAGTGAAAATTATATGTTAATTTATTTGAATGCATACGAATTTTTTCAGATTTTTTTCTTTATTTTTATTGTGATTGTTTTTATTTTTTTAAATGTGCGCGAAACAATGATTTTGGATATGTTTTCGGCACAAAACCATCTACTACAGATTTTTTTTTGCAAAACGCATATCCAAAATTTGTTATATTCTACGCATGTTTCAAAATAAAAAAAATCACAATTAATATAAAGCAAAAAATATCTGAAAAAATTCGTACGCATTCAAATAAGGTAACATATCATTTTCATTAGAAAAAAAGTTAGGTTGACTGATTGTTTGTTGAACAATTGTTTTTTTCACCAATTTGTTTATAACATTCGCGGATTATTATTATGCCAAATCAATCTTTTCAGCACGTTTTATATGCATTATTTTTTTCCGATTTTTATCCCATTGGGAAGCGATCGAAATTGTCTCTAAAACTCACGTTTGGCGGGACTGTAGGTATTATACATCCTTAATAAACGCCCGTATGTCTTCATATTCCATAAAATAAAGCATATAAATTGAATTTCCAATAGTCATTTTTCGTCTGCCGATCTGTTTAATTTTTTTAAAACTAGTTGAAAATCCGCATTTTCTTTAATGCAACACATACTGTTAATATTGGCGGTTAAATGGTTAAGTTATAATAATTAATAAATAACTATACTATTTTGTCAAAATTTGAGCTACAAAAATATTCAAGCATGTCCAAACGATTTAAAGTTGTGACGTATCATTACAAAGTAGTAGTAGCGCATAGTTTTCAAGGCTCCCACGATTTCTCTGGGTTTATAGATCATTGACCTATAGTTACAGTTCTTTCGTCGTTCGTTTTTTTTTAAATTGTAGCATTGAGCACGTGGGAGGGGCAGCCAGACTCGCTGCAATAGCTTCTACCTATAATAGTAGTGCGTGGCAGGTGCATCGTCCCTTTGTGGTAACGGTAAATCTACGTTTCGTTCTGCTCGCCGTAAGTATCGCGCGGTCAGTAATCGTAGGTGCTCAAGCGGTGCGTCTTACGGGTAGACAAATATACCTTTGTACTGCATGAGGCTCGAGAAGACAAATACAAGTTTGTGAACACTCGAGAATCATCCGAGAGTGCAGCGCGCGTGCTGCGTATGCACCGGTGCATCAAAGCGTCATCATCGGACAAACCCGAGTGGCCCTGACCCATTTAACATACCAGGTATATTTCCCAACATCAGTCACTCCATAGATACACAGCAGTGTTATAACGTCGCTTTCACTGGATTGTATCGAAATGGGTTAAGCTGTAAAAAAAAAGAATACGGAAGCGTCGAGACCGCCGAACGACCCTGACCCATTTACTATCTATTCGACCACAACGTGTATATTCGAATGGTGTCCGTATATCTGTTACGCAGGGATGACCATTACTACAATAAACGGACTTTCGAATTACCCTCGAAAGGTAATGGATGTTGATAATTGGTTTTATAACAATGGTAATAATAATTAGAAGCTAACCTTCTTTCTAGAGAAGGTTAATGGTAACATTGAATATGATGAATATTGATTAAGGTAAGAAAATCGGGTCGAAAATAATTATGTTCATCGGCAAATGTCTTATTGTTGGGGCGTTATTACCAGGCGAAGCAAAAGCAATATTTATCGTTTAATATCATAAAATTATATTGATACTGCAAGATTAAATATACTAATGGATATAATAGATAAAAATCCAGCGGAGATAGTGAAACAAAATCACCGATATTCATCGATAATTATATTACGAGTCTCGTAAGCTTCAGAGCATAACAAAAAACGACCGCCTAGATACTGCGATCGTTCCCTTAGCAACGTCATAACGTTTTTCGTGCGAGAAAGAAAATCACAGAAGAGATAGAAGAACAAAAGCGAAAAGAAGGAGAAGTTATTAAAGAAATTGAAAAAATTGTTGGATGCTGTGAATTCCTCTTTAGATTCGGAAGTCGAAAGACACGAGGCCAGCTGCGCTACATCCGTGGTCGAGAAAGCAAAAGAACTTGAGCAACTATAATTTACGTCCCTGCAAGGTACACAATCGACAATCTCGAGTGATATTTTTCAGTAATAGTTGGCCTCAGACTCGGCGGCTTGTCCGTGCGAAGGTAGGCTCTCAGAGTCCTACCTTGAGTATCGTGAAAATAGTTCACGTGAAGAATTCTTTGGTGGTTGCTATATTTGCTTTACCGTGGCAATAGACTCGGCGGCTCTGTCTGTATGAAGGTTGTCTCCCGGAGTACTTCCTTGAGTCATGATACATGAATACCACGATCCAAGAGATCGTTCAGTATTATATTTTATTATGAAAATCGGTGGCACTAGATTTCATAAGCTAATGTGTTACAGACTCGTCACTGGAGACTGAAAAGAATGCCGAGAATATTTTCTTGGTCGTGAGTGAGCAGACACAAATAGCGGATCCTCAAACTCCAAATCAGTCAACGGAGGAGCCTGCACAAACGTTCGACGAGGAAACTCTGCATATCTTGGGCATCGATACAACGTCGGGTGCACCAGCGTTACAGTTAAATCCGAGTTTGGTAGCAAACTGGGAAAAATGGATGGCTACGTCTCAAAAAAAAGAAACAGGACGAGATATTGGTAAAATATGCTCGTACTGGCAATTTGCGCTTGGCCCGTGCTCAATGCGGAAATCGCTTCGTCCTTGTTCGAGTCAGCTGTGAAAAGAGACAAGTATCTGAGGAATGCACAGAATATTCGCGGATCTGCGATGGTCGCCCTAGGTACAGGCATATCTTTCTTTTCGTCTGACACCGACAAGGGCGTCGATGAATATCGCTTGTTGGAGTGTCTCGCCGACGCGGGTAGACTGTTCGCATATGCAAATCATCTTGATACGACCACCAGGAAATCGTTCATCACCTCATCGCTTGACAAGAAAATTAAGGGAATACTGAACGACACCGAGCCCGGCGAGTTTTTATTCGGGGACAATCTGACGGAAAAAATTCAAGTAGCAAAGTCTATCGAGAAGGTGGGTCTAGAACTAAAATCTCAGCAGCCCGTATCGAAGCCATGATTTCGTAATTCCAATTCGGGAAACTGGAAGGGCCCGTCGACCAATTCGAATCGAATGGGAGCGCAGGCGGGCACCATACAAAAAGGATACAAGAAATTCGTCAAGTTTCAACCGAAACAGAATCAGTCGTATCAACATCGAGCGGCACATCGTTCACGGAGTCGCAGTTACCGACCGAGCTCGCACAAGGGAAAAGACTCGAGGTAGTTATCTCAGCTGGTCACCTAAAAAATGTTCTTCCACAATGGAAAAGAATAACGACAGACCGATTCGTCTTAGATTGCGTTAAAGGATACAAAATCAAGTTTGTCGACACTGTGAGTCAGTTGTGCATTCCGCTAGCCCTGAGAATATGTTCACCGGCCGAATTTGAGAACATGAAATTCGCAATCGCTAAGTTATTAGATTTGAGTGCAGTGCGGCCTTGCTCGCTATGCTCGGGGCAGTTTCTTTCACAATATTTCTTAGTACAAAAATCAAACGGCTCATGGCGGTTTGTTTTGAATCTTAAAAAGCTCAATAGCTTTATATCAACGCAGCATTTCAAGTTAGAGGACATTAGAAGTGCGACTAAGTTAATATCCCGGAGCGACTATATGTGTAACATAGATTAGCAAGACGCATATTTTTTAGTGCCAATGCACGACGAGAGTGAAAATTTTTTAAGATTTGAATTTGAAGGCGTGTTTTACGAATTCGAATGCCTCTTGTTCCGGCTATGTACGGCGCCATATATTTTCATCAAGGTCCTTAAACCGGTTTTTAATTACTTTAGGGGAAAGGTCAACCATTTCTTAGATGACATTTTATGCATCGGTTTCGATGCTGCTGCGTGTCAGAAAAACGTGATAAACACGGTGGAAAAACTTCCGTCTTTGGGATTCCTGATAAATTTTAAGAAGAGCTGCTTAACGCCGAGTTGGACATGCACTTTTCTGGGTTTTGTTATCAATGCTCGTAAAATGTCACTAGAGCTGCCGGAATTGAAACGGGAAAAAATAACAGCCCTGCTCGAGCACTTTAGCAATCGGAACAATTGTACAATCCGGAAATTCGCACAATTTATTGGAAGTTAGTCGACTGTTGCTGAGCGATAGAGTATGGACGGTTATAAACCAAAAGATTCAAACGTGAAAAGTATTTCGCGTTACTAATTAGCGGGGGTGATTACGATTTCCGACTCGTGCTTTCCCACGCCTTGCATGAGGATTTTAAATAGTGGTGTGCAAATCTCGAAGTCGGTAAGTTCGATAGAAAGTTTTCGATTTGCTAGAGAAATTTATTCGGACGCATCCAAATCTGGCTGGGGCCGCGCATTGCAGCGACGAAAGCGCGCGCAGTTTTTGGAGCAAATCGGAAATTCGGCTACATATCAACAAGTGAGAGCTTATTGCTGTCTTTATGGCTATCAAATGCCTCGCAGATGAGCTGCGTAAATGTTAAGTTTCATTACGCGTTGATAATACGATTGCTATCGCGTATATTAATCGTATGGGGGGTGTACAATACGCCGGACTTCACAGATTGCGAAGGATATTTGGCAATGGTGCGAACGCAGAAATATTTGGGTCTTTGCTTCATACTTAGCGTCTAAAAAAAACGTGGAAGTTGATAAGGAATCAAGAGTAAAAAACATCGATACAGAGTGGGAACTCTCGAACGCCGCATATGAGAATATTGTGTCAAAATTTGGGAACCCAAACGTTGACGTTAAATTCGCGTCAAGAATCTAACACGAAATGCGAGGCTTACTGCACTTGGCATAGAGACCTGGATGCGTGCGCTATCGACGCCTTTACTATCGATTGGGGTTTATATTATTTTTATGCATTCCCCCCTTCGCGCTAGAGCTGAAGTTCCTTAGGAAAGTTATACCCGATCGCGCTTGTGGAATTGCGGTCGTTCCGAACTGGCCGTCACAACCGTGGTTTCCTATGTTTAGGAAATTATTAGTTGGAGAACCGATTGTGTTTAGTCCCGCTAATTCGTTACTGCTATCTCCATGCAGATCCATCCAACATCCTCTTCGGAGGTCATTGGGATTGATTGCCGGAAGATTGTCCGCGAGGCGTACCGCAAGAAGAAGCTCTCGAACTCAGTGAGTAAAGTGATGCTGGCGTCTCGCGCGGAAAGCACTTGGGAATAGTACGCAGGTCCGATTAAGCTATGAGTCGAATTCTATCGCGAAACAGGCGCGGACGTGTACGCGGTAGGTGCGGATCGCATTCTTGAATTTTTACAGAGAAGGTTCGACTTGGGTGCGTCTTACGGCACGTTAAACTCGACCCGAGCGGGCACTCGAATTGCGTTAATTTCGGTGAATTATATTACTAACGATTCGATGATTAGTAGATTTTTTAAAGGCAGTTTTCGGCTGAGACCGTTTAAGTCTAAATATGATATAACATGGGAGGTTAACCAAGTTCTTAGTTATATTTCGGATCTCTTTCCACTGGAATCATTAATGATTCAACAGTTGGCAGAGAACCTAGTCACGCTGTTAGGTTCGGGAACTGCCCACAGAGTGCAGACGTTTTCGTTAATGAAACTTGAGAATATCTCTGGCTCGATAGAAGGATATCAGATAAAGATCTCCGATATCATCGAAACATCGCGCCCAGGAGCTTTTCAGCCCCTTTTACTATTACCTTTTTCAAGAAATACCAAGCCTCTGCATCACGAGTATGCAGAGGCTTTATTAGAGGAAACTTTAATACCGTTTTAATTTCATCAAAGAAACCACATAAAGCGGTGAGTACGCAAACAATAAGTCGCTGGATTCGGTCGGTGCTTGCAAGGAGTGGCATTGGACCCGAATTTACCGCGCATAGCACAAGGCACACCCGAAAAAAGATCAGGATCTTTGTATTATTGTCCATCCCTGAACACTTTATTAGTTTTATTATTTTATCCCTAACGGAGTTACTTTAAACAATATGACGTTGCTAAGGGAAGGATCGCAGTATCTGGGCGGTCGTTTTTTGTTATGCTCTGAAGCTTCGTGACACTTACATGTGAAAGTAGACGGTACTACGATGTAATCATCCCGAACGAGACTCTAGATATAATTACGATCGAACTTAACGAGGTAAGTTCGTTTGATCGTTTCAATATCTTCCTTGTCGAGGATGACGTTACCAAACGAAACAAATGTAATTTTTACCGACAGATTTCATGTAGTTACAAAAAGAATGTATATATCTGTAAAAAATATATAGTCATTGGCGATTTTTAGATAAAACTTAGACTCATACAGTTAGTTTAGTTGTAGTGTAAAGTTATATCAAAGATTAAGCGGGTCACCTGAAAAATGGAATAGAGAGAAAAAAGTTCTCTACTCGATTAACGGTATACAAGGTGTCTATAAAAAAATGAGCCTCGCATACTAAGATCAGTTGAACGACAGTCAGCTGGCTGGTGAGTTGCGAGACTCTATGATATTAGGTGGGAAGTAACGGGCGGCCTTCACCGCGAAATTCGTTTAGAGGTCCGGGATATTTTTATACGGTATAGATTAAACGGCTGCGAAACTCTCCTACTAAATATGTGGTTTCCCAAATGATTCGATAAACTGGTGGATCCCTTCGGAATATAACGTAAAGCGGCAATTTAGACTGAGAAAAAATAATTTAATGTATTTAACAATTTTTTAAAAAAACTATTGCTTCATAAGAATATTTCGTTAAAACCTCGAAATATGTTATTGAATATACGATTTATATTATTAAATTAAATTGACACGACTACATAAGTTGAATATTCTTTTGAAAGTTAATAACATAATCATTTTAATTCACAAATCATAATACTTGATAACTTTGATTATCCGTACGTTTCAATGCGCAGATTCACAACTAATTGAATTCTTAAAATATCTTCCATCTATGTTCATTCGCACAGTAAATCAAAGTATACACACAAATATTGTTAAGCTTCCCGGAAATCGTTCTTACAAATATGTTGAGCCTCATAAATAATTTACAACCGAATGCAAACTAAAATAGCCAGCCAAACGCCGATTATACAAACATTAATTCGAGACTCGAGAGTAAAAGGTGCAAATAATAAGAGTCAACTATTGTCTTTTTTGTTTCACATTATATAACGTACAGACTTGCTATCGTCGTGAGCTTCTGCAATTCATATTCAGGACATAAGTCATCGCAGCTTAAAATAGTACGCAGGAATTGTATAAATAAATATACACACGTTGACAACACACGCATTAACAGACAAATTCTCGTAATGGAACTTCGGGTATGCCAGGCGCTCGACTGGAGAAAGACCGTGCGGCTAATCCACGAATATCAAAGGTAGAGCTGCCTCTTGTTGATTAGCTAATACGACTCTCGGATCGCTGACCCATTTTTAGGGCTCGATTCGATAATCACACGCGTTGTGATGAAACCCAACGAATGTACTAGAATTTTTCGTAAGCTTTGACACAAGAGTTTGCGTGGACGGGCACAAGCACAAATTTATTATCCTTCGGCTACGGAACTCTCGTCTGCACTCAGCAAATCTATCGCGAAACGTTTCGCTCCCAAGTCACGCCCATGCGTTTATGGCAAATTTAATCAGCGCACTTCATAAACGTGCCAAGTGGATCCTGATTCGTTTTTGCTTCCATGGATTCCGCTTGACTGTGTACATAGGTATAAGAAAAATGTGGCCGGAGGAAAAAAGCCGATGAAAAAAAGGCCGTTGAAAAAAAAAGTCAAATATCGCCGAAGAAGTTCACGAATACCAAATAGTACGCAAGAACGTCTCCCTCCTGAAAGTGTAAAGCGGATACGGCGCAATCAGCGTTACAAAAATCTCCCCCTCAAATCTACGAATCTAAAGAAAATCATTCTAGAAGGTATATATTTTATAGATCCTATTTCTGTGACTCTGTATTTCTTAGTAGCAAAATATATGTGTGTATCATTGAGAATGTATGATGGAAGATATGCAAGCTTGACGCGTGCGCGCGTGTGTGTGGAAGAGGATGGAGGGGGTTGTAGCGAAAGGGCGGAGGAGAGAGCAGCGGGATGAAGGGGCTCCCCCCCTCGCTCCCCACTTTTAAAACTATGCTTTTTTTTATTGCCTCTCAAATTTTTGGTCTTCTAATGAAGTATAATATAATATAATATCATGTTATATAATATCCTTTCAAATTGTGGCCTGTAATACAAAGGTATTGTAATTGTAGTCCATAAGAACTTCTATACATTGTCATTTCAGGTGCGGTATTGTATATGTTCTACGTTCAAACTTAGTCTCACAAAAGCAAAATAGAATGAAAAACGGACTTTATTTAAATCAGCCTTTCTTCCATCGCATAATTTTTTCTTCGGCCTTTTTTTCCAACGACTAATCATTTTATCGTCCCTTTTTTGCTTCGGTTTATTTTTCCAACGGCGTTTGATTTTATCGCTTTTTATTCCCCGGCCATTTATTCCATTAGCCATTTTTTTCTTAGATTCATGTACATGGGTAGTTACTCAAAAACAAAAAAAAAGGTAACCGAGAAAATTCTCACATGAATTGAAAATTTCCATAATCGCAGCTCGAGCATCATATGCCATTAAGCTTTGTCAGAGTCGAAGGGTCAAAAAGTCTTCTGTATTCTGTACGCTTACGACTTACGTTCGCGTTTAGTTGAATGATTAACGAGCGCTAATAAAATCCGCTATGATTAAATCATGAGTTTTTTCAGATTTACTTTTATACTTATCGTGATTTTCCATCGATGTGCTAGTAGTGGAAGTCACGTGCATAATGCAAACGCAGCGAATCGGTATCATCCGAGTTGTCAAGATGAATGGAATCATTAAAAATGATTTTGCAAATGTAATGAATTCAAATGTTTGCAAGTTGCTTACTGCATAGCGATACTAGCTTGTGTTCATTTTGTAAGAGTTTTTATTATAGATTTGCATATGGATAGCGGCAGCTGACGGTAATAAAAAATATACTACCTTCTGCGCTATAAAGTCGAGCCGTGTGCATCACTTCCTAATTTTTTTATGTTTCACAAGGGTGTCACTCTGACGAAGGATGTTAGTAAATGTTTACTTTTTCGTAAAGAAAGCTTCATCTAACGTAAACATTAAGAAAGCAATATGCAAGGCTCGACTTTGCACCCTTCGTTTAAATTTACGATAAGTTTTGCATGCTTGACACTCGATAAGAATTAACAAACAATTTTCGATATTGAATAGCTAAGTTAAATTTTGTTGATTTTTTCGGAGGCCTATTCACTTGTTACGTAGAATTTGAGATTTTTTTCTCAATTTCTTTTTCTTTTTTGGATTCAAAACAGAAATGAACGTTACCAAGTTGTAACTTGCAGCTTTTTATTTTTGTGGACCATTGTGCCTTTCTCCACTAGAAGACTACAATTACTTATTTTGATATGTGATCAGAGAATATGGCATATATTTATCAATCGATATATAATAACGCTTGAATATCTATTCTCAGTAGCTAATTATTCACTCTGTGAGGATGTCCGCTCATATGTTACTATTTACTGTTCATTATTTCATCATCTGTCACGCCAAGTAGAGCAGATAAAACAGTTGTAAAATTCAACAGTTGTGAAGTTGTTAAAAATTGCAGAATTTTTTAGTCACACGAAACGGTTTTTCAATTCTTATTGTGATAGTTTTTTAGCATAATCAGATCTAATTAATTATCCGATCGAAAGGTATTTGGAAGTTCCAATTACTTTCTTAAATAATACCGTCGATAAATCTATTAAACTCTTTTTTAACAAATCGAATTTATCTCCCATTGATATTTCAACGTAAATCAAGTAATGAAGTTGGGTAATGGAAGGTCCTTGTTGTTATCTGATTCTGCTTTTACATCGATGTGATAACAGCTGACAGTGGAAATGCCACATATCCATATCATTTGCATTAATAAGAATTCATATACTTTTGTCGTGGTAATCAAATTATTGCGTCATTTTCTGTTTACACGCGCGAACAGTTCCTCTGCGGGAAAAAATATGTATTATCCTCGGCTAATTTATTGAGATACGTTTGCGACTGACGACACAACACCAGAGTTCTAGCTTTTTTTTATCGCACTCGTAATGACAATTTGTAAAATTAACACCAGTAATTAACACTTATTAATTCGCTATTAACGCGTTTCAGTATACGGAATTCGAACCTTCGACTTACCGATAGCTCTTTTAGAGAGATAAGGTTTCATCTCGATTGTGTCATTTTCAACTTTAGTGCTTGTATTATTACCCAAAATAAGCACAACGTTGGTTAGGAAGGGGATAACGAGAGTCTAAAAGGAGGATTCAATCAGTCCTTTTCCAAACAGATAAAAAAAATAGTAACAAGTAAAATTAAAAAAGAGAATTAAGAAAACGAAATGTAGAGGACATCCTCGTATAGAAAGTGCTCACATTTATCTGTTGTGTGGCTCCTGATACTGTTTTTTCGCATTATGTGACGTTACTTAACACATTTCTTTTGTATATACCAAAAGTGGAGTTTTCACTCTATCATCTTTTTCAACCGTGGATTATGTCATATGGCTACGTAACTAAAAAGAAGCATTTATTGCATACGGGCGACGGTAATAAGTTTACTCGTTTCAATATCAACGATTATTTCAGTAGAAGTTCATTACGATATATCAGTTAATGTACTCGATTAATTGAAAATGCATGTGCAAATGCAATTGATTGTGATTAAACATGCGAATTCTTTATAATAAATTATAGTTGGAATCCTGGTTCTATGTATGACGCAGGTTACGCTAACTAAAAAAAAGCTCAACGACTTGATTAATACATCGTTACTCTTAAATTAATCTGCGTTGTGCAGTTGCAATTTTCCCTCGCAATTATTTTCTTGTCTTTTCTTGATTGTACGAAACGGTTACTTATCGGCTTTACATCCGGTGACGAGGTATACCACTTTGTCGCTATTACTGGCGTGTATCAAAATATGATAACGAGAGAGTACGCAGAAAAAAGATATGGATCTCGAGTGCGGAAGTGCAAGAAAAAAAATCCTCTTATGTCGATACAGCATAAGTGCATAGGTCGAGCGTCATTGATCCTTCAACCCACCGCAAAATTTCATTTTAGAGACGTCAGAGTTAAGTAATCTGCTCGTTTGAGTGCCTTACGTAACAACTTTGTATCTACTTTGCACTGATTTATTAAAAACACTTTTTTGTAAATCCGAAAATTACAATAATTCATATTTCCTTATTGTTTCAGATAAATCTTGGCAGGACGGAGATTCTCAGCTGTCCACGATGATTCCCCAGGATGCAATCGTCGTCAGAAAAGCCCGAAAAGTGTATGCGAACGGAGTGGCTATACTCGATGGCCTCAACATGACCGTTTCGAAAGGATCCATGTGAGTCAACAGCTCCTGGGACATTTAATTTTTTTCATTTAATTCGATTCAATTCGCAATCATGATTAACGGCGCGAACTCGTCGCTCAACTTGACCCCACGAAATTTGACCCACGATCGTATTTTATACGCGTAGAAAAAAATTTCCGTTTACATAGCATTGCAAACTGAGGAATTCAATGTACAAGACCGAGATTAATTCGAATATGTTAATTCGTGCATTGTCGCAACATTCTAGCTGAATGAATTTTGGCTCGCAGCATCGATTCACGAACACGTGACGTCCTTCTCAGGATTACTAAAAGAGTTCAGTGACCTTGCTTCGCGTTCGAGCCTCGCCTACACGGAAAGAAATGTTTGGTTGTGACAATTCCGTTTTTAGTTTGCTGTACATAACATCTCAAATATTGGTATGCCCTAATCATATCGAATCTAAACGATTGGAGATTTGTTCTTGCAAGATTAGTAAGCCTAACCACTCCAAGGGTTAAGCCATTCCATTTGAATCGTTGGGACTGCGATCCGAATATTCCGAATCATTTACACGAAACGAAAAAAAAAACAACTTGGTTGCGGTAAGGAAAAAAAATAGTTGATCCCAAAGCAGTGATTTACAGCTTCAAGGAACAGACAATTACTTGGTTGGTTTAACTACTTTCAGTTGGTTGTGTCTGTATCATTCATCGAACTAAGTAGTTTGTTGGGCCAACTTCTATTGAACGTCCCAACTATCTTATCATTTAGAATACGAATAAAATTCGTTGTGTGACCTATTCGAGTCACCTAAGTCTGAATAGTAAATGGGCTAACATAAAGTCGTTACACCGACAAGCGTGATAGTTGTGGCAACAAATTTTCGCTCAACTAATAAATAGTTAGTTAGCTCAACGAAGTCGTTTTTACCGTGCGCCATTTGAATTTGAGGGAAATATAATTATCAATTACGTGTCCCAACATATCATGTTCTAGTTATGACAGCCAATCTTTTCTTTTCGTGTAAATCGTCCTGCCCATTATCACCTCAATGACTTTCCGTGATTCGTCGGCTGCATGCGATGCGTGCTATTGTCTTTTATCAGTGACTTTACTGTATTCAATATCACAGTCATGATATAGTTCTTCATTTCGTTATCCGCATCAGCTGGGCGAGTAATATTGAATGATCCTAGAGACTTTCTCGTTACATTAAAGGTGATAACATATTTTTCTGTATTATTAGAAATGTTAGAATCGTCCGCTTCTGATTCGATGATCGTTTCATTGGAAACAATTTCTCCAGGCGGTTCAATGAGTTCTACTGCAGGCGGATGATCGATTTTCTTGAACGAAAGCGTGATCCCTTTCATAGGTGAAGTCTCAGCCTCGGAGTGATTCGAGTACGAGCTCGGATCGACTGTTTTCGATTTTTTGTCTAGACGCTGAATTTTCTCTGGTTTGGTAGCAACTGTACTATTTTTCTTTTGAGTCTTTGTATTATACCGATCATCAGAACCGAATCTCATAGTAGTCACGACATCGGGTTCCTTGATATCGCTCCTTGAGAGTATCTTGTTCCTCCTCGAGCTTAATGGAAACGTTATGATTTTCATATTCGTGGTAATGTTTCTTGGCGATATACCAGACCAGTTTTTGTTATATTCGCTGGATAATTCTTCAAGGTCCAAATTATTTGCTTCCTGTGAATTATTTACCGTATATACTGTATCTTTATTCTCGGACTTTCCGGAATATATTTCTGTCAAATTTCTGTCTGTTAAGAGATCTTTTGTATTGTTACCCTCAGTTTGTTCCTCGGTATCGTTATTAATAATGGTATCATTTAGTAAACCTAATGTATTGTCGATATTTTCTACAATTTCATTTGGATTTATTGATGAACGCATTGTTCCGTTACTTTCAATCTTTTCGTCATTGTACAGAATTTGAATAATGTCGGTTGATGAATCTGTCACGGTATTTGCAGAATCACTTTCATATTGCTCAGTTGTGATTGGATCAACTGATGGATCTGATGTACTATCATTTCTGGTCTTTTTTTCGTTCTCTTCTTTAAAGGCAGTTTCGATTGGCGGATCGGTTATATTGTTTGCAGTATAGTTCTCATAGTCTTCAGTTAAGATTAAATCAACGGATGAATCTGATATGCTCTTATTTCGAGCCTCTTTGACGTTCTCGTCATTAACGATAGTTTCGATTAGATCAACAGATGGATTTGACATATGTTTATTTCCGGTCTTTTCATTGACAACAGTTTTGATTAATGAAGCCGTCTTGTCCATCATCACGTTTTCAATTCTTTCAGTTACAATTGGATCGACTGATAGATCTGTTGTATTGTCATTTTCGATCTTTTCGTCATTGTCTTCTTTTCGGATGCTACCGATTGATAGATCGGTTGCATTTTTACTCTGACTATTATGTTCTTTGGCTAGAAATTTATGAGCCACAGAATCCGTTGACTGAACAAGTTCGTTTACTTCGTCATGTGCTTCAGTTACATGTATGTCTATTACCAAATCAGTTATGTCCTTATCTTCATCTGCCTTCTCTTGAATTTCGTTAACCATCTTCGGGGTCGACATCGTCTTCTCTGCGACATTGGGAACGCTGACAGTGTGACTTTCCTGCTTTCCAAATTCGGTGATTCTTTTTTCGTCAAGGTCTTTAATTCCCATGTATGTGAGTAAAATCTTATCCCAATTCTTCAGGGAGTCGCTATAAGTTGACGTTAGTAATTCTGGCACGTTTACATTTCCATGCATGCTCTTCTGGGAAGCAGTATTTTTTAAATGACTCACAGTGACTTGCTCATTGTGATGCGTTCTGTTCCGATCACTGGTACTTACCCCGCCACCAGATTGTGATATTTTATTTTCAGGGTCATATTGCATTATATTTGAACGCGGTTGTTTTATCTCTACGTTCTTATTATCATCCTCCAAGTTAATCGAGGTCTCGTTAGTCTTGATTCCTCCAGTCGTTCCTTTTTGCCTCTGATAATCCACAGAAGGCTGATTATCCGATTTTTCGCCATGATTATTCACAATCCGTTCCAACACTATCTTCAAGCATTTTTGCAATTTCTTTGTAATTTTAAAATGCTTTGAGGATTGTATAAACAATTCAACAGCTTCATTCAAATTAATCGGGCCTTCTTCTTCTGGCACTTTTTCCTGATGGCGACAAAAACCACACAGGGCAAAATTTTGAAGTACCAATCTTTGCAGAATCTTGCTTTCTTTGTAAAGTGTCGACAGGAGATCAATACCGGTATCCAAATATTTCAGCTGCCTAGAAAAGTCAACATCCCACAAATCTGGTATTTGGTTAGCAATTGGCTTTTCCTTTTTTGGTTTCGTTCTAAGGAGTGCTACAGTTTCTCTTATCACTTCAGCAATTTCCTCGACACGTGTGGCGCGTCTTCTGATAGTAGGTGTTTTGAACTTCTGCTCGCTCTGTAAACTATTCCTCAAATCAGCAAGAACTCCAGTCAACACTTTTCTGACAACGTCGCTGAAGTGCCGAGTAAGGGCATTTAGAGTGTCCGGTTGCCTGCGAAGATTACTGGAGACTGCAAGAAGCTCTTGCCTTATTTCGTACTCCACAAGAGCATCATCGCTTGCAAATATCGATTCTTCCGAATCCGGTTCATCGTCTTCGTGTTCCAGCAACGCGTAAGTTCCATGATAATGCTGCTTACCCTCGGAAATATCATTTACGTCACGGAGGTCAATTCTGTCAAGATGATTTAGTGCGATCGCGTGAACCAGCCTGACAAAGTCCTTGACGTCTAGTATCGTCTCGAGAAAAACACCCAAGTCCTTGTCGGTAGTCGTGGCTCCAAGCTCCAGCCGGATCGGTTCGCTTGCATATTCTTGCCTCGCCTGTGCAGGTCTTGATGGATTGTACACTTTGAGGAGACGGCCGGCCGTCACTACGGTCAAAGTGACCAGGAGGTGTACGAGGAAGCCGAAGAAACGTCTCCTCATTATCCGCCTTTCGTCGCTTGTCGACTGAAGCGAATTTCTTCAGTACCTCGAGATTTATCTATCCTCTGTTTCGCACTCGATTCTTCCCGCTTCTGTCGGTAAACCTATGCTTATTAGCTTGAACAAAGAGTTTCAGCCGTAGCTTATTACAGATTGTGAACACTGGGCCGTTGCGAAAATGCTAATTATTTTTTACTATAATGTATTATCACGATCGAACAAGCGGCTATTTCAATGAGTTCATAGGCGTGTAAGTGTCACGAGATGATTAGCTATTAATCGGTAAACATGTTTCGACCCGGAGTGTCCATATTCTTGCAACTTCCTGGGCTCCGAGTTAAAAAGATTTGTAATTCAGAGCCCATTTTCAATTCAGCAGCATAATTAATTTTTTTTTTTTTTTTTTTTTCATTTCTCAAATTCCTGCAGTCTGCAGGCTTTACACCTATTAAGGTGAACGACCGAATTACTAACCTTCGCCCAATTAGTGTCCGTTCTTCATATTATATACGATAAAAAATTCTCTAGATGTCCAATACACATCAAACTCTTAGTTTATATTCTTTGATTTTTGCATTATATGAGAAGCGCCGAAAATTTATTTTTGATAATCGTTGATTTAAAAAAAATTATCTGCAGACTTGGCAGAGGTGAGCCATCGCCAACCATTTTCTTGTCACTGTCGGCAAAAACTTACCTGCTGAAAAATATATTTTTTTATGTCTTTGAAAATGTATTTAAGGGGCACAATTCATTCATAGAGTATTATTAAGAACCAAAGAAAACGTTAGCATTCGCGAATAGACCATATAATTACTCTTACTTCGAAAAATATATAGGTCAGAAAACGGTTCACCGAAACGCTGAGTTGTTGTCATTTGTGTCCGCAACTCGATCGGACTGATACATCGATGAGTAAACCTTGCTATGTTTTTCTTGTGAATGAATTGAATAAAACAATTATTGAAATGCATAATTTCCCCCCCCCCCCCCTTAATTTACCCTGTCGGACGAATAGGATTATCCATAACCCAGAAAATATCTGACAAGACCTTGTTACTCAGTCACTAATCGGGTCTAAATGTAGGACGGCATTGGTCAATGTTTCGGTTTTCGATCGGACATAAAATAGGCCATACGTGAAAAAATCTTAGGATACTCATCGGGTCTTTTGCATGTCGCCGTATATTTAAATAATAGGACCTTAAAATTATAAAAAAAGTAGATAAGTAACATACGATCAATTTAATAAAAACTCTAAACTTCACTGCAATATCTTTCATTTCAATTAATTGGCTATTTCTATTTACCTTCTTGCTTTATCGCGCTGAGCTTAGAAGGTCACTAATTAGATCATTCACCTTATAGGGGCAGCTTGCTTCAGTAGCTAGTCGTCCCTGAAGGAATGGTCCGGATCATTAACGAGGCCCTCATGCGGCCGCATCCGGCTTCTTCCTGTATATCGCATTGCTATAGAATATCGGCTAAGAGCATAGGGAAACGTTCGATAATGTAAACACGGACTATAGCTGAGGCATTTCATACCGATTCGACTTGGGTCGGACCCACGACCTCTCGGATTTGGTCGAAAGTTTTTTTATATGATTAGACAAACTCCAAAAAGTACTGGAAAAATGTTCAGATTTTTTTTATTTCAATTTTTTTTGCGATTTTCCAAAGCTAACATATCGTTAGCCCAAATTAAAAAATCTGAAAGAATTCTCAAAAATTCTGCATGAAATAACAAAATTTGTTAGGCTAAAACCAAAGTGGGCCGGTTTTCAGAGAGGTCGAGGTTCCGACCCAGGTAGAATCGGTATGAAATGCCCCAGCTGTATGCATGTGACCCCCACAGGTGCAAATACCTGTGTGTGTCTTATGTATAGATAGGGAACTTAACCGCGTCTGTATTTTTAAGCATAATTCAAATTAATTGTATTATTTTTTTCACACATTAGATACGGATTACTGGGTGCGAGTGGTTGCGGAAAAACTACACTACTGTCTTGCGTCGTTGGTGTTCGAAAAATCGATGAGGGAGATATATGGGTTTTAGGTGGAAAACCTGGATCAAGAGGATCTGGAATTCCAGGACCGAGAGTCGGCTACATGCCCCAAGATATTTCTCTCGTTGGCGAGTTTACGGTTCTTGGAGCTCTGTATTATTTCGGCAGGATCAATGGACTCGATGACGCAGCTATCGGTAATTGAAAAAGCTTTTTTGATTTGAGGGAGAAGACTCTCTGCATTGATTTCCTGTTCATTTATTTATCCAGGCGACTTTTTCAGAGGACAAGTACGCTTTTCTCGCGGACCTTCTCCAGCTGCCACCAAAGAATCATATGGTAAGAAATATGAGCGGAGGCCAGCAAAGAAGAGTTTCATTCGCTGCCGCTCTTATCCATGACCCAGAATTGTTAATCCTGGATGAACCTACTGTAGGTCTGGATCCAATCTTGCGACAAAAGTAAGTACTTTTTCTTCTCTTGGTTTATTTTTCGATGAAAAAACGTTTTGCTATTGCTGAAAATTATTAATCAACGAATATTATTTAGTATTTGGGAGTTCCTCGTTAGTATCACCAAAAGCAGAGGGACGACTGTCGTCATCACGACGCACTACATTGAAGAAACGAGGCTCGCCAGCAAAGTAAGTCGAATTCGAATATTCGCTTGGTCCCATTTTTTGTTTATATTCTGATATGACCATATTTTCTAGATCGGGCTTCTGAGGTGCGGTCAGTTATTAGCCGAAGCACCGCCGAATCAACTGCTCGCATCCTTCCAATGCCAAACGCTTGAGGACGCTTTCCTCCAGTTGTGTCAACGTCAAAAAGAAAATCAGGATAGGGGAATTACGACTACGGAGTTCAGCCCAAAAAACGAAGAAGTCGCTGTTTCTCCGTCTAGCGAACATTCCATCAGTGGAGACGTGAGTTAAAGATTTTTTTTCATTATTGAGGAACATTCAAAAAAGGACTTTTTAAAAATTACTTCTAGCCTCTTAAAAAAGTTGTATAGAAATAATTTGTCATTGTGAGATAGAATTAATAAATTAATTATGATAAAATTCCTGAAAGGAAGTATTTTTCATTCATTTTTCGACAATTTTACAAAAACGTGTTGTGATTTCAAAAACGACGATAATGAAATTTTTTTTCAGAACATTATTCAGATCGAAAAGCATGCAGCGTGGGATAAATTAATGTCGAATCATCCACGAGTGGGAAGTTACGCTGGAAAAAAGTTCAAAGCCCTGATGACGAAAAACGCTTTGCAATTCGTGCGACATCCCGGGTAAAAAAATTCAATATTTCTTCTAACTAACACTGAACAAATTTTTTAATTAGTCCCATATAACTTAATATTATTTGTTCAGAGGCGTACTTTTCGCGCTTGTACTCCCGATTGTCCAAACGTTTCTCTTCTTCAATTCGATCGGTGGTGATCCGAAGGGTCTGTATATGGCGATCGTTAACGATGAAGCTGGTGATTGCAATGGCGGAAAGTACATGGGTAATGTTTATCATGTTCCCGAAAATTATACCTGCGACTATGTCGACCTCAGCTGCCGATTCCTCAACGGTTTTAACAAGGATATTGCCGAAAACGTAAGAAATGTCAAAGAGAAACTGTCAATATTCATGATTGTACATTATTTTTTCGCTGTATAACGCATAAGTGTACGTAATTGCGTAGAATTATTTACGAGCTCGTTAAACCCAACCGAAAGAACTGCACGCTCGTATAATACTCATCAATCTGATTGTTCTTCGCGCGTGTGTTTAGTGCTACGACGTTACGCAAACTTGACGTTCCTTTTTTTCCTTTCAGAGATTTTACGCTGACATTAACGCGGCGCAAAGAGCAGTGAAGCACGGCGAGGTCGTTGGAGCTATACAATTCGGCAGAAATTTCTCCACGGCCCTGCAAGACAGACGTGATAACATGAATTCCGCAAGTGCCGAGGAGATACTTGCTGGCGAGATGGAAATATCTTTGGATATGGGAAGTACGTGATCTATTCGAGGATTCAATTATCGAACTAACCTCGTCTTCAATTCCGGGTTTATTGTTATGCCAAAAAGCTTCACTCTTGATTTTGCTTACTTTTTGCAGATAGACAGATAGGCCTTTACGTAGAGAAACAATTATACGAACGTTTTTTCGAGATTTATGAGGGTATTATACAGGAGTGCGATTTACCGAAAAAGTTTGGCGACTTGCCGGTTCGGGTACGTACGGAATAGTAATATCTTTCAGTGTCTCGCGATTGACACGCTTCGTTGGATTATTCAACAGACTTGTATATTACATTTTGACTTTTAGTTCGAGGAGCCGATATTCGGGAAGCTGGATCAAAAGTACTCGGACTTCATGGCTCCAGGATTTATACTAACGTGAGTCATTTTGAATACACAGTATTTGTGCAAAAATTTTATGATGCTTTTTTTCGCTTGTACTAAAACTGTATAAATCTCAGAGCACATTCTATTCGTTATATACTAGGATATAAAGACACGTTAGTGCTCTCGGCATTCAGTGGAGTATCATTTGTGAATGTCAAATCTTGAAAGATATTTCATTAGAGTAGAGAATTTAATAGCAGAGTTATGGAAATTATTTGTAGCTGGTATTCAATTGCCCATATATTTCCAGGGTTGTATTTTTCCTCGCCACTTCAGTGTCGTCGTCCATCATAATAGCCGATCGTCATGAAGGCATCTGGGATCGTAGCCTTGTACAAGGTGAGAGTGTAAAAAAATTTCTTTCGTTAAACTTGTCATTGTCAGTGTCAAATATTAAAAAATAGCGACATTGCAACGGTGCGCTGTGCGTTCGAGCCAAGATGAATAAAGGCCCACAATGACTTGGAACTTTAGACCTCCCTGCGTTAAGTACTCAATTGTTGATCCTAAATTGGTATGAAAACGCCGGAGGTGTGAGACGCTCGAATCCGTTGAATTGGCAATCTGTATGCGAAGCGCGCAAAGCAGACCTCCGCGAAGCGCCTTCTGCATGCCTGTACGATATGTCGATAATTGTAACGTGAAACGTATCCAAACAAGAAGCTTTGCCTAGTCAGCACTAGTGTATGCAATATGTAGTCGCAGGAGATAGCATCGCAGGCTTTATTTATAATTGACACGTGTCATCGCTAATCAAGGTTCTTCCTGATTTACGCAGGGGTGACGACCGCCGAGATTCTGACATCCCACCTACTGACCCAAGTCTCGGTCATCATAATCCAAGTGACCGTTACGCTCACTATCAGTTTCGTCCAGTTCAACCTCGAATGTCGTGGCTCCATGCTTGCTGTTATATTTTTGGTGTTCCTCATAGGAATCTGCGGAATGTGCTATGGTTTTCTCATCTCCGTAATATGTAGCTCTCACACAGTCGCTAATTATATGTCCACCGGCAGTTTCTATCCGGTCATATTGCTATGCGGTAAGTGAATTAAAAAATAATTTATTATTATTTCGGTTAGCTGAATTATAATCCGTCGATAGGGTTTCGAAAATGTCTGCTGGCAGAGAACTCGTTTGTTTCTTGAACTGCAAAATTTGGACAACAGACGCTAAGCAATCTTTTTTTCATGTTATAATTTCAAATTACTATATATAAAGTTTCTCAGAAATAACTTAAGAACATATCAATCAAAGAAAAAAATATAATGCGTACGCCAATGTTTGTCTGACAATAATATAAGTTTTAATCAATTCCACGCGAATTGAATACTATTCACACAACGTTACATTTTCCTTTAATCTCAAAATATTTTCATGGCGTATTTCATAATGATTTTAAAACTTCTAATCCTGCGGAGCCACCAATGAAGCACCGGAATAAAGCTTACTGGGTAACTTACTTCATGTTGTTAATGACAGAGAATGTTAATGTTTTGTTTATGAATGTTTAACAGGGTGCATCTGGCCAATCGAAGGAATGCCGAGGGTGCTACGATGGGTGAGCTTAGCATTGCCGACGACGGTACCAGGCATCTCTTTGAGGGGTCTCCTTGACAAAGGCTATTCTATCAACGATCCTCAAGTCTACAGCGGATTTCTCGTCGCATCAGGCTGGACGGCAGGTCTTGTCCTCATCTGCTTCCTTCAACTCAGATCGAAAGCGGCTTGACAACGGTAGAATTAATTACGACGATTTCGCATCGATATGTACAGGCTTTATTTTTTTCTCCTCTCGCTAACTCTTTTCGGATAAGAACAATTCTGAAGCGATTTAACGTTAGAGGATGAGAATGCCTTCGCAAACAGGGTTTTACAGTGTAAGAGTCGCGCAGGAAACGGCTTTACCTCAAGTTAATTACAAGCATGGTCTCCTCGTTAGCTGCCCTATTTTACACGATCCATAGACGATATTGCCTTTTACGATTTTACAGTTACGGACTAATACAGCTCGAGACACCAACTGTGAGATGCATACATGCAAACTCGGGACCACAAAATGTAGGAAAAAAAAAATTCATTAACCTTCTAGTCAAAGGCCGTTGTTCGCACGAACGAGGAAGAATTTTTGTGGCCCGTTTAAGCTTTTGTAAGAATGAAATAACGTTAATTCTGCATGTCGAATCTTAATATTTTAACGAAGTTGGTGGAATTTTCGCTGGTGGCGGTAGTAACTGACTCTTACGTGAGTCGTACGAGTATTGAGACCCAGTAATTTTAATCGTAACGAGTTTACACATGGAAAGAATGATCAGGTGAAAATTAACTATCAATCGGATAAAAATTAATTTTTGTACAGGAGTTTTTACCGTCAATCTGTTCATTCTTCCTGTTTATACATCTTATTTTTACCAGTTTAATGGTAATTTTCATCGGATTCTTCTCTCTTTGCAATTTAGCGTGTATTTTTGTGTACGGTCCATTAGGATATTTCGCTCGAAGTAACGATCCAACGGGTTCGGATCGTCCGGTTCCTCTTCGATAATAGGAGAAACGCGCAATTTTTCTGTACAATTATATTATGTTTTATATATGTAAATAAATTATTTTGTAGCTGTAAATTTTTATTTCATTGACGTATAGATCTATTGTTGAGATTATATCGTCATTTATTTTTCTCCGGAGAGATACATTTGTTTTTTTTTTTTCATAGACACTCGGTACAGAGATTCGCTTATACATTAGGTATACGGTGTGCTGTCTTGATCGTTTATCGTATAAACATATACAACATATAAACTATTCTCGTAGAGTAGTTTAACGTTTGGAAATCCGTCTACATTTAACGGATGTGTTTAACGATCGTCGATGTTTCTTTTCTATTTATTCATTGCAATGGGGTTGAAGTATCAAGGGAGATACGAGTTTCGTCGGCAGAGGAAAACATTGGCTGAAATTCTACAGGAGTAGATTTCTACAGGATTCTATACATCATTATCTTTATCTAATTAGAAGCGTCTACTTCGATGATATCGGTGAACTTCTTTCGCAGATGAAAATCAGGATCAATCCATCCAAAGGACAGTTTTTATATCGCAGCAGTCTTCGAGTGGCACTTCCGTTTCTTCGAAAGATTCGATAAAATATGTACAAACAGTTGCTTTGAAAAATATTTGACTTGGACAATAGAAGAGCAATGTTGGAAACGATTCGATAAAATTCTGTATAAGGCAACGCGCCGCATAGATAAGAGATTTCCGCGGTTATCATCCGCAGAATTTTTTTTTTAGGTATCAAGTAGCGAGTTTTAGTATAATATTTCGTTTGCTCCGTCACAGCTCGATCGAACTTTGCCGTCCCATTACCTCCGCCTTCTTCTCTTCGATATACAAAATAAATTATCATAATTATTATAACTTTTCTTCTTTCATCAACCACTCTTGTACCTTTGTTCGAGTCTATAACTGACGCACCGATAATTTTACTGCGACAAAAACCTACATCACTGAACACGTGATTCCTGGACCAGTGCAGCACTCGAAGTATATAATCATGTTTTTTTTGCAAGGTACACAGAGGTTTGCAGAAAGCGTAGCTTGCCTACCAATCAAGCATTAAAAATCAACCTCGTTTTAATTTATATCTTGCGGAAAAACTCGATTATTGTCGAGCAATCGGATTGCGCTACCTAATACTCTATGTTACGCAAGTTGTTACTGCTTGTATTACTGTACGTCGATGCGAAGGTCATAACAGTATTGTCATTAGCATTCAAATTTTTCAGGTTTCCGAAGACATTTGCGTTGTCATTAGTCGTGCCACTAACGCAATTGGAGACATTACTACTACGACTGTTAGTAGCGTGGTTTATAGTATGTTTAGCGTTAAGGCAGGAGCCGCATCGGATGGGCATGGGACGAGCAGCAACGAGACAGTCAACTATCTGTCTTACAGTAGGCATGCAGGTTTTGCCGTATCCTGGAAAACACATATCACATGCTGCATCAGAATCGAACCACGCGATGACCTCTCATCGGCAATCGTTAATAAAAAAAAAAAGGAATATTCAATTTTTTAACGCCGGCATTGAGATAAGGGAAAAAGCGTTCTCCGAGCTGCTATTATTTACTCTGTACATAATTACATAATGTAAACTATAAGATTGCCGAGGGGAGGTCAGGATAGTGAGAATTAAAAATTAAACCAAAAAAATGGTCGATTGAAAAAACACACAACAAACACAAATGCACTCAATGGTATAAGAAGCGTTTAATTATTGTCGGGCCGACGGAGCCTAAGGCCTCGGTCAGTCGTCCGACTAAGCAATTCATCTGCATGTCCCGCATTTCCGAAATCGCATCGTTCTACGCGCAACTGGAAACGAAATGAAAAATAAACAATTAGTTGCACGATAGAGAGGAGTAATCTAACGCGAAGCGTTAATCTACCAACTTTTCTGGAGCACAACTTATCGAAAGTTCGTACAAAATTCTGCGTGATATTCGGTGGAAAGTCTCGCGTATCGCGCAATTAAATAAAATAAAGTATCTAGAAGTTGCATAGCCAGTTCGCGTTATTAACGCGATTAATGCAGCGAGATAGCAACTGACGTCCTGAACAGCCTCTAAAGAATACTTGGAAGCGAATTTTTAAGAGAGCGCATACACCGTGCACTACAGAAAAAAAATTGTTTGGGGAGAGAGCAGTCTATCGCAATACCTAGGCAAGTCAAAGCTGTAAGAGCTGTTTAAACTGTGTTTTCATCATATAGGTACACCATATTACGATTATTCTGAATCTATTTAATATCAGAGTGTTGGAGGAGTCCTTAAGAATTGGTAATACGAACACGAGGCATGCCCGATGTCTAATAATCAAGGCAGCCAGTAATAATGTGCGGTGTGATCTTACATTTGAATAAGATTTCGTGATTTTATAATTCGTTTTTTTTTTATAACTCTGTTCACGGCTTAACCATTATCGGTGTCCATTATTTTGGACCAAATGTAATTTATTATTTTTATTAAGACAATAATCGATTTCAAGTGATAATGGAAGCTCCACGAAATACTATCGGTTATACATTCAGTCGGAATAATGATATTTTGTAAATTTCAACGCGCCCTCGTAATTGGAGAGGTATATATATTTATGTATATATATATATTATATAATATACTGTGACTAATGTATATTGACGTTTGTCGAAGATTGTCGTTACTTAACTCTTTTTTCCATCATTATTATAGAACTTGACCGCGATCGAACGTGGGTTCGATAGCAATTCCATCAAATTGGCGAAATGGCGAGAACATTTGACGATTTGGCACCCGTGATTTTTTCCAGTGTTCATCGGCTCACCGTAGTCTTATTTTGTGTGTCTTTGAATAATCAAAGTCTCATTGCGATCGCAGGGGTTCCCCATTTAGCGAGACGTCTGCATGTGAGTGTTCGTCTTTGAGATGAGCCATCACTTAGCAGATTGCACGGGAGATTCTTTGGGTTTGATGTCGATAACACAAAGCAAAGTTCCCGCTGAAGGTTGAGAGCTGGTGATACTTTGAAAGCTCTTATTTTCGGAGTCCTTTTCCTAAAGCATCTCCGAATAGACCCTCAGCTATAAAGCCGTCTCCTTGTCGCTAATTATCTTAATACCATGTTTAGTCAGTATCATCTTGATTGTGCCGCTGTCACGAGGTTTTTGCCGATCTTTTTCATCATATTTCTTTCTCTGTATATTCTCGTAAAGTGGAGCTTCGCGCGTATCGTCTACCGAGGAATTGTAGCCCCGTCCCACATCGTCAGCGGATTTCCTCAGAGACCTGCTTCTCGAGCTTCTGATTGGTCGAATATTGTCAGCCGAAGCCACGAGGCCCTTCACCGCCCCTCGCGATCTTAGTGTATTCTGCTTTTCGGGTGTTGATTTAACGACTTGTCTCGAGTTCTGAAGATTGTCGACCGATGAGTATCGTCGTTTGCCGTTTGAACGATCCACCGTGTCCCTGCTAACGAGAGAGCCGGCGCGTGTCATTTTATTGGCACTTTTGCCAGACATGGCAACTTCGTCTCGTGGAACGAAGTTCTTGAAGGTATCCTCAACTTCTGACTCGTACCGAGAACTCTTTTCGGCCAATGCCTCAAAATCGAGATCAAGATCCAAACCGCAGTTCTCAATCTCGAATTCGTCGTCGTTGCTGTTTGTGTTGTCGGTGGATTGCTCGTCGATTGATTCAGAGCGTACAACCGTAACGTTGTCACGTTTTTCCGTTGCTCTCTTCCGGACCGTGCGATTATCTATCTGGAAATTATCCTCGTCGTCGTCATTATCGATGTTCTCGAAAGTTCGCGAGTCGAGTCGTACGACGCCCTTCTTTTTCTTCGGCAGGCTAAGGGGCAAAGGTCGAGAGGCCAGTCGGCGATCTATAAAATCGTCCTTCTCTGGTCGCGAGGAAGCTACGACATCCTCATCCAAAGCACGGTCGCCGCATATCTCGCACAATTCGCAGACGGGCTCACCTGACGCGACAGGTGCTGTGGCCTTGAAATCTACTTCTTCGCCGTTTTCTTGGAGATCACAATTGCTACATATATCGCATTCCGTCAAATCTTCCTCGAGCGGCGAACTGGCGGTCGATCTCAGAGTAAAGAAGACTTCCGTAGACGATGGGTCGTTAGCGTAGCAACATACGGAGCAAAATTCATCAGTTTGAGGATCTTTTCCCTCGTTGGCTGTCACGAATACGGACGTACTTTCTGGATCACTTTTCAAATCCGTAGAGGAAATTTTATAGACGGTTGTCGGTTGGATATCAGTTGGTTTGATGAACTCGTAGCTCTTCGATTTTTTCGATATTGCCTTGTGGCTGTTGGCAGTTGTCAATGATTTGGCCTGTGTTACATTGATAGAGTCTAAACTCCCTTGAAAGAGAACACCTCGTTTCCTACCAGCGGATTTAACGGAAGATCTATTTGGCGTTTCTGAAATCGCATCTTCTACTGCCTTCAAGTCTGCCGACGATGGAGGAGTGTCACTTGGCGATTTATTAGGCTCCATTTCTCCTTCGGGTTGATCCGATTTCGAAATGTTTAAAGTACTCGCCGCGAGTATATCCTCCTTCTCTACGTCATCTTTCACCTTCTTAGGACTCTTTCGCGAATTCACCAAGGACTTAATATATTTTCCATCTATTTCTATGTTTGTTTCACGTTTCGGTAATTCGCCTTCGATCGTTGATTCGCTCCCCGAACGATCCGCTTCGTTCGTAGGACTGTTTGGCTTTTCATTGAGTCCAACGTTTTCCACGGGCGACTCCTCAATAGTCGTGGGCAAAGGTGTGCTCTCGGAGACTTTGCCCTTTAATTGTATAATAATTTCATGCTTATGTTGGCATGGAACGGAATGTGTGACTGATTCTATGCCCAATTCGTCACTCGTAGCAATTGAATTTTCTGCAACATGCTTTACTTCTTGTTGCGGCTTCTCGCCTTCCTCAACATCTTCTGAGTCGTTCGTTTTTGTGTTTGCCGGAATATTTGAATCATCGGTGCGTTCCGAAGTAGGAGTTTTTGGGACGCTTGGACTCTGGTGTTCTATGTCAGTATTACTTTCATTTTCTTTTGTAGTTTCGGGGTTCGTCCGTTCTTCGTCTGTACTATGCGGCAACAGGGGTTTCACGGTTTCGTTATGAGAATCTATACTAGGCGCGTCAGTTACGTCCATTGCAAGAACCACGGAAACTTTGCTTTCCGAATCATCGGGCGATATAGTTTGTTCCGACGATCTGAAGGTTTCCAAAGTCTCCGAAGGGGACGGGTCATTACTGACTGTGACTTTTTCAGTTTCATTGGGTACCTCTTCGCTACAACCGACTTTACACGGAATGTCTAACACAATATTATCCGCAATATGCTGCTCACCTCCACCATCAATCCCCATTTCGCTTTTATACTTCTCGCTAATGCAACTTAAACCTACCTCACAAAAAATTTGCGATTCTCCAGTCTCCGTGGCGATAATCTGTTTCGCTTGGCCAGGATACGCGGCTTTGTTGGAAGCTACGAGTTTGTTGCCGTTCTCCGAAATAACGTTAATAAATTTTTCGCGCATACGCTCCGTCTCGTCAACGTTCAAGGTTCGGCTCTTGGAAAAGCTCGGAGAATTTTGCAAATTCTTCTTGAGTACCGACTCGGAAAAATCGATAGAGATTATCTCGACTGGGCTTGGTGTCGTCATGGTAATATCGCTTGGTGAAGGTGTCAAAAAAGCGCTCTGATATTTTGGCTGAATGTTCAAGTAATCGTTACCATTTTTCGAAGACAGTTCCAACTTACTTTAATTTCCAGATGATATAGCAGCGTGAAAAAGACACAAAATTACAGTATATTGCACTGTTTCTAAAGATATCGATTGTTTAAAGTGTTTTCCGAGGACAGTGGGTGGTCAAATAAATGAATAAGATGATAAAATAATAGATAAATATTTGGGTTTTTAATTCAGAAAGTGATAGGAAATCATTTAGTGAGATTCCTCAAGTAGCGACTGTTTTACAATTCTCCGGTCCCTCGACATTGTGAATGGAAGACACAGCGACAAGACTAGTGGAATATCAAACAGTTTTTGAACTCATAACTGAGACAAGTAAATCGTTAATACTTTGGTAATGGTACGCAGAATGAATGAAGGACCGCAAACAGTTTATCCGTGGTCTACTTCAGGATCACACAAAGATCACATTGACTCACCAACTTTCGAAACTCTAAAATCTCTATAAAAATATATATTTAAATCTCCTATATAAAATGTACAAAACAATAAGATCTCTCACAGATTGTGAAATTCAAATATTAAGTCACTTCAGTGATTTTATTTACTTTCGCTAGTTTAGGATTGCCACTTTAATTTTTTCGTGTAAACTCACATTGTTGAGACAGTCTTTACGCCGTACAATCCGTGTTTGTGGACGTATTCGATAACCGAATCCTGCACCTCGTATTTCACACTATCACCGCGTCTAAATGCTTTTCTTATCTTTGTAGAACTCACTTCGTGACGTATCCAATTAATGACTATGTGGATATTGTGCTGGAAAAAATATTTACAAAAACGATTAGTCATTACAGTCAGAACATGGGCGCGCAATAATCACGTCAAACATGACTGACGTTTTCTTACCATATATTTCGAGAGAATATCTGATTCATAAATAAATTTATGTGGATTTGAGCCTTCTCTCGTGATAACTACCAGACCATGTTGCCCAACAATGGCATCAATCTGGAAAATATAGGAATAAATGGATTGATGATCACATATTCAAGTAAATAATGTAAGAATCAACTCCCTCTAATTGTTGGAATTCCCCGGAGGTATTTGCAGTTAAATAACATTCCGTCGCTCTATTAAACAACGCAATCTTCATTTTCTCAAAGCTATTGAAATCATACATGTCAATGCAGAATTAATACGCGATTTGAATAATGTTCACAGTTAATGATACTAAAACTGTAAATAATACACTAGGCCAACAAATTTACAGTTGCTTCAATTTAATTCAACCAAAGACAATGTTTGTTCTTAGAAAGGAATGAAAAGTGGTTGATTCGACAGATTATTGTTGAATCCTATCTTACTTATATTAAATACTAAAAGACTTACTTTTTGAATGCTATGAATAATGCCTACATCTGTGTCTGTTTTACTATATTGGAATATGATAAATAAGCTGTTATTTATGACGTCACGAAATTTGCTCTGTCAGACTCCCTGAATCAGCAGGGCCAAGAGAAACCGTTGAAAAAAGTTGACCATTGGCAGAAATTAGCACAAATATTATACCATTGATAGCATTCAAATTTTTTATGTGCCTTCCATTATAATATTCTCCAATCAATTGTATATTATTTTTGTGCCCTGTAGTACAAATTCGATCCCCACTATTAGAAATCATATACATAGCAAATATAATACTGACATCTTCATCGGCCCAGAGGCCTGGAGTTCCGAAGCTTTCTAGCAAGTCCCCTCCGCACAGTAATTTTATTTGAATCGGAGTTGTATCAGTGCTGTTTTTGACCTTGTCAGGTATCCAATCCATATCTTCGATATCCACGCAACGTTTTATATCATTTGTGTCTAAGAGAAGCGAATTAAGTAGATTCTGGTGGTGCTGCAAACATAGTCTGGTTTTGGTCCAGCCATTCTGCCTAGTTTCCCACGTGCTAACTTTTATCCAGTCGCTGTTCTGTGTTGCTAACTTGAGCATTGCGCATCTGTGTTCTGCGCTCACTAATTCTTTTTTAGCATACTCGTCATGTGTAGGAGATATCACAGCTCCGACAACAGTATGTGTGCCCATTCTGTGCAGATGATCACGTGCCAACTCTGTGAAAATAAACGGTAATTTTCAAATTGGCGTCACCTGCTGAAACCGACGTGGACCTCGATGGAATAGCATTCGTATGAATCATCGCCCATACTTTTCGGTGACGTATTATAATAGGTGTTCCCAAAAAATGTCGCGAATCATTAAGGGTTATCACGTTTTGGTTCATCGTATTGGAAGAAAACTTAATTTAAAAACAGGTAACTTCATTGACAGTATTGTGAATTATAAAAAAAGTGTATCAGAAGCATTGAAATATTCCACTACGCGTTAAAGTCAATATCGATTACAAACAACAGTATATATGTATACGTACCAAACATTCGTAAGTGCATATCGGTCGGCGGGTTATAGCTGCCGCACGACATCAAAATAACACGCGTCGGCGCCATTTTTTTTAGCTTTTCTATAGTTGCATCCAGTTGACAACACCTTCACTGCATTTCTCAATGTTCCCTGGACACTTTTCTTACACTTTTGACGTTTTGGATGTCGTTGTGATTGTATTATTCACTTGAAATATCCAACGCAGCCGAGAGCTCTTTCCGACAGACGAAACAGTCGGCCATCTTTGTTCTTATGTACTACTGAAGTCGGGCCAGCAACGCTATCTAAATGACGTGTGAAAATTGTAACCCGTGACTTGCGCAGTAACGACGGTAATTAAATGGGCCTAATATTTGCTGCCATTATCTCGCTACGTTCTGATTACATTTTTATTCTTGGCGTTTTATTTATTCTGATTTAATGATTGCTACATAGAAAATTGAAGCGCAGCCGGTTTTGTTCAAACGTGGAGATCGTTTTTATTTCATTTCCAATTATTGCTTCAATAATGAGTAGTTTTTTATGTTAGGTGTCGGATTTAGCAATCAGTCAATATATTATCTTCGCGATGTTGCGCAAAATCGTACTGCAAATTCTTGTGCATATATATAGATTCATTGAATTTTGGTAATGAGTATGTGATGAATACACACGATAAGAAAACGATGTTTCATATAATAATGTCAATATAGTCATGATTTTTATTCCCCACAGTTAATCTTCGAAGCATGAATGAATTTATCATGTTTCAGATAATGCACAGAATTGTAAGAGAACCACGCATTGCAATTTTATAGATTTACTCTTACAATGCGCGGCACAAGATGCGACGGTTTCCATATTTTTATGCTACCATTGTATGTGCATAATTCGAACAGATATATCTAAATTGCCGCCTAAAAAGCGATGTAATCACTGCATCACAACCGGTCACACAGCTAAAGTCCGGAGGAATTCTCTATAAAATAAAGTTTATTTATGCGGATATTTTCAGTCACAATTTATACATATCCAAGTCAAAGGTCGAAAGGCGCGTTTAGATTACAACAGAGTATGCGTTTCAAGTGAACAGCGCTATTTTGACGGTAGATTGTCATTGTTCATACACGGTAATCTTATCATTGTGCTATTTTTATTTATATGATTTTCATTAAACAACACTAAGCAATAACTTATACTATTTCGTTGCAAATGTTTTTATAGTTATGGGACTCGGGATGGAGTGGTAAGAATAAACACAACGGCAATTCGATTCATAATACACAAATTTTATTTTCCGCAGAATTGAGGAAATCATCTGAGAACATAAATTCGCATTACGAATAGTTACAAGTAATATGTACAATAATATAACTGGTTTTTTTTCTTTTCGGTGTTTTTTTGTCTCTTTTGTTAATGATAATTAATAATGGTAATTAATTAATTAATAATAACCGTAATCATCGTAATGAATCATATTAATAATATTTCATACAGCCACCTGCCATTCAAGTTCAATCATTGACAACAGCCAATAAAACCGCGAGTTATTGACGAATTGTTTAGAACGGTACACCCCCTGCATAGTTTTTTTTTGTTTGTTAGTTTTGGGTTTTCTTTACACTCGAAAAGTTTGGGACGTTGTTCTTTGTCATCGGAGGACAATCATTGAGTTTTATTTTCTATTAAAGACCAATTGTTCACTTTTTGTTGTTGTTTTTGTGGTTTACACGCGAATTTAGGCGTACTCCATAGTATTAACACACACCTAAAACTGCTTGTCACCCACGCTCTTTCTACTCTTTTGCACTCTCTTGCACTCTGATGCTCGCTCACTTTCTTTCGAACTCGCCCGAATAGTACATAATAACATTATATTCCTCTTAATCTTCGTCATCTTCTTAAACTGTAGTTACAACGTTATCGTTACAAACGTGAAACGTGGTATATTTTTTGTTATTCTTTTTTTTCCTTTTTTTTTGTTTCTTTTAAATATCCACTAAGCATTCTCTACCATTGATTAAATGCTCTTAGTGTCAGAGCCTCTCGCAGGCGTTCGCACCTCGTGATTTAATTAATTTATTTTGTGGACTCCCTCGTTCTTATCAACGCGCGGACATGCCTGCCTCGACCCCGATGTACCTTAGACGTGATATCGTCGCAGCACCTCGGTGTGAGCGTTCGCCTGCCTGCGCTAGCTCTCCTTTCTGTCTTGTTGTACGTTCCGCTCTTTTCCGTCGCTCGCTTTCATTCGTGCTATCGAGTCACACTCTCATTCTTCACCTAGTGATCGTTTTTCCGGCGTGGAGATACGCTCAGCCCGTTAACGACGTGGCTCAACAACGACCGAGAAAAGGACCGCACTTTCGCTCTGAAGGAGTATCGCCACGTCTGCGTCGCCTTCCACGTCTCGCGCGACCTTCCATAACATTAATAATACAAATTACTATCGGCCAATCGTATCTCTGCTCCGAAAGCACTTGTTCTTCTTGTATTCTGATTTCCATATCATTTTGGTCATGTCCGTTCGCCAATTATTAACCCGCCGTACAACTACATCTTACAAACGATAACTGATACTACGGCACTTCGAGGCCACATAACACGCAGCTCGCGTCCGTGGTCCCTTAAGGTATAGCCCATAATAATCGCCAGCTGTGACTCGAAAGCTTGTGAGAATGAAGGAGAGCTCGTTTCGCGAGGCGGCGAGCGGCTCTGCGAGGCGTCTACGGCTATATACTCGGTATAAGATGATATTTTTATTCTTTCGTGAAGGTACACACAGTGGCCAGTGAGAGCAACGAGAAACGGCTCTCTACATCTGTTCCTCTTCGTCGTCCTGTCTCCTCGGGTTTAGAGTACACCCGTTCTCGCATTACCCCTCCTCATTGTCTCTCTTATATTTCTGTTTATAGTACTCATCTAAACAATGAAAGCAGCAAAAATTGCTCGAGGAGAAAAGTCACCTCGAACGATGAAAGAGAATCGACCAACCCCGACACTTGGGCCGATCGAATTTAACGCTTTGTACGCGGATCCGGTCCACCGGGACATTATTAAAGCCAGTCGCTACTTTCCAGTTAAAATACAATCATCACGATATACCGTGAGTTTTAAAAACTACACTTTGTAAAAACCTTAAAATTGCACTGCGCGTGTGTCCCGCGCCGTTGTTTTTTCTTTTGTTGTAAATTTTGCTTCCCTCTATTTGTGTTCGTTTAAACAACGATGCGAGAAAATACAGAGTATGGATAATAGTAATAGCAATAATAATAATCATAATAATGAAAATGATATAAGACTAACTTGACTCGTCCCGGTCGGCACCGAACAAGCGCGCGTCTTGTGTGTAAGTTACTCTGTGAAATTGCGTTCAACTAAGTTTTTTTTTGCATCTCCATGCCTTCATCACTCTCTATCATTTAAATCCTTATTACAAGTACGGTAGTAGTAGGTAGTTTTTCCTTTTTTTTTTATTTATATACTTTTTTTATTCCTTTTTTAATATTTAAGCATTTTTTTTTCTTTAGTTTCTGGTTCTGATAATCTAATAGACATCTAAAAATAACACCCATTTTTTTCATTATTATTTCATATTTTGTATTTCTTAGTTTTTTTTTTCCGTTATTCAATCAAGTATTAATTAAAGATCCTTAAATGTTAGACCGGACGACGTTGGCCAAGAGAGGCTTATCGAAACTTGTTCACAATTCGGTGTATTGATTGATCGATTTAACTTCGATCGAGGTGGAACCAATGCTATAGTTGAAATGCTACAGTTCGAATTGGGATCAAGTTGCGAGAGTCACTCTCCAGTTCACCGCGACGAGCCGTCATGTACCGTGAATTACACTTACAATTATACCAGCGGCTGGAGTAACACGTCTTTTTTTTCATTCGTTTATCTGCGTCAATACTGTATCAATTCATATTGCTGCTGTGTAACCTGTGCCCTTTTTCCCTTCGGAAATCCCCCCACCCACCATCATTCTAATCTCAATGCGTCAATAAAACATACAAACACTCACGCACATAATCACGCAAACATCCGTTATTAGTTAGATCGATCGTTTTCGTAGTCTGTCAACAGTTTCTTGTTCGAGTATCGCACGTATATTCTACTACGTTTCATCTCACAGATTTCTTACTTTTTATAATTTAGCAGCGTCGATATTAGTCGCGCTTAATTTCCATCCTCTTATTCAGTTCCGTATTTAATTTTAGTATCACATTTTCGCGAGAGCATACTGACCCGGTGTGTGTATGTGCGACGTGTGTGTGTATCAACGTTTTCCAATTAATCGCATCCAAGTGACAACAGAGACAGTTCAATGTATCGAGCGATACGAGCTCGGTCATTGGAACAGCGACGTCACGCGCGAGACATACGATATGTCAATAGCAACGACCGAAGTCCCTTCAGCGTGGACAAAGCGCCCCCCCGCTGTCTCTCGGTAAAGCTCGGTAAACCCATCCCGCTAAACCTGGTCAAAGCCTCTTCTGCAACACCAATAGGCGAAATTGTATGCGTGGTAGTCACCCGTAAGCTTACACGGTACACCGGGCAAATGTGCTCTCTTCGTTAGTATATGTAGAGTACGTGTACGTATCTTCGATCGACGCAACAACTTCGAGAAGTGATTTAATCGCGCACCGAAAACCTGCATGCTTTTTTTTTTACCGAAAGTGGTATCATACTGGTAGCAAACTCTCAGCCTTTCTTGTACCTTTAACATTCCGATTGACTTCCTCTCGATTATTTCTACATCACTTCTCTCTTTTGTCACATCTTTTCTGCACACCCTTTCTTAACACGCTTTAACGCAATTAGTCCACTAGCCGTTAAATTTTTTGGCGCCGTGAAATGGCAACGAAAAACTTTTCGCCGTCGTTGCTATCTACGTCCCATTGGAAATGCTGTTATTATAATTTTTTTCCCCTTCTTTTTTTTCTATAAACTTTTCCTTAGTTCTAGTGCTTTAGGTCTCGTTTAATAAAGCGAAAACTTTATGGCACGCGATCCATCTGCAAGAGACGATCAGTTATTCGTCACCTTCTCGTGGGAAATAGGCAGAGCGTACGAGTCGGACGATTGTGCACTTCTTTTCTGGTTTTTTCGAAAGTTGTATAAGGAATTTTTTTCATTTTGTTTGTAATAAGAGTACCGGCGTCTTTGTCGCGATGATAAATCCTAAAGTTGGTCGTAAAGTTTTTTTCCACTGCGATAGTTGTGCGAAAATCAATATGATTGCATTCATTATACTAAGCGACAGTGGTCCAGAATGCATTATTGATGCAATAATGCACTTGTTTCTTAATTGCGATAAACCTTGGAACTCGTGACTACCGATTGTGAAAAGTCACATCTTGATTGGCTAAGCATTAGGATTTGCGCGCCGCGACAAAGAACGATGGCTATGCAAAAGAGGAAATAAGAAGTTTTCTTCGCACTTGTTACATTCTACCTTTTTCCATTAAGTTTTTTAATCGCCAGAGCTTTTATAATTTCGAATTTTCTCAAATAATTAATCGAATCAGATACGCGTTAACTTGAATAATAATTTTTAATAGACACTTACTCTTTAAGTCATTTTTTATCCCATCGTCAAATAATATCCCTAATCAACTTTCGAGATCACTCGTTACGTTTTTGTCAGTCTATTTGATGTTCTTAAGCCTATCTCGGAACAAATTTCGAACGCTTCCAGCGATTTTTCCAGTCGTTTAACGCTTAGAAATTATTTTATCCTCACTTTTCGATCATTCGCAAATCAACTAAAGTCGCAACCGTGTGTTGAATCTGTCAAGCATTCAAATCATCCAATGACTCGTGTAACCTATATTCCTCACAAATTGATCACTGTTCATCGAGTACACTGGCAGCCACACACACTCATACACGCCAATAACTTTTCCCCCTTTGGTTACTCACATCACGTGAATACACGTTACAGCAGAAGCACCGCCGCCAAATATCTTGTGTACGTTTCAACGGGTAATGCGCAATACAGGGACTTACAGAATTTGTACTTTTTGAATGTGTTTTAAAGACAACGCATCGTGTGTTGGTTTTTTCTTCACCGTATGAGAAATTACGGTAGCGTTTTTGGGTTCTTTCTTTTAGTACTTATTACATAATATTATTAAAGGTGTCGCACGTTGCGTACGCGGGTGTATGTGTGTATAGAGAAATATGCGTCCCTGTGTCATATGCACGTCCATCGTGTGGTTTTTTTTTTGTTAGTTTTCCGACTGTGAAGATAATTAGTGGTAATTAACAGTAGTAGTTATTTGTAAAACCGTCGACAGCAGCTGCACATTGTTACGTTCCCTCGATCCAAACGTCATGAGCAATCATTTTGCGAACGATGACGGGCTTTCTTTGTTACATCCGTTACCGATTATTTGCCGAATAGAGTAATGAATGTTGTTCTTTGTATGCAGCCGTCTCCCTTCGTCTAATCAGCACGCGCTCTCTCGTCGTTCACAAAAAAATCACGGCTATCGTTGCGGCGGCGCAGACTCACCTTCGCATGCACCAAACGTTCGTCTCTAAAAGCTACGTTATTTTTTATTTGTTATGTTTTCAATTTTTTTTGTTGCGTGTGTGTTTTCTTCGCTTTTATGATTCATTGTGACGGAATGCGAATTTTCGCAGTTCGCGTTTTGTTGTACATAGAGGCCTAATCTACGAGTTTCCTACGAAACGTCTGTGATCGTGTCGGATCTGAAGAGTGAGGAATTTAAACCCAAGCTCCGATTCGATCGTAGTTCAAAAGACATGAAAAGAAAAGTATGTGTGTGTTATTCTTGTTGCTTTTGTTGTTGTTATTATTTTTTTAAGACACTATCATGTGTTTTATTTGTGGAGTTGGGGGATTTCGCGATCCACGAGCGACTGCAAATGTTTTGATAGCTCGTTGTTTTTGAGCAAAGAATTGAGAGGGACTCAGGTGCTGAATGAACGCGGCCATTGTCGTTCCGCGACGAGTGTATCCGTCGCGCATAAAATTGGTACGAAGCCCGAAAGGCCGTTGTATGCTTTCTAAATGTCGTAGTCGTTTTTTCATGAATAATCTGTCTGTAATATCAAATTTGACAAATAAATATAATTACGCGGCCTTTAAAGGCAATTAAAAATGTTCTGACTCCTGCCTCGCATAACTACGTACGAAAATGTTTGCGAAAAAAAGGTTAAAAATAAAAAACGGAAAAAGTAGAGCGTTGTCGAACCCACCCGTCCTCGCGAGTGCCGTGTATACGTGCTTTTCGTTAATTTAAAAGAAAGAATAAAAACATGGGGAGCAGTGGGTGGAAAACAAGGGCGGAAACGAAAAACCAACGATTTTCCTGTGGGACTTGCTATATTCCGATGGCTTTTGCCTCTCTGCTGCGTGGTCGGGCACATACTTTTATATTTTCCCTCGTTCGTCCTTTATATCCGTTCCTTTTGCCATATCTCTCGGACGAGAACTCGTTTCTCTTCCCTTCTCTCCCTCTCCGTAAAACTTTCAAATCGCTTTCATATCTCTCGATTCATCCAGACTCTCGCACTTTCCATCGAATCCCCTATCTAAGCTGACTGTGACTTTGTGTGTCTACTCGACTCTTTTTTTTTTTTATATACTTCCACCCTCGCTCTCCGGTCATTCCACATTCATAATGGCGCTTACAACATCTCCTCTATAAGACATACCAAAACAAATCTCGATTCGACGCCTCATTAAAAATATGTACAATACTTTTACATCGACATTCAATAATTTACAGATAACGCTTCGCAGAGGTCCCTCACCGTATTATCTCGCGCATGCGCCTTTTTAACTTTTTCTTTTTCCTTTAACTTTATCGTCTCAGTTTGTCGCTTTCACCCTCTACGCGATCACCTCGTTTAGCATACATGCTCCCTATTCTTTTCTTCTTTCCGATAACAACGCCTTGTGAATGCTCATTTCAAGTTTCTTCATGTTTTATTCTTCATTCCTCGCCTTTACGCTCACATATTCCTCGCATTTCGTATGTAGATCCGCGTACTCGTATGCCACGAGGGAATCTTGGCCTCGGCAATAATAGTTCGCAGGTTTCGTTCCGATGTTGAATCACCTTGTGCAAGAAATCTCGCGTAAACGGAAATGTGTGCGTAAATGCCACAGACCAACGTCTCGACTGTTTTTCCGGCGTCCTTGATGAAGACCGGCCTCCACCACCCCTTGTTCTTTTCTTTACCAATTTTTTTCCGCTTTGCCTCATCTTTTTTTATCATCATAATCATCTTCTTCTTTTTTCTCGATCTCGTCTCCAATTTTCTCCACCTCTGCATACCCTCAATCTTCAACTGTGCCCTCGCCATTTTTCGCTCCCCACGCACTGCCTCTTCATCTGCTTCGTAGAACAGGCAATGAAACAGAAAAAAATAGACATCATCAGTACATTATCATATAATAGCAAAGATTGCAAGTAAATTTGCGCATCATAAGGAATCATTCATGCGACTTAACGAAAAAATATCATAGTAGAGTCGGTCGAAATACAAGGGAAGAAGAGTGTACGTTATTTTAGGCAGATGTGTTTTTTTATTCAGGCAATAAGACTATCTGAAATATTCTGCCGAGCCTGCAGAGCAGCTCCAGCTCTCAATTCTCCTTTCGACAACACTCCGACGCGCGCTTGCCACTCGAGTCAACGTGCTCGAGTGGCAAAGATCGAGCGGAGCGCGTGGACCAAGGAAAAAAAAAAAATTCACAGCCGAAGGATATTACGCGGTTGGGGATCGCTCTATCCGCTCGACTCTTCCGGCCTCCTCATTCTCTGCTCTCCTTGTGGTATACTCGCTACCGTTCACAGTACCGTGCTGCTCTTCAGCTTCGGGCGTTTGCAAGGCAACACCTCGCGTTATTTATACTCTTCCACTACACTCAAAGATGAATCTCGTGAATTTCCTTCCTCCGGGCGATTCTTCGTGTCCGGAAGTGGAGCGGGAGATATCGCAAGATCATGGAACGAGAGAGCCAAAAGCTCGGCGAGAAAGTGAAGCAAAAAGAACGAAAAGGAATCGGCTATTGCAAAAACGTTCGACGTGCATAGCCACTCGTCGACTATGGCGCTCTTGAGACGTCGTCGCTCCTTCACGACGTAGAACCAGCGACGGCTACATCAAAAACACGTGGCCCAAGCGGATGTAACGTATCGCTCACGCCTCAGAGGAGAAAAATCGGTGGGCAGCAGTCGATAATCGAGCGTGTTACGCTTTCGTCCCATCAGTCAATGACCCAGCGCGGAAAGCTTGCTCTTTCTTTCGATCCACGGAACCAAAAAGAGAGCACAACTATATCCACGACTGATTTATCTTAGCAAACAACGGAACTATCCCGAGAACGTGCGATAAATAACCTCGTAATGTGTGTGTATATATATAATGAAACATGTACAAAAACCAGTGAACCGCTATGATTGCTTACATGCACTCCAGCTTGGTTATTAAATACAGTCAAAAACTAAAATCCTGAATCACGTCAAGTTGGGAGCATACCGCAAAAATGAAAATCATTTACGGAAAAATGTTGAAGTAGCTAGATCAATGCAATCCAGTTTATTTCGGTGCAAGTAAAAACAGGTTAAATACGATAAATTTAGTGGTTCCGCAATTATAGTAATTGGTTAGACTAACCAAATTATCGGCAACGTCAACCGAAAACCACTAGTTAAGATAGTCGCCTCTATACGTTCTAGTCAAATCAGTACTGAACTTTGAAAAGCGGTTCTCGAGTTTTTGAGGTTTATTTGAACGGTTCTATACACTTAATTAGGTATCAGTATGTGTTTTTAATACATAAATAAATTACGAACCACGATTTGAAAATAACATACACTATGATGTATGCAAATATTCAATGAGATGTTTCTGTCATCCAGTTATATATTAGAAAAAATCATAAAATTAGTCCGATTATGACGAACAATAGCTCAGCTTGTTCATTGAAAGTTGCTCTGATGATTTAACGAAGAGATTTTTCAGAAATATAATTTATACAAAAATTACAATTGTCTGTTTATCCAACTTAACCTAACATAAGACATACAAATGATTGTCACTTTTGAAAAAATAATAACACTGAAAAATCGTTTCGTTCAGTCGTTGAAGCATCTCTTAATGAACAAAACGATCTATTGCTCTTCACAATCGGACTGATATTATGGTTTTTTCTAATATAACTATATGACAGAAACATCTCATCGAACATTTGCATATATTAGTGTATTTTCTGTTCAAACCGTGGCTGCGGATGTATTTACCTATTAAGAATACACGCTTGTGCTCAAATTGATTTTTAAAACCGTCAGTTGAACAACAATAATTTGTTAAGGTGCGTTTCAAAATTTAACACTGATTTGACCAGCACGTAGTGAGACGACCACCTTAATGCCTGATCATTGAAATATTCATTTTGTACAATTATCAATATTAATATGATATTATAAAAGATAGGCAAATTTTTTAAGAAAAAATACACACCTAGAGATTGTCCATCATTTCGGAAAGGGTCAATCTGGATGTGGACATCGCGACGCCGCTGTCACTGCTGCTCTGCACGCTGCTGTGGTCATCCGTGTCGGACTGGTTGCTTGTGTAGCCGATAACGTCCACTTCGTCTGTAACAAGCAAATGGAGATGCGTAAGTTACGCGTAAATTTGGTGAATTGTGTTGAATGGTAAGTTAAGAGGGCAGTAGGAGTGGTATAATAACACAGAATAGGTGGTGTAGATTCACAGTCAGCCGTAAAAGCTAGTATATAGCATACATGAGAATCATAGAATGAATGGGGAACGGAGCCATAAGCTCGATCTTCCCTTCGCATCGGATTTTGCTTCGGTAGTTTCCTCCGTTGCTACTCTTCCTTCCACAAGAGGAGAGCTGAGGACCGAGCTGTTCTCGTAAACAACGTTACAACGGGGGTGCCTTGGGCGAGAGTTCGCTTCGTCGTCACTACCGTTCGTTCGTTCGTTCGTTCGTTCGCTCTCTGTTCCTCGAATTTTACGGGGAATCGATATCAGCCGCCACTCCCGGCAAGCTGCACGTGCTACGACATGCAAGTGCGTATCACGTGCGCCCATTCGTGCGTGCGCCCACGTGCAGTGGCGATGTCACGCACGATATATATCTACTATACTATACTTGCAGTGTATTCCCCTCGGTCTGGCCAAGCTGTGAACCCTGTCTATATCTACTGGCGATGGTATACGCGTGCTATGGAGTACAGAATACTTTCTCGCCAGCAGCGAAGAGAGTATCGACGTTTCGATAATCCCTAAAAGGGTCCTCTTCGTTCGCCGACGAAGGTTACACGAACCCTCCGTTCGCAGCTGACGGGGCGAGCATCGATTTTTTTTCACTTCGTGCATATTACAGTATCATATCCGTTGGCTCTGCGGTTTCGAGGTTGCATGTGAGCGTCATTCGAGAGCTCGCGTTGCATAAATATAATCGCACAACTGCAGCCTCGTGTCGTCCGCGTACGCTATCTCATCGAATAAAAATTATGAACAAGTAGGTAAGTATGCCACATAGGCTAGAAATAATCATTCGCGCGGTTCGTTAAAAATATTCTGGCAAGGCTTGTTGTGAGCTGCTCTCGCCGCTGTTGCTGCTGTAGTCGCGAGGGCCAGTGAGAGCTCTCTGCGTGTGTAGTGATCATCGGAGACGTCAAAAACAGGAATGACAGACCGAATGCAGCGGGAGTTACGCTGCTGCGAACGACCTATCAAGGCACCTTCAATTTCGTTATTTTATTCGCTCGACGTGCGTGAACGTAAATGCCAGAAAATAAAAAAGATATCAAAAAATGCTCGGATGAGCCGCTATGAATCGATGTTCCGTTTATATTATATTATGGGTAGGCTCGAATTACCATTTGATATTCTTTTTATGGATCCATTCTTTTCGCTTACGCGAGCAGTATTGCGTCTACGTGTAACAATGTATTTTTGTCTCGTTTAATGGTCTTGTCACCTTTAGATGAGACTGAATTATTCAATATTTTCATATTTTTTAAAGTTTCTAAACGACTGATAGAAAAAATAAACGTGTTTTAGAACGACTTGTAGAATGTACAAGATAATCGATTTTTTAAAATTCATCTACAGAAACGTTGTCTGATGTTACAACGAGAGAAATTGAGTGCTTATAACTCTGTGATTAATACTCATAACGTAAAACTATACGACCGCGATGTTAATGCCGGTACATATCGATATTACATTCGCAGTTATTAAGCCCCCACTACGTTGAGAATAAACAATATATAATACGAGTTATGAAAAAATTATTATTTCATAATAATAACCTGGAGTGCTTACAAGTATATGTCCAAACTTTTTGATAACTCGAAAAGCATTCATTTTCAAGAACACATAAGTATCTAATAATAAAAACTGAAGTTCATTGTTGGAGATGATTAAATTTAACATTGAGACATTGAAAATGATCTGCTGGTCGTTGACGGTGTCTCCTCAAATTAAAAAATAAACGATGGCAACTGTTTACAATGACGCTCATTCATTGCTGTTTGCACCTAATATATCTGCAATATTATGCAGGATGAAGCCAGGAGAATAAACTCGTCGTTTCGCGAAGAGGCTGCAGGTTTTAGCAGGGCCAGTATAGTCCATTATACTGAATAGATATATTACTCTAGACGATGGCGCGGCGCATTTCAGTATTTTCTGGGAGAGAACGCGTAGCAAAGCATCCATCGTCGAGAGACAATAGACGTGTACGGGGTACATTGTAAACTTGGTGTTCTCGGTACCGGGTAATCTCGACGGTAGATATACTACTACTACTATTGCAACTAGGGAAGGTAATAGGTAGGTGGAGTGGCGAAGGTAGGCCAACGCAGAGAGCGAGAGAGTGAACGTAGTGGAAGAGAGACGCAAGCGGAATGCGAGGCAAGCATGTATTTTGCCTTCGAATAATTAAACTTTACGATCTCGACGGTTAATTAGAGGCAACAGAGGCAACCTCGGCTGCGGATAATGGTTAATTCAGTTTTAATGAGCCCTTTAGTTCCGTCACATTTCCTCTCTCTCTCTCCCTCTGTCTGCCTCACTCTAACTTCGTCTCCGTCGTTTACAAAATTCTGTTAAATCCTGCGACGGTCCAAGTGGCTTGACGTCGCTATATACTTGCGTATACCTATGTAGTTAATACGCCATCGCGTACGGCGAGTTCACCCTCCCGAGAGAAAAAAGGGGTTAGAAATGAGACCCGGCATCATCAATCATCGATCTTGTATATTGCAACGTCCTGGAAGCGAGACAGGGAACGTGAACTCCTGATGTAAAGCGGAAAGTAAGCAGAAACGATGAGGGAATGAATGCGCTACAATATTAAGGAAAATATTGGAGTTTTTAAGCGACAAATTTTTACAACACATTTATCAATGTCTGTAATGCGTTACTTTCGCTAATTATGTATAATGTAACAGTAACGGAATCCGATAATCTGAGTTACTCGGTACTACTTCGATGACTCGGATAAATGCCCGTCATGTTTTTTTTATTATGCATTGTTCCATTGCTTTTCAGATTCAATATCTTTTATATATATGTACGATAAATTTCGTGTTGATTCTGGAGTCAAAGATTTAATTTCTTTGTCGAAATAACCCGAGTTAAAATTGAAACCCTCCGAACACCCTTCGTTGAATGAAAATGGGTACAATGTGCCACTTTTGGTGGTCTCTGCAACTGTTTTTGGAGGCCTAAAAACCTCGTCTCACTCTGTACAACCTAATTGGAGGTCTAAGCATAATAATTTCAGTCCACAGTAGTCTTCGTTCACTCCAATTAATTAATATCTGCCATTTTCAAAGGTTTTGAGGAGTATCAAAGGAATAGAGGAACCTTCTTGTACCCTGCGTATTGTCTACATTTGGGTTTTGACGAGGGTCTTAAGTTTAACTCGGGAAATATATTTAATTATATATCGTAACCTTTTCGACAATATTCAACCCTCCATCCTCGTTTTATCTTCCTCCAAATCTCCGCAGATTCTTCTTTGCTTGAAATAAATTGGAATCTACATAATCCCAGTAACCCTTTAGTTTTCGCAATATGCCATGACAATCTTGTGTCCAACGAACCAAGAACAATAGTCGGCGAAAAGCATCGTTCGGGGGAAAAGAGCCCTAAAGTCTGCTCGAATTCGTTGTCTCGTTCCCCTTAAGGCTTCGAATACTTGAGATTAAAACTCTCATGTTCATGAGAGCGGATCTCTCGATCGGTTTAGGTGAGCATCCGAGAAATCCAGGGAAGAGGCTCAGAACTCAGACCAGTACGGGGTACTCACTTGCCTTCTACTATCATGTACGTATAGCCATTACCACCACTACCACCATAGAAGTGACAGCATGGAGCGTATATAATACCATGAAGCACACGCGGGAGCGCGTGCGATGCGAATGAAATCCCAGGCTCGTTTGTATGCAAATTCCGGCGAGCCCGCTCGCGAGACCATCCAGCAAGTCCCTTCGCAAAGCCTCCAGCATCAGCAGCAGCCAGTCAGCCTCCTCTGTTCTATATATAGGTCCCACGTTCGCCTCTTCGACCTCTCCTCATCCTCGCCCTCATTTTCCTCTTCCTCCGCGAGTGCCCTGCTCGCTCCTTTGGCCCTTATCCGTCTCCACCTTTCCCTCTTCCAGTACCAAGAGCACAAGCCTTCATCCGCGCATTTTCCCTTCTCCACCCTTTCCGTATATCCTACCTTCTCACTCTTCCATTACTCTTTCACTACTCGTTCTCTTTGCACCCTGCGATTCGCACTCTCCTCTCTTGCTAACCCCCGTGCACCATTCGCTCGCGATCTCTGGCAATTAAGCGTCGCTAAGAGGTTTTCGCGTTTTAGTAGTCCCGCGCTCCGGCATCCGGGCTTCCGGCTTTAATTGTTGTTTATCGAGCGAGCATCGCTGCTGCTGCTGCTGCTGCTGTCGGCGCTCAAACTCTCGCAACCAGCACATCTCTCCTCACTCTCATCCCTCTCTGCCACGAGCCTGCAAAACTCTTGGGACAACTCGCGAAAATGCGAATGCAAAAGACCAACGTGCCTGCCCAACTAAGCTAGCACTGTACGATGCCGGCTTAATAATTAGTACGATTAATATTATCATCATTATTGGTTGCATCATTATCATTACTATCATTACTATCTCGACGTTATTATTATCAGGTATTCACGGAGACACCGTTTTGAAAATTTACATATGGGACATTCCATCCTGAATCGACCTGCTGTCTGACCCTGGACCTCCGTGATTTGGCTCGTAATTTTTTTCAGGATTTTTTTAATCTTCAAATGCACCAGATTCTTATTTTTCATTTTTTCTGTGCCAATTTTTGTTCTGTTTAAAGTGACGTATCGGATGCCAAAATTTAAAAATCTGAAAAAATTCTGTAAATACTTTGTTCACTATCAACGTTTCCCAGCTTATAGCCAAACTGGGGAGATTTTTCTTTTTAGTATTGAAGCTTTTGTGATGAAAAAAATTATTTAAAGATAGAAAGAAAAATTAATCCAGTACAGGCGACTAGTCAAACGTTCATGTAAAATGGCATTTTTAAAGAATTTTTTCGGATTTTTGGGAATTTCTCAAATTTTACTGGACTTAGACTTTCCAGCATGACAGTATTACAATAACTTTGGTCCCAATATTTGACGCTAATTTCTGGTAGTACTTCTCACAGGGAACAAAAAAGTTTATATGGACTACAGTCGTTACTATTTTAGTTTCCGAGATATTTGATTTGTAAGATTTGAATTGGGTATGAAAAAATGGTCAATATTACGATTACTGGGGGGGCCAGGATTCTTGAACCAACACACAACACCAATAATAATAAGAATAATAATAATAATTATTTCTATGATCCCACCCGCCCTGTAGGTGAGTCGGAGCTCCACGGGGCCGGTCGGGCATTTTCCTTTTCTTTATAATAATAGTGAGAATAATAATAATAACAATAATAATGATAACATTATCCACCCGCCGACCCCACCAAGCCTCCCCCTCCACAAGGGTGAGTGACCTCCCCCCCCTCCCTTACGCACAGCCTGCACATCATATCCTCATTCGTCACTGTTTCGCGTTCGTTTACGTCGAGCAGGTTTTCATGTGTTGGGGGTGACATTGTTTACGACGTTTATGAGGTAACACCATAAGGGTAACAGTTTCAGAGGCCCTTTTGACATGGCGGCAACGGCGGTGGTGGCGATGCCGGCAGCGGCGACGAAATATTTTTATAATAGAGAGAGGGCAGTGTTATAATATTGCTCATAAATACTCGTTGTGAGCATAAGTACCTGGTGGGTGGGGCCCAAAATAGCGAATGGCTAAAGTAGCGAATTTAAAAATAAGGAACGTCCAAATATAGAATGTCCATAATTATGGAATTCGGTTTTTCAACCATACGCCATTTGCATCATTTCCCTCATCACCTTCATCTTATTATTTAATAAGATTATTATTATTTAATAAAATGGTTATTATTATTTAATAAGATGGAGGTCAAAATAGCGAATAGTCAAAATAGCGAATGACTGAAATAGCGAATTTCATAATGATGACCATTCTAGGTTCGGACGAATCTCTGAAGATTCACAATTTTGCAATTCGCTATTTTTATCACTCACTATATTGGTTATTCGCTTTTTTGACCCCCACCCTACCTCGTCTTTCTCTTTTGATCTCTCGTCAGTACTGTCAAGTATGTTCGACGTCTCACTTGTAGTGTTGTAATTGCACTCAATTGACTTATCTCCGTTTCTCGTTTGAAGGCGCTCTCTCATTCATACACTAGTACTTCTTTATTAGTCTCTATTTCCCGTGTTTGAATAAAGCCTTTGTGAAAATTGTTATGCTGCGAAATGTGCTCATTTTCGTACAATCTCTGGGCACGTAGTGAAATCATGGAATCTATCCACAGATACACTTCCCTACTTTGGCTCTAAGGTAAAAGTGTTGATATTGAGCAGAGTTTTTTTCAGCATATTTCAGATTTTCAAATTGGTTCATTGAGCATACTGTATATTAAATTCATAACAATTTTTTCGTATTTTCATTAATATTGTAGATCACATTTGATCAAAGTCCCCTTGACGACGGGACCGTCACGCCTTAGAAACTTCATATTTAAACAAAAAATTGAAACGCCAATAAAAAATATGGTCTCTGGTACTAATTAAAGTCCTCAAAGCCCGCTTCTAGTAAAATTATTCTATTTGATATTTTACAAATTTATTTAGATATAGCGATTATAAAACCGCACCCCATCATGACGCAAATATGCGTGACCCGTATGCAAAGAGTTAATATACGCGTATCCGCAAAAAAACTTCCAACACTTTATATCAATTTTCATACAAAAATGTTTATAATGTTATAAGTATACTGCAAATTGTTAAAGACGAGACAAAAAGCTTTTCTGAGCGTTGGCTCAGAAGATTTTAGTTTGATGGTAAGAGTAGAATAAGACAAAATGGTCGGGAAGTCTGTGTTTTTGAGGAATACGACGGGCAAAAGCCATCTCGATGGATTTAACACAGGTTATTCCGATCTCCAAAGCCTTCGCGCTCCGCCACTATGTGCTTAAACTTTGGCTTTTGCTGGCGGTGCTGCTTCTTCTGGGGATTAGCCATCGAACTTTCTTCCACGTCGTTGTCGTAAGGATCTGGGAATAAATTTGCGCTGGGGCGGTTTAAGAGGAGGACGAGGAGGGGAAATCCGAATTGGGGATTTATCGGCAGGGAAAGCTGCCCGATGCGTGCCTTGTGTAATGTACCCCATGCTTCACGTGTGCGACGTACACGCGGAAATCTGTTATACTGCTTCTGCTGCTGTTAGACCAAGAGGCGGAGGTGGGATCGCCGGGACGCAAATATGTTCTCAGGTATACTGCACATTGAGTATGCGCACATACGAGCAAACGGTGAGTATTGGTGACGGGCGAGCGCGTGCAGTGGCGATGCTAAGTTATTCTGGAGATTGGCGTAGAGCCAGAATTCCCCTTCTATCTTTCTCCACTCTTTCTCGGCCTCTTTCCTCCGAACATGCGGTTCACGAAGCAAAGCAAATCTCGAGTCATCTGTTCGCCGGCTGTTCTTTTCCTGATTCGGTTTTACTTCTTATTGTTCTTTTATTATGAAGTTGGAGTCGCCGATAATTTCCATCAACTGTATTTATTCTACGAGACATTTATTCGATTACATGAATCCAATTTAGTCTTTAAATAATTATAGGTCTACGTAATAATAAATTGAAAATAATGAAAACCCATTGGACGATCCCACAGACATCCACAGTTAATAATAAATAATACGACTATTTCATAAGTTCGTGTTTGTCAGAATTTAGAAGTATCGAAAGCTTAGAGTATGTGATCTTTCATTCATTCTATTCAATGTACTAAGGAAAAAGTTCAATTGGAATTTCTAGAAACGTGGCATAGCATTTTCCTTCACCGTAAGGGAAGCTTTGTTGTCGTGAAAAAACAATTTTTCCAGATTTTTATTTCAGCATGCTCAAAATGCTCTAAAAAGTCGAGAAAAATTCTTTGCACGAAATGTCTGTATGTGTGTATGTTGGAATTCTTGTTACCACGACAGCATACGCAATTTTAAAGATATTACTCTGGAGTAAGGTACACATATATAGTGTCAGTAGGCAAAGGCCGAGTTCAAATTTGGCACGACCGCGATGAGCGGTTCCAAAATTATGAAATTTTCAGTTCTTTTCAAAATTACTCATAATGCTTTAACTTTTTCATGTTTCGAAATATTAGACTCAAACTTCAAATTAGATACAATAATCCACGAATGGACTATTGTAGACTAATAATTGGTACCAAATTTTGTGAACATTGATTGGACCATTCAAATTTTATTGGATTTTGATTCATTGAATTTGCCGAAAAACTTGTATTTTTGTTCTAGTATAATCATACATTCCGATATATTTCATTACGATTCTTATTGCTCTTGACTCACAGTTTCAAGTACAAAACATATAAATTTGACGAGCCTGAATACATCAAATTTTCAAGTCTTCAACAGTGAAGCCTAATGATGTATCAAACAAATTATGTATCACGGTAACCATTCCGACTTCTCACTGTTGTTGAGAATTAGATCCCATTTTTCACTCAACTTTTTTCCATGGCACCTCGATAAAACTCTGGTTAGTGTATATAATCGATTACATATAATAATTATTATACAAATATCTATATCGAATTATCAAAATGAATTGAGTTATGTGTAATGGTGAATAGGAGGAAACATTCAATGAAAAACTGACTAATCAATTTCATAATAAATGAAGATTGAAGATATAGCTTAGTATAGAGTTGAAATCTATATTAGATTTCTAAAAATCAGTAATAAACGTAAGTAATCGTACAGCAAAGCTTCTCTTACGGATCACAATTCGAATTGTCAGCTTTTTTAAAATACTGAATATTCGATTTAGCAGATCAACTAGTGTATGTGAATTCGAACAGATATTGTTCGTAAAACCAAATGTGACATTTCTTGACAAACATATTCAGGTAAAGCAGCTGGATACTTTTCCCCGCTGAATTAGAAATCACTTAACTATTGTATCCTGTGAATGAATGAATTAATTCATCTGCAATGGCAATATCTTAGATGTATAAGTATAGGAAAATTCAATGGACGCTTCGTGGATGAAGCTTTCGAAACATGTTGAGAGACTACATTTGCGGTGCAGATGCAAACTACGTTCTCGAAGAGAGAACTCGCATAGCCTTTCAGAAATAACACTTCCAGAAGGAAACGGGCGCAGGTCGGGTATCTTCACCCTTATGTACTTGCTCAACTTTGCACTGTATAGTGTGCATGATTTACCATATAGTGGATTACTATACGATATACAACGGCCGGAAGGAGGGAGCCAAAAAGCGAACTTGGCCTCGACCCTTTCCTCACCCGTCGTCCCGCCGGCGCTACTGCTAATCATCCCTGTGAAGTTCTCGCTAAAAGCCAATCCAAGGGGAGAGTACGATTAGAGTGAGCGGGAAGAGCGGCGGCGGCATCGCGCCTGGAGACGACGGAGACGACGAACTTCCGAGATAGATAATACCCGGTCCTGTCCAAGTTGGAAAGCCAAACGCGCCCGTTCCCTCGCTCGCGTGTCTCGTACTCTTCGCCCGGACGTCGTAATCCGTGCTGCTATGGCTCGTCAGACGAGAGAAAGAGAAATAGATTAGAGAAAGCAACGAAGAGACGAAACGGTAGTGAACGAGAGATTGGCGGACGACGTACCGAGAGGGCTCTGCTGGGGAGCCACTGTCGCGAGACAGAGGATAGAGCTTTGAAATCGTACCTCGTAAGATACTCCTCTCTCTTTTCCCCGTAGTCCTTCGCCTCGCCTCGCATTCGTCTCCTTCAACCACCCTGCAGGTACTTACGTCCCGACGCCATTAATTAATCTTGTATGATAAATGCTAAACCGTCTGCCAACTTCGAAGATGCGAGAGTACCCGCACGGGCCAGCTGTGCCTCGGCCGAATCGTCCTCGTCTCGTATAGTCGTGGCGAGTTTGCCCCGCTTACCGCACACTCTGCTCTATGTAACCAGGAGCGACAGATGCAACCGCGCATACGGTATAAACTGGAGGAGGAGGAGGATGAGGGAGTACAGTAGGAAGAGAAGGTACAGCAACGGTAGTGGCACGGATTATGGCACCCGGAATTCCGGCAGGCTGCGCCGTGAGAGAGAAGTTGGGCTCATTCCTCATCTCGAGAACACGTCATCAGCCAAAAGTTGAAGATTCTCCGATGATGGAATAATCGATGTGAGTGAGCAGAGAGAGAGAGAGAGAGAGTGAAGGAAGGTTAGAAATTGGGCGAGACAAGATTTCGCTGATTGGTCTAATTAAAGATTATTGGCAAGTTGACAAGAGTCCGCAGCACATTACACTCGAGTTATTTTGCTGCTACAGGTATTTCGACGAAGACAAGTTTCACTGTAATTTTATCATTATTCCCTCAGAAATATTCCTTGTGTGCAAAATTTGAGTACGTTTGTTGAATCCACTCGCAGCAGGAGCAGCAGCAATTTTCCTCATAAACGAATAGAGTTAATGAGAATTAGAATGAAATCCTGCGAAATATCGTCCGGTTCTGCTGGTGCTTCGGGTGTGTATACTTTAACAATTTCTCGGTCATGTTTTTTGTCATACAGACAGCGTACGCTCGTTTTACAAACATAATAACCAGAAACATATTCGCTATCGTTGTATACCCTATCGTATGCGCTTGCCGCACGCGATATACTTTTTAGTAGCTCTAAAGGAAAAAAAAAAATAATGAAAAAACACGCGCTCTGTCTGTAAATATACATATGTACAATGGCTATATTCCTGGTACGTGCTGTAGAGCCCGGGTGAAGTCATCATCCCAGGGATTTTCGTGGAACGGGTTAGGCGCGCAAAGTAACTGCACACGAATACCGAGGGATATATATGCCATAATAATATTGTACGCCACACGTTGAGATATATGTTTGCGTGCGTATGTATATACTCCATACGAATGCGCTGGAATCGGATAGTATATGGAAAGAGGAAACGAGAGAGCAAGAGCGAATGAAATTTATGTCCAGTGCCCCAGGATCGAGCCATCCCCTGCTAAATCATCCCCTGTCACCTCCACCCTCGCTCCAACGAAAGGACTGCAGAACCCTGGACGTAACGTACCAGGAGACTGGGCAGTTGGGAGGGCTTGGGATGCCCTCTTTCCCCTGGCCTAGTGCATCCTCCACCGAATTGAATGTTACCCGGAAAAAGCTGGAATGACGACGGTGCTTGCGCCTGGTCTTCTCTTGTACCCCGGGTTCTTCATTTATTCTCTCAAAATACTTGTGATTGCCACACTCCGAGCTTAGTCAAAGGTGTATACGTATGAGAATGTTCACGTTTACATAGATATATATGGCGGATAGTAAACTCGCGTACAAGTCCTTTGCACGGGAATGCCTATCTGGAAAGGTAGCATAGGTACAACGTACGTAAACTGTACACCAGCCGTTTAATAATCTCATATCCGCCCTTGATGTGCGGTGAGCCCGCGCAAGGCTCGCGGAAATTATGGAATGCAATAAAACGGTGCAAAGCCACGGGAAGCCCGCGTACACGCAGCCTTGCAGATCGCCCATAGGATGGGATACAGAGAGGCGACTGGAATGGGATATGAGTATTAATTCTATACCAAGTACGTGGAGCTTGGCGCAAAGAACAGGTACGTTCCACCGTCCACAGGCCCGCCTTTGTTCCCTCTACGTTCTGTATTAATATTTGTTCAATTAATTTACCCGTATTAAAATATTTTATACGCGGAATCTACTCGGAATGCTTGTGTATGTGTTTCTACTAATTCTAGGCAGAAATGCAGAGTTATATTGGATGCATTCCTATGATATATAAATAGCACAATTTTCACACAGACTTTTGAAAAGCGATTAATTTTTTTATAAAACGGTAGTCAGAATAGCCGGTTTGCGCTGAGTATACAAGAAATTGGAAACGATAAACGTATCAAAGTATATCCAATGCTTAATGAAAACGATTTTAAGGGGTTTTTTGCCCATGTTTCTTTTGATACGAATCAACCATTCGTTCGTTTGATTTTTATGTTTTAACATTCTTTCTATTTATTAAAAGCCATTTGTGAGTTTATGGATATTAATGTTTGATAAATCCTCATTGTTTCGACACAAGGTATTTTCGAAAAGTGAATAATGGATATTGCTTTTTAGTGAAAGAAAATCTTCATAAAATCATCTGCAACACTGTTACCAACTGGGCCATTGATTATGTATACCATTGTGTTGGAGTCGTACCAGGTTAATTAAGGTTCAGTCATTATAAGAGTACACTTACAAGTAATTTTATAAGTCCATGGTTTATTAGAATCAAAGATCGTGGTCCACTACAAGTGGTCGGGTGGAACTGCCGAGAGCGTCTTTTTCGGCACAACCGTCGTTACAATGTTGTAAACGTCCACACATACAACAAGTCACACATACAGAGTGTATAGGAACATACACAATAAGAACAAGTTCTGATATAAAAACCGAACACTTCGCGTTCGCAGCGCGACAACTACCATACAACGATTTATTATAATTGATTCTATGTCGTGTCACGGTCTCACACCCAAGAGTATCAACCCCGCAGATAACGCCTGGAGGTTTATATTTATTTTTCGCTTAGATTTCTCGAATCGTCCCATTACGGACTAATTCATTGAGTTCGGTAATAACAACTAATTGAAAGACGTTTTCATAGTAAAGTAATAATATGGTGTTTCAATAATATTGTTTTAAGAAAATCGTGAAAACCCTGACGATAGGACAATCGATGTATAACGTTCCACTGATAATTCTTAAACTGGTCAACTTCCATATTGTTTAATCCAGGTATGCTCACACGATAAACTCTCAATTGCTTTCTAATGCCGCAAAAACTACACGATAATTGTTCGTGGCGAGACTAAAAGAACTTGATTGCTCTATGGCTTCAATCAAGGTATCTTCTAATCTCTACCTAACACTCTTCCTCTCGCAATCGGAAGAAGACTGATTTCCTGATCGCTCGTCCAGCGGTTCTTCGACCATCGACCAACGATCAAGGGGTTCTCGCAAAATTAGCGAAAACGAATTCCTTCAACAACAATGATCTTGGCTTGCGTTGTTGGGTTGCGAATCGTCACGTTTGCCAAGCCCTGGTTTTCTATTACATTCAGGCTCCAGGTTCGCATTAAATTGTATGCTCTGCACTACATAGAGGATCGAGCTTTATGAACAACTTTGACTATATGAAATCAAATTATAGGTTGAAATTAAAGCACAAAACACAGCACCCGATAATGTTATGTTAACCGTAGTTGCTTAATTTATGTGATTGAAATAATTAGCACATTCATGGATCGAAAAACGTCTATACGATATAATTTTAAACTCGTAGCCATTTCACAGGCTGATCTACCCCGAGAATGCTTACAAATAATGGCGGAAGTGGGATGGATGGAGAAAGTCGTAAATCCAAGACTGTTGTAAAGGATGGGATTAAACGAAAAAGCAAATCCAAAAGTAGATATCAGACGGAACCAGGCGGCAGTGATAACACTTGACGGAAATAACCAAAGAGGAGGATAAGACCGATGGTCTTACCAATTTCTCATTTACTTTCCTGGAGTACCTGCCTGCAGATATTGGCCTCGTCTCCCGCTGAGATGTGTCCCGCGAATTTGTGTATCGTGTACCGAAAAGATCCTTTTTGACGACACGCTCGCTGCCCGCGGCGAGTCACCGATACATTTTTTAATATTCCGTACGCGTAACACGTACACACACTCATGGGAAGAGGAGAAGAGGGTTTCAGTTAGAAAGGCTACGGTGAAAAACTGATTTATGCGCCGTTACCGAACTTCACATTTTATGTCATTTATGCTCCCATACGACGAACGTGGATTCTGTTCGTTGGCCCCAAGTGGAAAACTGTGCTCTCGGTACACGATACCGTCGACGTAGCTATATTTGCTGTACACAGACACATCTACATGTGCCCGTGTGTGTAGGAAGTACCGCTCGGTTCTTCTGGTACTGAATTCTGGGGGAGAAAGCGAAGGGAGAAGGAATAGCAAGAAAAAGGAAGAAGAGGAGAAGTGGAAAACGTTTCCCGGAATTAACGCACGATAGTCGAAGGCTTTCAGAAAAATTGCCGGTGAACGAGCGACGTAACGCTATGCTCAAGGATCTGCGAAGGGAGCGGGAATGGAGAGCGCAGCGGCTGCTGGTTCCTCGAGTGCTCAGACCTCTACGTGTAGGAGGAACGGGAGATTTAGCCTATGCACGTTGAGCACGGCTAAAGCGAGCTGAGGGTACACGAGAGAAAGCGAGAAGGAGCGGAGAATTATAGGGGACGATTTCGAAGTTGCTATGGCTATTGCCGCTCCGCCTATCCCACTTTCTCGTGCATCAGGCTCCCGACCATTGCCTCCGTTGCGGCTACGTGATAGAGGCACATCGCCCGAGAAGCACAACTCCAACGTGCACGCCGTCGGAGAATACTCCGGTCACGAAGAGTGGAAGTGCAAGAGAGTTGCATGGTTTACTCTCGTGTGGCTCTGCGGCTCTCCAAGTGCTTGGGAATATCGTGAACGAGCTCAATCCTTTACTTGCTTGCGATTTCCGTCTCTGCCTTCTTTTTGGAATACTTTTTAAAAAGCTTTCTGCTTTTTCTCATCCTCATTGGTGCTCCCTCCCTCTTCATCTCCCTTTTATTTTCCTCTTATCGCTCGACTTATTGTTCCTTGAAATACACACTCGTTCACACTTGCCCACTGCATACTCCTCACGCTTTTTTAAAATCCGAGTCTCTTTATTCCGTCAGCCAAAAGTGTCTTCCACCAACGAGCACTCAGTCCATGCGTCTCCACTTTCATTCCTGCTTTCGCGTTCGGTGTGATAGGATGGTATAGCGTTGGAGATGCATTGTGTGCAAGGAAAGAAAGCTCGTGAAAGGAGAGGAACGAAAAGAAGAAGAGGAACGTACGAATAACGGTGTGACTTGACTGGCGAGGGAGAGAGAGTATTATACGGCGGAAGAGATTCGGGAGCAACGGCACGCGCGAGCAAATCGCCTTCTGCTGCTGCTCCTCCAAGTCTGCAATGACTATACGATGCTCTGTCTGAGAGAACGATAGCACCCAAGAGTGTATAGCTCACGCAGCGTAGAAACTCTTTTCCTCGTGAAAACCGAAGCGAAGAACGCGAGAGGTGGTGCGCAAAAAGGCGAAGAAGAAGGAAAGTAGAAAATTCTCAGACTCTACGGGGATTGATTTCTTAATCGAATCGGCACGCTAGGCGTGATTGAAAGTTCTCGATCGCGGTGTACGAGGGATGTCGTGGACACGAGAGAAATCCTCGAGACTGGCTATAGTCTGATCGCGGAAACGTGAAGGGTGGAGACGAGCACCCGATCGCGGTACGATCACTTCACTCTTACGGAAAGGGTGAAAATACCGCGTCGCGGTAAGCGGGTATACTCGATGGAGAGATTCCCGTCTCTATTCCACTATTCCACCGCCGAGTGGTATCTCACTTGCTGAGGAGATAATTCGAGAATTATCACTGGTGCCTCGAGTCCGCTACCGGATGCGAGCGGTTAAGGGATAATGAAGATTAAGGGAGTCGAGTCGTACGCGCGCGGTTTTCAACCCACTCCCTCTTTTCCATCCTCTAACTCTCTCCCTGTCTCCCTTCCCTTCGTCCTCCACTTGCTCTACTTTGGTCTAGTCCTCCCGCCGCATCTCACGCCCTTTCCTCTCTGTTCCTGCTATCACTACTTCCCTCGTCTTACTCCATTCTGCTTCGGCCGCGCTTTCTAGCTGGCTCCGTTTCTCCTCTAACCGACTCTCTCCGGCAGGAGTGCTGCCGCGGTGGCGAACACGAGCTGGCGTCGCACAGCTAGGGATGCGTAACGAGGAGAATTACTCCAAGCGACATTCTCATTGCAAAGATCCTCTCGCGTCTGGTTACCTCGTTACTCCAAACAGCTTCTCTCGCCACCAGCAATTTCGTTTACCCGCTCTTACACAATTTATGTACTCATTATTAGTTTGCATGGCTAACTGTTTTTTGGGCATAGTCACGGACTGAAACAATTGTGGAAACACATCACGTGTAATGTCTCTTTCAAGTTTCTCAATAAGTTTATGGAAATAAAGGCGATAAAAAAGCGACCCGTAAACAGATTAGCAGGTGTACTGCTGTTCATTCGTTTTCTGATGCAAGTTTCAAGTTACAATTCTGTCCATTGATGTTCGACAGAAGGATCACTTAGCATTTGATTATCGGGATATACGTTATGCAGACACTGGGTCATTTTCTGTCGTTCGACCTTTGGTAATTATTTAATGATGGCTGTGCACTGGACACTGGCTCATTTGGAATGTATATATTTTTAGCACAAATAATAATTAATTCAGCTGCACCGATAAAAAGAATTGGTAATTCGAACCGAATCCGCGGTTACGGGTGTCGGAAGAAATATTTGGTTGATTGGTATTAAAAATATTGGTTCCAATTAACCAAATATTCCTTTTGAAATCGTAGGGAAAAAAATCGTTGGTTGATTGGAACGAATATTTCTTCCAATCAACAAAATATTTGTTCCACCACCCGTAACCGCAGATTTGGTTTGTATTTCCAATTCGTTTTATCGGGGTAATATTCAAATGCACCCAGTATGTATTATGGAATTTGAAAATCTTGACTTTGTGCAGCTGACAAATTTTTTTATTAACCTAAAAAGACGATTTTTACTATGATCGTTGATCATAACCGTACTTATACATATTCAATAATTAATAATTAATAATAATCATTAGTTATGAATTAATTGATTAAACTTGACGCTTTTTAACTCATGCGAAGTGAGCAATTTTTAAACCATCGGTAAGCGTTAAAAGAAGATGTCAAGAACCTACAACGTAATTACGCTTCCATAATGTCGAGATTATTTTCTATCACTTTTATGGAACATTAAAAAGAGTTAGAAGCCATAACGTGTATAAAAGTTTGTCTTACGGCAATTTTTCCAGGTTCTCAATCATCACAGTGTGTGATGATCAATTGCGACAGAATGCTTTGAATGGGCTTAAACATTCGTTGCATGGACACAGAGCATATCTATGGATGCGCGCAGTGTGTACTTGTCGATCGTTTACGAGCGTATGAACGTGGCGATAAACTTGGGTCGCGTCTCGTCGGGCCAGGGCGGAAACGAGAGTAGTGGGGGGGAGAGTATACGTGTACAGAGGGTTTGTACGTCGGCGAATGCTCGCGACTGTGGTATCATGACGTCATAGGAAGGGCCAGGGGAGTGCGGTTCAAGTATCTCGGATGAAGATGGCTGGACTGAGTAAGTAGCACATGGAGAGGGGAACAGAGGAAAGAAGAGAGAGAGGACGGAACTGAAAAAAAAGAGTAGGCAGAACGAAGAAAGCGAGGAAGAGGTCAAAGAGGTGTACGTGAGTGCGTGCGCTGCCTCAGCCTCGAGGTACAACGAGAGATGTGAGCCGGAGAAGGGTTTAGTGGCAGTGGCAGGCAGAAACAGAATCGGCACGGTCTACAGTAGCCATGACACCGAGCTCGCGGCTTGAAAGCAGGGCTCGCAGAGGGTGCCGCTCGTACATCCCTTCACACGGGTACACCACCCACGTTCCACTGCTATATTCCTTTTCTGCTGTACCTACTGCTACTACCACAGCAACGACGAACAGAGCACCGGCACCACCCCTCTTGCCTACGGGCCAGCGGTATTTTTCCATAATCAATAACATGCCTCTATTCTTGTCACACCAAGCGCGCTACGGAGCCCTCGCCCCCCTCACACCCCATACACAACCTGTGCAGGTGACAGTGGTTCTTCCACCCACACTCCGCCTCAACGACCCACACTTCTAAAAATGCAAGCAAATTCAACATACTCAATGATACCAGATTAACGAATCGGGAATATGGATTCCATGTCAGTGCTTTTACTGTAAATTTGAGAATAGTATCAAAATTCTACGATACTGAGATTTGAAAATTACAATATGTGAGTATTGTATTCTTCATTATAATATACTGATATTGTGCGTGTTAATGAGAAATGCGACTGAAAATTAAAGTATGGTAAATACATCCGAGCTTTGTATACCGGTATATTAATTTTCAAAAAGTACATTTTTTACAGTGTGGCTGCGGGTGAGACTTTAGGGGAGTTTCTATAGACAAACGGGAAAAGGGGAGAAGAACAATATGCCTGAATAAGGCATTTGGGAGAGTAAGCCAATAGAAAAAAATACTAAGAGTACCATCCACCAACGAACGTTTTTGTGCGACGTGATAAGCCTCAAAATGGAAAGCAGGATAGTGTGGTAAATGCTCACTAATGCACGGTTGGTGTTATCAAGGATAACTACATATGAATAATCGACTATTTTTTCGAATTTAATGATTTAAAAAAATTATATTCAGTATCTTTCCTTCAGATATTAATTACAAAAATAAACACTACAAGTTACCCAACATAAAATGGTTTTGATTTAATTGAAGTGAGTTTCATGAGCGAAGTAATTTTTTTTTGTGAGGGTCAGCGATGAATCAAGTTTTTTCTCAAACTTGTTAACGATAGTATTAAAAAAATTCAGTCGCACATCCAAATAAATATGGGGGGGGGTGTTATTTGTGATTATAAAAAATTGCAGAACATACAGGTCATTTACTTCTTATCTGTGGCCTTCGTGTACAAACTACTACTTCTAGAACAGACAACGCGATTTATCTTGTGTCTATATCTAAACTGTTGATTTGTAGCGGATACATTTATATGCTTCACCGATTGATAAGCGCCTATCAAAGGATGTTAGTCCTATCAGTAAACTTTAGTTCATCTGCTCCTGAAAGCGTAACTCAGGCGTTCAATCATCATCATGATATCCCGATTCTTGAGCTAATTTATGGCTGTGTTAACTGTTTAACTTAACTTTTTTCCATGTGTATATTCGCTGCGGCATATTGAAGAACCGTTAACAGGGCAAAGTTCGCTTAGGTGTGTTACCTCATAGGGCGGATAGCGACCTCGTGGAGTCGATCGATCCGTCAGGGAGTTGAGAACCTCGAGTTAAAGCGGCGGTTTAAGGGTGGCATGAGTGGCGGGTGAAAGAGTTCATTAAAACCAGCACCGTCTGCATCCCCGCGCGCGGGTGGGTGGCTGCTGCGCTCACTCCCCAACGACCCCCCCCCCCCCCCCCTCCTCCGCTGCCGGTGATTCGCCCGAGAGACACAACCCCAGAGTGGGGCAGCCGCGCGAGAGGATTGCTCTGCAGCGTGACGCAAAAAAAACGCTCCAAAATAATTTTGGTCACACCGGGGGAGGGAAAGAGAACACGAGAATGTGCACAGAGAAGCGAGGGACTCACAGCAGTCAGGGCTAATCCGAGAGTCAATCCCCAAGGATCTACCGCACGGGTACACCGCCACTGTAACAAGCTATACCATCGCCAGAAGCAGAGAATATGCTCGCATAGAAACAGCAGCAGCAGCAATTGCAGGGTTTGAGAAATCCTGGATATACAGTTAGTTGCTGGGCGTATATATAGGTGTAGAGTTCTATATCACCGACGACTTTCTTTTTCTCCGAGTTTCTCTTCCCTCGACTGTAGCGAGCAGCAGCTCTTCTGCAACGAGGTTCTGCAACCCCTACCTGCCTCTCGTTATAAGCCACCGAGTACTCAGGCCGAAAGACAGAAGAGGGATGAAAAAAAAATGTGAAAGAAAAAAAAAAGTAAAAGAGCGGGGAAAAGCGAGAGAGACGAGCAAACAATAAACCGAGACTGTCGCTCGGCGACAGGTGCGAGTCTTCCGACGACGCTTTCATTCCTTCGTCATTCTACCTCCCTCCACATTATTTCTCTTTCTCGAGAGAAAAGATTAACAGTTAAATCTTTGGGGGTTGCATCAGTACGTGGGGCTTTTTAATTTTTTTGAAAATTCTGTCTTCTGAGAAATATTATATAGTTTATGGGTGCACATACCACGCCTGACACTGTCTTCCGGTGACGGTATTTAAATATAGCTATAGTAATATTTTTATACTGTAAGCATAATTGACTCATAAAATAAAGTCGGCGCTCTGGGTTCAAGGGGACCGACATATTTCTATTCGCAATACCTCGCACAGCTATTTCATGTGTATAATAAGATCTATATGGTGTTTAAATAGTTTCTCTGGAAATACGGGTTTCTATCTACATTATGTACTCGTTTCAGATTCTGTTGTAAAATTTGATTCAGAAAATACGACACACGATTAACCGAGACATTATGAACGGATTTTGTACAACTTGCAACTTAAAATTATAAATGTGATGAAATCTTTCAAAAAGATGTATGAATTCAATGACTACTCCATTTGCGGTTTCCACAAATACATATATTGATTCGAATTCTGCTCTCATTCGCTTCTAATACCAACTAATATTTAAACAATTTTCAAGCATAATCGGGAGAACATATTATCGTATAATTTTATATGCGTTTTCACGAATTTGTAGCAAAGTTGTAAATCCAACATATCCATTTGAAGCACAACGCTACTGAATCAACGATAAATTATTTTTCAGTATAGAATTGGCACGTTTGCCTCGTCTCTGACGTCACGTACTCAAAACGCGGGAAAGAGCGAGAGAGAGGAAGAGAAACACTGGCCGACCATTACCGCTAGTTATGCAGGAAGTCCGTCGACTGGACTGGACAATAATTGTCTCTCGACCGGAGCGCTAGTAGCAGCAGCAGCAGCAGCACCGTCGGGGTAGTTGCCCAGCTCGCTGTTCAGTGTACACTGTACGTTGTAGGGATTGGTAGATATGAACAACGTGAGCGCACGTAGGGAAGCGCGTCCTGCACGCTCGTCCGAGCGTCTCCTCTCAGAGCACATCCGCGAAGCCTGAATAGTTTTGACACGGGGCCACGCACACTAAACTCGTGCAATAGAGCTGAATCGTCGCGGCGCCAGTAGTTTCCCAGTCGCAACATGATTTACCGACGATGCTGGGCGACCGCATCCCCTGCTTCTCCTTCGCCTCCCTCAGCATCCGCTGGTGCCGCGGCTGTGCCACACCGCACCGCACTGTTCACCCCGAGACCGATGGTATAAAAGCACAAGTGTTGACAAATAGTATTTCCCGTCTATCCCGCGGGCTGTTTAAATATACGAAATGGAGGCGGGCGTGAAAACCGGGAGAGCGCTTGAACGGAATGCACCAAGTACAAACTCGTTCTATATACATGTATATCCACTGCAGATAGATATTTACCAGTATTATTCGCGAGGGTAGAAAAGTAGGGAAGAGTTTGGCTTGCCTGGTCTAGCTTCTATCTTCGCTTTAAACGTCTCTTCCGTGTGTCCTCACGCGTTACTGTGTACCCCGTGTGTGTATATGCGTATAACTATACTATCTTTCGCCTTCTAGCATCACATCTATAAATGTGCAATGCACAGCGCCACGAGGCGGAAGCTTGAAAGCTCCCGACTATATACAGTACGAGTTGGTATATGCATGCATAGCCTCGTAGATATTTGCAGTTATCGCACCCCCGCTATCTGTTCCAGCTCCAAGCTGAGCTCGCATCTGCATTCGCCATTCTCTCCGAGCTGTTTCTCGCGAGTTTCTGGCTCATTTGCTAATTCGGTCGAACTATCCTGTACATTTTCGACGACAGTTTTCTTCTATGCCGCTTGAACGCCTTGATGCTTACGTCGATGGTAGTCCTGATGGTTTTCTGACACGTTGAGCGTGCGTTTTAGCTGGTAAATTTCCGGCTTTTGACTCGGGCACGTTTACCAGCAAGCTATTCTTACTCCTGTTTTACGCTCAATCTCCATTCTTTCACTCTCTCTCTTTCTCTACTTTTCTGTGTGTACCTCGAGAGCGTAATCCGGCTTAGAGTCCACAAGTCGCTCGGAAGGAAAGGAACAAAGGACTCTGGTTAAAGAGATTTTAGAGTCGTTGGTAGATTTAAGAAAGGAGCGACGAGTGAGACTCGCACGGACAGAGAACGAGTCGACTGTGATGACGATCGCTGAGTGGTAGTGCTCGAGCTACCTCGAACGCTACAAGCGCGAAGCTGCGACTATCAACAAATCGCCAGCGGAGAAGTGCATAGGGACCGTGAAGCGTAAATACCAGATCGGCTTTGGCCTTCTCCCACTACCAGCCTCCCTATCACCATCACCACCAGCAAATCTCTCTTTCGTCGCGTTTTCTCTCGCTCACTTCTCTTTACCACCCCGTTCGAGCCTTCTCTCTTTGCTAACTCTCCAGCTCTCTCTCTGTGGCGGCGTTCTCGCTCACTCGACTCGCTGATGCTGGGCGCACCACCAGCTCGTCGATCCCGAGAAAAGCTGTTGAAACTCCGTAATTAACGAACTTTGCAGTTTCCCATTCGCTGGGCCGAGCGAGCGGAACGGTACCCACCGCTAGCCCAGCGGAGTAGCAGAGTGGAGCGCCCCGCTCATACTAGCACCAGAAGCAGAGCCGAGCACCAGTGCGCACGTATTGTTTGGCAAGCTGAAATTTTTTTACCTCGCAAACGATCAAAGGCCGAGTGAGAGAGTAAGAGAGAGCAAGAGGGAGAGAGAACAGCTCGTCTATCTGCCCTTTATCTCCCTTCGCCCTTCGAGTTTTAGTTCTCTTCTTATTTTACCCTCCATTCCCTTCTTCTTGACTCACCCTCTTCCCCGTATACCCTTCAACAGTTTTTTTTTCCCAGAGGTCGAGGCAAAGAGGGGTAGAAAGGACGAGACTTCTCGACATTACACTAGTATATAGCTCAACAGTCTCGGAGCTTTTGCTCGTACTTGCTCCACCGCTGCTGCTGGCTTTCCGTAAAGAATACGAGATGACGTTTGCGCGAGCCTAGAGAGCCTGCCACTGCACAGAGCGAGTACGAAAGTAGGTACGTTGGGAGCAGCAGCTAACGTGAGATTGAAGAACTTGAGAAAAGGAAACAAAGCAAGAACGGTGTACCGAAACATAAAGCAGATACCGGTGGTAAGAGACAGAGAGGTAAGGACAAAAAGGGAATGAATACGGGACCAAGAGTGACAGAGAGAAAAAAACGCAGTGAGTATACAGCACGTACTAAGCCTGGCTACGACTTTATGTCTAACTTACTCTTGGAATATACGTGAGCCAAAGTTCGATTCTTCTCGCGACTTGTGTACGTCTCGACTTGAGCTCGGGCCGTAGAAGGAAAACCGAGGGACGGACGAGGATTGAGTAACGGAAACCGTTGCTATAAGCCAAGCTTCTCCATAGCCGGAATAACGCTCATGGTACACCTATAAATCGGTACAGTAAATCGCAACCGAGTGAGCGAATCAAATGAAAATACGGCCACTGCAATATAACGCACCGGATCGCGACAGTCTCGTCGTAACTGGAGTCAATGTGGGCAACGCCAACTCCCGCACTTTACCCAGGACGCTTGCCGTTGGTGTGGTGCACAAGATTGACATTCCCGAGCGTCAAAGCTAGGCAGAGGTGGCGGAGCGTTGCGACGGAGATGCGCTGTTAGGGGTGTCTCGAATGTACCAGGGAACCTGGCATCCCTCGAACCGTGTGAATTGACATTTCAGAGGCGGAGAGAGAGCAAGTGAGACCCGCGTTCCTTATTCATTTTCCTGTCTCTCTCTCTCGGGTTCCTTGGTCGTAGTGATCTTGGTTTTGCTCGACAGAAATGCGGAGGATCGGGAGACAGAAGCCAAGGCAAGAGGGACAAGAGAGTCTTGGACGGCGTGAGCTACTAGTGCAGTGTCCGTGTTAGAGCGAACGAGAGTTTGAGACACGGGTTTTCAAAGAAAGGGTTACACAGAAACACGCAGAAAGGACGATGAGGGAGACTCTTTGACAATTCGAACATGCGCTAATTCCGCTGAGCTCGGGTTCTCATTTCATGCGGTTCCATTATTACAAGATGCTTTTTATTCACTTAGCGTCAAAGGCACTTAGAAGATTCACAGACAACAATGATATAGCCGCAGGGCTTCGAACCAGTATCTCGATAAAATATCAATGTTTGAACACCATACGGATTGCTAAAAAGGATAAATTGATAAAGTTTTTTTGTAGAAGAATTTTTGGTAGAAAAGTTTTTCTGCAATAACGAATTTAAATATGAGTTTTGGACATGAAATGAATTATATTTTCCAGAAAATTATACTTTACTCGGGTAGAATAGAGTAGTTCCAATGCGTCCACCCGATTTCACGATGACTTTTATGATTTCCTGATAATTCCATCGTGGTTACGAAGTCGAATTTCTGAACGTCGTAGAATATTATGAATATTTCTTCTCTTGTACGTGAACAATTTCATGAGAAAAATGAACTAATAGGAATGAATACACTGAGCGGTAGAGAACTGAGCGCGGGTAAAACGTCAATACGAAGTTGTCAAGATTTCCCATGTGTGCCAAGCGGATTACTACTTTCTCTAACAACGCTCGCGATAAACCATTTTACCATGGCGGTGTGTTACCCTGAGTATACACGACACACATATAAACATATAGCTGTAACTCCAGTTATTGTTATTTGCACTCGGGACAAATTCGCTCCGCTGTTGCGGATATATCGACGAGTCGATCGCGCTCGGAATCCTCTGCTGTAGTTGTTCTTGGTAAAAAGACCCACAATAAAGTGGAAAAGAAAACAGAACGTTTGGCAAACTCAAAATGAAAAGAAAAAAAGGCGAATGGGTCTGGACACACCGAGTTTGCACCCTGTTGCGACTTTCTTACTTCTCATCTTGTTCTTTTTCGAATGTCGCCGGTTTGCGAGGACACGGTAGGTGGTCATCCAAGATATAGCTTGCCACACGGAAATAAAATGGTCAGTGCGCATCGCGCGGGGTTCATGGGGGTCACGTTGTAGCTGTGGGGGCCACGGATACTGACCGCTGGACTTCTGCCGTACGAGTTTCGCGGAGAGCGATGTATCACCTTTTATTAAACGATAAATCGACGTAACGAAGCCTCCTATAGAGACGTATAGTTCGATGTGGCGAACCGTTGCCCTCCCGCCCTTCTTCTTGCCCGCCTACTCGTCGTGTCCGCCGGTGGAGGGCGAGCTAAGCGGCTCTCTTCGTGGCAGTAGCACCGATATAGAAGTGAGATAGGATGGGGGGAGAGGAGGACACGAGCTTGGCAAAAAAGAGTGTGAGGGTTTTGGGGGTTCCTTTGGGACGTAGCATGAGCAGCTTCGCTCGAGCGAAAGCTATTGAAAAGAGACGAGAGAATACAGCGTGACGGGCGGAGAATGGAGGAAGAGGAAGATGAGGAAGAGACGGTGAACCAAGGTAGAAAGAGAGAAGAAAGGGTAAAAGGAGTAGAATGAGAAGGTAGAGAAAGAGGAGGGGGCGAAGGCCGAAGGGCGAAATATATCGTGCGCTCCTTTGTACTTCCGCACCCGCTCGTTATTTCGAGCGCGCTCGCCCGCCCGAGATAAAAAGGGCGGAAAGAAAGAAGCGCCTCATGCTTGCTTGCGCTTGTTCGCCGAGAGAGACTCCGAAAAACGGTGGTAGTAGGACAGCCATGGGACATAACGGAACGAGGAAATTCATAACCAGGCTTAGCAACAAAATGATAAAAAATCCCACGTGAAAATATGAACATTGTAAGAAAATTGGGCTTATAATGCAATCTAATTATCCATACGCGAATATACAAAGCATTCGACGCAAGCATATACCGTCTTCTAGGCATCACACAAGGAAGATCTTTACTGTCGGAAAAGACTGGAAGTTTTTATTCATAAGCTCGTCAATTAAATACGGAATACAAACGCAATATGAAGTTAAGGTACTTTTGCAATGAAATAAAAAAATTCAAAATAAACTGCTTCAAAGTACTTTTGCAATAAAATTAGAGTAAATTTCCAAAATTAGAGTACTTTTACAGTTAAATTAAAGCAAGTTATTAAAATTACTGTAACAAAAATAAATCTTACATCGCTCTTGCATAGTCAATTTAGTATACCAGTTTATGCATGAAAATTTCCAGTACATCTACATTAAATTCCAAGTAAATTTTTGTCTCAGTGTTACGCAAGAAATAAATAAACCTCTAATTACGGATACCGACCATCTGCCAATACTACACATTTTGCTTCGGCACGTCCCCGATTGTCAACAGTGGTAATCATACTAAATTCTCATTAACGTGCTCATTGATGAAACTAGACGTCGCCAATTGGGCCAATCACGGACGTCTAGTTTCATCACCGATTCCAGTCATGCGTAGTATCGATGAAGCGTCGAATCGGTACCCAGTGATTTGCGTTGGCTCTCTATGTAGCATCACGCTTATAGAGCTCCTAGAGGTTTGTATTGAATTGAATAAAAGTATCACAGCAGTTGGACAGCCAACCGATGCAACATCACTCTCTCTAATAACCAATCAGAGCACAAACAAAACGGCTTCAAATTTCGCAATCTAGTCATACTCGCTTTTTTTCAGTGCGGAACAATAAACAATTCCATGAAAGAATATTATTAATTCATTACTCTTTCCCATTTGCGCAGTAAGCATGAAACGTACGGACTGTGCTTTGAATGCATACAACGTCGTTGGGTAATCTGCTATGTATGCAGGTACGTGCTACTACGAATACCGGGGGCTTCGATTAATATCGATATATCTCCCACCGTGTAATTGCAAAATGGCGCTGTATGCTCGCTCCGAAGGACGTCAAGCCGGCCGGGCTCGACTGGACGTACGATACGTATGCACTGGGTATACCAATAGCTCCCGCGCAACACTGTATATCTAGGCTCAACGGATAGAGTATGCGCTATATAGTAATTCCGTGCCCATCTGAGGGAGAAACGCGACGCCCAGCAAGCACCGATTCAAGCTCCTTCGTACAGTGAAACTACGGTGTGTGGGACAGGCGAAGCGCGCGAGCAGGTGCGTGACGCCAAATGCGGAATAGCTCTCCGTTGTCATTACCTCTCGGCTTTGTCATTAGCGATAGAGCAACGCTCGCACGTTCCCAGTCGATATGACCTCTCAGGGCGCTGGTGAACCCTCTCTCTTCGCTTTTATCATTGCACGCACCGACCACCACCCTCTTCCAACTGTGACGCGTTCCCTCTGCCATCTCCCACCCTCTTGTCAAAGCTGCATGGTTGCTTTATAATGCATATATATTTCGCTCATGATAATTCCGAAATATCGTTCGAAAATGCACATTAATTTCCGGACTGTTTGTCGAGAGGAGAAAATATTTTCGTGCAATATTTATTAGGTGTGTAGTTCCGCAATCTACGATTTTCTTATCGTAATTTGATGCATGAAATTGACTTAAAATGTCATCGGACTTTATGGCGATATACACAATGAGCCTTGGAGACCGCAGATATAGAAATAACCCCGAATTTTTATTTAATTGTGGCCTAAGACCACACGATAAAATTATTTTTTCAAAATTGGATCTGGTCCAGAAAGTGTAACTATTAATGAGAATTAATCAAATCGAAGATATTTATCTGATCACTACTGTGCCAGTTATGATAGTGTAAAATTACAACTTTACCTGGAATTTAAACCTCTTCCGACACTTTACCATAACTGGAATGACAAATCTATAACAAAGTAAAAAAGAGCTCAGAATTCTATCGAATCGAACAGCAGTTACAGATTCGGTTTTTTCGCCTCTCTTTATTCTATACTTTGTACAACTTTGTGGCTGATCGATTGCGCACTTGATTCGAATGGACTCCACACTCTCTATCCCCTAGAATCGACGCTGCCTGTCGACGAGTAAAGCCCACCCATAGCGGTCCCGACTTGCCAACACTAATTACCGAAAAAAACTCGAAGTAAACTGTGAGCGAACTGTCTCTGGATTCTCCATGCGCCACGGGTTTCGCTCGGATTTTAGTGGAACAAAAGAAGAGGGCGAGGGCAAACGACACAGACCAGTGCAAATTGAGATTTTGCCTGTAATCCTGCGCCCCTTTCGATGAAACTCTCCTTGTTTCAGGCCCCATGTGAACGCTCCTAGTCAAAAACTCGTTCGAATGCTACGAAAAAGAAGTGAGGGGTGTGAAGCCTGACGGCTAGGGTTTTACTCTATCTTTGCGAAGAGACAGAAAGAACCCGTACACGCGTGCGACGAAAAATATGGAGGAGCGCGACAAAGGCACAATGTGTGACATGGTGCCTTCCTGCTTCATCGTCACCAGCGAGCGCTTTTGTACTGGTTTATCGAGATTGGAACAAGCCACCTCGGCTGAATTGCTAGACCCCCTCAGGGATTTCATGAAAAGGTTAAAAAAATAAAAGCAATGGGACAGAATCCGGGAGGGAAATGGATAAAGAAGATAAAGAACGAGTAATCTTCAATATTGCTAGAACTTCGATGGAGATAGTAAATGGGAAAACAGGGAAAGAACAAAAGGCATATCGATTGTGCACTATGCATTGCATTCTTTTGAACTATTTTCTAAGATCTGAAGTTTCAATGCTTAATAAAGCCAATAAAATAACTATTACCTTTGTATCCATTTCATCCAATTGGCGTGTACAAATTTTTATTGCTTTACTAAATATAATTTACTTTAACTCGAAGACAGGTTGCATCTATATAGTACACCGTGTTTAGCCTAAAATATGATGAGACTCTAAAGAAAAGAATATCCGATGGGAAAACGATCATGCGTGAGCAAAAAAAACCACATCAATAAAAACAGTAGGTAAAACATTCGTTTTCAGAAATAAAGAACGTACGATCCAGAGAACACAAAAAAAATAATAGGTTTCCTGGAACGTATATTTTATGATGTCCTTTCTTTATATTTATCCAAATACTATTCGCAATGTTGAATAAGGTGCTATCACTGAAGTAGACAGAAATGTATGAGCGGCCAAAAGAGCACGTAAAATAAAATTCACGAATATTTTGTGCACCAGTCTGGCGAAATGGGGTTGGGCTTTATCTACTGCCAGGGCTGACTTATTGTCTATATCTACTGCTCGCAAATACCGAAACACCAAAGCGGGGTAATCGCATCGAAAAGCAAAATACGTATACGGCAGGTACAGTAGATATATTTGACTGTGGTAGAATGAGGCCGCGTCGAAGAGGGGGCGGAAGTCAACAACTCACCACATTCGGCGAACTCTAATACCCGTGTGCGTCCGACAGTAGAGGTTCTACCTACTAGTTTGCCCCGCTCAAATTTGATATCAATTTGTGCGGCGGTAGGTACTTAATTTGACTATTTCGTGGAGAGCTAGTGACAGCAGTAAACTCTGCCTGTCTCTCTCTCTCATTTAACTTTTTCACGTGACCTTCCCTCGTGTGCATTCAAGTGCTTATACGCTTACATGTACAGTGCATTATGTGCAGTATCTGCTGTGTACGTAGCGCACACCTCTTCATATATTTCCGGGGTTTAAATATACACATACGAGTTATCTACATATGTACCACTACAGTATACAGGTACATATACCACCGCATATACGTGCGTCTTTCGTTAGTACCTATATGTAACTATATGTGCACGTTATATGTTCTCACTGGGAACACTGCTCGGTGTTGTGTCTATGTAAATGTTGTTCATACGTTACGTTGCCTACTACGCTTATATTTATGCACCGAAGAGATATGTGTACGCGCGCCAAATGGAGAAAGGAAAGAGAAACGGTGTGGAGGAGGGCTCCAGTGAATTCGCAGCGCCTACATTGCTACGTATATTATACTATCGTTGTTTTCTGGCTCGGTTGCGCACACATGCAACTTGTACACCGTGGATCGTGGAACACGTACCGTGTGTGCGAACACACGTGGCTCGGTGAGCATTCCGGGACGTTCGCATAATGGGACTGCGCGAACGTTTACCATAAGTCCCGTCACATTGTTGTACGCCGGACCGGTGTTTTACGTGGCCACCCTTCGTGGATATATCCGTACATATTTGCACTCTACTTATAGTAGTACACTGATGGAGAACGTTAGCACGGATGCGACTAATGACCGCGCGAGGGAAGAACGGGCGCCGGGAAGACGCGTCTCGTAAAGTCGTATTATAAGGTATAGATACTTCTTCGTCAAAACTGAGGAAGGAGTCACAGGAAGAAAAGAGAATGAAGAAAAGAAAGGTAGAGAAAAAGAGAAAGACAGGAGCAACGTGTATGAAGAAACCGCGACAAGAGGTCGACGCTAATGCTGTTCGTGAGATAGAGGCAACACTCGGACGAATTAATCCTCCTACTATTCTTACAGGAGTTAATAGAGCGAGAGTTTGGAAAAACTTCGAGTCGGAGCTACGGGCCAAATGGATTTATCTGTCTCGATCCTCCACCATTCTTCTCTACTACGTGAAGAAATGGAAGGCGTAAAAGAAGGCAAAAACACATACTTTCCTGGAAAATCTGTGAGAGGAAGATGCATCGCCGTCCGGGCGATGATGAGACGTTAGCAGCTAATCGATCTTCGGTATTGCAGTTGCCAGGAGCTCGGAATGAAGGTAAAAATGTGAGCGATGTTGGAAAGAATTTGGAGTGGGAAAGCTTCGATAGCGAGCAGAAAAACGTCAATGCAGCTAAGTTTTTCATCCCAACGGAGAAAAAAGTTCCATGATATCCAGCCGCGGCTGTGTCTCGTGTGGAGAGAACAGCCTCTTTCTCGAATCCCGCAGGAAGTCGCGCCGACCGAAGAGAAAACGGGAGGAAGCGTAGGGAAGAAAGTGTCGACAATAAGAATTTCTAAATCCCAGACCAAAGTCTCATCCAACAACGCTGCTCTTCATCTCCGTCTGACACTGACTCCCCGGAGAATTGTGCAGCTTTTCACTGCAAAAGCTTTTTACACTGGGTACAGAGCTTGGCAAAGTATAGCTCACTGTGTATCTGCCTGTAGTGGAAGACACGTTGCGAAAAGAAGAATGGACGGTCGACACGTGGTTCGGACAGGAGCTTGGAGACGCAGAGCTACATATGTACCTAAGTGTACGCTGGAACTGAAGCTCTGATACGTGCTCGGTTTCCCTTCTTCGCGTACTTATTTTCCAGAGAAAAGTTCCAGCAGGCAGCCCTAGGACTCCGTATAGCAAAGGTGGAGCAAAGCGACCACGTACTCGCGCTCGCGCGAACGGCCCTCGGACGAATGGAGAGGAAGCCTGGTGCTGTGTTGCACTCCGGTATGAGGCGAAAAAGGAAGGAGTCCTCGGTACGAGTGTAGTGCCGGGAATCCAGATAGTACCATGGAGAGAATCCCACGGGCGTCCGGTAGCCACAGATCGTTCCAAGATCGGTAGCCCGTGAAACGGACACCGTCAGAACACAGACCCAGCTCGCGCAAATGCGCTGCTCCTCTACCTCTCGAAATTCCCAACTTGTCTTGTTCGTCTTCTTCACGTCTTCTTTTTCGTGTACAATACGTCACGCTCCGTCTACTCGTTCCGTCGCCAAGAGCTCCTGCATGGTTGAAGAATTGATTCCGCATGCGGATTGTTGAGAGTTTCGGGCTAGCACACCGAAGCGTTCGATAGATGCCTATATGGTACCAATGTATATGCGATCGAGGCTGTGGAAAAATGTTGGTGGACAGATGGAGAAGAGACGAGTAACGTTTCGATCGAAAGCGAACGGAACATTCTCATTTCCCTCTAGTCCCGTGTGTTTCTCTTTCTATACCCCCGATCTCCACCCGACAAAATCCCACGGGCATTTGCGGTGGTCGCGTCTAAAGCGTAGCACCGCTACCGCGTATACTGCCTCTGTCAAACACCGACGGGGGCGAAAGCACGAGATAGCGGAAAAGATGAGAGTGTAGTTGTGAACAGAGCAGCAAAGCGAGATCCGTACGAAAGGAAGAGGGCTTGCGGGAACCAACGGAAACCGGAGGTGGCAGGGTGGTCGCCATTCCCTGTTTTTAATCACTTTGCACGCAGCCAATGGCCTGGAATTGTAGCGGAGTAGCCGGAGGGGATTTCGCATACCCCTCTTCACTCCGCACTCCCAGCTGTAGCACGTGGCCACCGTGTTTCTCGAATGAGAGGGTAAGGTCTGCATGCAGGACGCAGGATCACGATGCGTCACTGGCAGATACTGGGCAAACTCGCGAAAACCCAGCGACGCAGACTGCCGCTGGACACGATGCTGATGCTATGCTGCGAAGGATGCGGTGGATATAACAGGATGAATTTCGCAGTGAGTATCCCCTTCAAATCGAAGCTCATACTTTGCCTCTTGCATCAACGACCGTCTTGTCGTGGGTGCAAGGAAGGTGATATTTACTTCATTTCGTAAATTCGAAAAAAAAAAAACGTCATTAGATCCTGAGACACAAGCGGATTCGAAAGCTTCTGGGATGGCCCTGATGGTTCACATTAAGATCATGAAACGGTCTAGGCCATGTATTTTTTCTATATGCTACTGGAGGTTTCAGGTTTTGTTTTGCGAGCCTACTGAGTTCGCAGAAACAACGAAGTAGACGGGGTTACAATTAAACATGCCTTTGTATTGTGTAGATGTGTAAGTATGTTACAGCAAAGCTCCCCACCGTTGGACGTATGCAGATTGGTGAAAGGGTCGGCGGCTGACAAAGTGGTTCAGTCCGAAATCTGGACAGAAGGTGTCATTGGATAGACATACACGTGGGTATCCTCGGCTGTTGGTGAAAATGGATATCCCATAGATGAAATTTGATGGCACAGGGATGCGGGAACTGTTTTCGGAGTAACAGGATGCTGGTTGATTAGCCCAGATGATGCAACGTACGTCAACCAAAGGGGAATACCTGCACTACCATGTACACTACTCGATTGCATTTGGAAGTTCGCAGTAGAGGCCTAGTGGGCCTTTCAAAACTAGATGAAAGTAATATGTGAAACAGTTGGAAAATTAAAAACGCTCGCTAAAACCGAGCACCAGCTGGCGAGGGTTTTGGTAGAGGCTAGTGGAAATACACAAAACTCTCAATATCCCTCAAACGTATAGGATTCCATACAGGAGTTGTGGTTAACAGTAACGTTGCTTGCGAAGCAGCCAGCGTACTCAGCGTTAGCAGACAGACATCAGCATTTAGGGGGGATATCGTTCGAGGATCGAAACGACATCGTATGGCCCGTAACCTGTGTGTACGTGCCAACAAGATACGCCCGTGGGCTCAGGCAAACACATACAAAACTTCGGCGCACCGGTGGGAACGGCCATTAAATTCGGACTGCGACTCGCAAAATCGCACCGGTCATAATTTCCCAGGCGAAATTTGGGCGTATTTCGGGCAACGATAAAATCGCAGTTTCCGTTCCTCGTCTGTTTCGCAGTTATGATGTGAGGAACACCACCTGGCTAACCTCTACATCGTCATTCTCGTGATGAGAAAAGGCAATCCTCATGTGATCTGGTAATTGACGAACCGACCAAGGTTGGGTATATAGTTTCAGAGTCGCAGCTCGATAAATCCGTGGCGCTGACTATCCACTTGGTAGGATAGTACCAAACTCATACGAGGTCCTTTTCCTTGAGTGGTATAAGTACATGGACTGTAACACATATATGGCAACGTTAGCGACGACAACGACGGAGGAGCTTTTAGCCAGGCAATTAGAGAGATCAGTTGGGGCAAGAGAATGTCGGCTGGAAGTGCCGTTCTATTCTTTTCTTCTTCATTTTCATTCCAGCTCGCTAGGTACAAAGAAGGGGAGGCTAGTCTAGCGCGAGGTATGCGAGGCTAAGGGCCCGATGACTTCAAGATACGGCCAGAAGCAGAGCCAGAGAAAAGGGAAGCAGCAAGAAGAGGTGGTTTACTACCCAGGCAATACTGCATGACACCCTTAAAGCCAGTATTTCGGGAATAAACTTTCGACGCGTCCCTAACAGCAGCAGTAGCTGTGCCGACGACGAGCTTACGTCGCACTCGCCCGTTTTTCCCCTTTTCAAAACTCCTGCTGCTTCCCTCGTTGACGTCGAGTCGCCTACTCCACCCCTCTTTCCTGCAGTATCCTTACGCCTTCCTCCCACCGACATAAAACCGAGAGATGAGAAGAACGACTACGGAGATTAAATGACGAGGGAAGGAGATGAACGGAGTGAAGTGAGATCGGCGTTGAAAATACGCTCGAAATCGCACAAACGCTCGAGCTTCTTTCAAAGCAGAGCCCACAACCTCTTCCTCCTCGTCTTTATCCTCCTCCCTTCCTATAGGTATATAGTACATCGTTTCATATCTCCCACGAAATTCTTGATACGGAAAACTGTCTGATGATGATCGTGGTTGCGGCTCGTGGCACTTTTTCGGTCTCGTTGGTCTTCTTCGTTTACCCTCAATGTCCTTCTCTTTTTCTTTTGGAAGGTGAGAGGCGAATATGTATAAGCGGACGTTTTAAGGACGTGCTCGTGGTTTTCTTGTAGGTGTTCCATCATATAGTCGTGCACGAGCAATGGATTTTCCGTACCTACCTACCCATGTAATATCCAGTATAACTCGACCTCGCTCAATCGAAACGAGGGTGTGCGCGCGTGCGAGGTCCGGTACGTGAAATCGGAGCGATTATGCTTCAAAGCGACACGGGCTGAGGGAGAGTGAGAAAGGCAGAGAACTCTGCGGGTTATGGCTCTCTTGCATACTATACATGGAGATCCAATCGATAGGGCACCCTCTCCGCGCAGCTCTAGTGCGAACCGCCCCCTCATCAAGCCTCCCGCTCGAGAGAACCCCCCTTGCGTCCGGCGTCCCACAACCCTGCCACTATCGCCACAGAACGGTGTCTACATCTACCTAATCCTATAATTGCACTGATTAACCGACCCCCCCGCGTCTCCCTTCCTCTCTGACACCCCCCGGAGCCACCCTTTTACTCACTCCTCACGCGTCTACGATCTACGCACAGACACGGCACGATGAGTCTCACGTTCGCTATTCGCCCTGATCCTCCCCGCAGTTTCACGACGTGATTATTATCGCTATTCAAATTGGGCTTAATTCCTAAGTCAGAGCTCGCCCTCGCATAAATATTCCACAAATATTTATTTACCGAATTCATACGATGTCCCCTGCACTGAGCGAGAGAAAAACTGGTGATAGTCATCATAAATGGGGGGTGGAAAAAGCCTCTGCTATTTTTTCAAAATCTAGTTAATGTCGTTGTAATTTTGGAAAGTGTACAAATAGTCGCACGAACAATAGTTTCAAAGTTGTGTATACTTATAACTATAATAAGACTATCATAACTGAGTACATTTATTTGTTATAAAATAAGATAATTAATCGGTTAAAATGATAAATAATTCCGGTACATCCATTCTATTGATAAGTTCGGCAATTACAATTTTTGTTGCAATACTGAAGGTATCTTTGGTTAAATCTTTAGAATTGACCATGTTACATTATTACAGGTACAGTACACAAATTTAGTATTCGGTAACCAGAAAATTCGAACGTTGCCCGGAAGAATGTTGGATATGTATATACACGAAACTGAATGTATATATCTATACCACACCGGAAGCCACGAGACTCCCTTTACGGCCGACAAAAGCCTTTTTGTATTTCGCCGCTACCGGAAGACCGCTGGCGAGAAGAAGCATACCACGGAAAAGAGCAAGTGTGGAGTTGGAAAGAGAAAAAAAAACAAATAGGATAGAAAAAAGGGAAGAGATTGTGTGATATAGAAAAGGAACTGCTGAAACCCCGTGACAACGGCGAAGAGAGCAACCAAGAGGAAAGAGGAGGATTCTTCGCACTTGGAATTTTCTGTGCTACCAGTGTGACTCTGGCGATTCAACCAGCAGGATAGCGTCAGAGTAGCACACAGCCGAGGCGTCGGTTGCAAACAATGGACGACGTTTTGCTGGTGCTGAGCGAGTGCCGAGGAGGATGAGCGGGTCCAGGGGAAGAAGACGACGGATGGGTTTGGTGAAAGTCACTTGGCGCTGGACGAGTGGACCCCGAAGAGAACGATGAGAGAGCGAGCGAAATAGCCAGCCAGATCTCGGTCGGATGCGCGTGGTCTCGTAGAAGTCGAAAGATAGACGCTGTGATAAAAGTACCTAGAGAGTCGGCAGATAAGAAGAGTGGAAAGAAAGCCGGGTATAAGGAGGATGGGAAGGAACAGGCGAAAAGCGCGAAAACCAGAGGAGGTGGAGAAGGTACCAAAGACAATAGTATGTAGTATAGCTTTAATCGACCTACAGAAAAGGACAGATCAGAGAACCACGTGATTGGCTTCTAACTTTCGATACCAACATAACTTACTCGACGAGACGAATTATACGGGATTTCAAGAATATTTTGTGAATTCCATGTATGTAATTGTTTTAGATCAAACAGATTTCTTCATCAAGTCCATGAAATGTTTTCTGTTTGGCATCGATAATAAACCTGAAAGTTTGTTTTAATACTTTTTAGCTAGTATTATCAAGTCCAATGGATTACATCACTTATTATTTTGTACTGGTTAATAAATTTCCTTTTTGCATGAGATCTCCACTAAATTGATGTAAGAAAACCAGGAGGATATCGAAGAGCGCATGAGAGAGGTCGAGGGTCGAATTGTGGGGTTGGAGAGACTTGCGGCCAGTCGGTCGCGCCAACAGGGTAAACCTCACCGCACTTGCCTCCTGGTTTCCCTGGCAGTCGTGGAAGCGACTGTCCCCCGGCCTGCTCTGCTCTCGGTGGTTTCTAACTTCGACCCCCTCCCCCCTCCCTCTCTCGCCGTCAGAGTTTCGAAAGCTATTTATTAAACAGACAGCGAACCCCGAGAACAGCAGCGAAAGCACCAGCTCCTACGACCGCACTGTACAACCACACGAGGGGAACAAGCAAGTGAGATGCAAACCGGTGGTCGTCGTCTCCAGGCGCAGCAGCATATCGTATTAGAATAATATCATAAGCGTTGACTGAAAGCTCAAGCAACGAACGGAACGTGCTTCTCTGGCTCTGGCTCTGTCTCTGATTCTCTCGCTGTCTCTCTCTGCCTCCCTCGCTCCTTGCCTAACCCTTCTCACACCTCTATGTATCTCGACTCACTATCCTTGAAGCCTTCCGTCAACGACGACGGGCCGCGACCAACTCCAGGATTATAACTTTAAGACTTCCGTTTCGCGCACAAGGGAAACTATTACTTGCAATGTGCTTGGTCGTATGGATATATTGCATCAAGCGGAACCCCGTTTAGTTTGTCACTCTATACTCCTGGTATTATACTTCAATCCAGATTATCCTCTGTAGAATGAAAATTATGAACACTTTCATCTATGATAACGTTCAATATCGTTATTCTCGCGATCATATTCGAAATTATAAACCCTCTGATAGCATAACTTGATTGAAATGGAATCGTACTTGTCATTATAAACTTAAATTGACAATAATGACAAAATTATTTTGAAAATCCGGTTATATAATAGTCGAGGACCAATTTTTTAGAAGCCTCCACAACTCTACATTACGTACAAGAATATTCTCATAGAGGTGTCTGTATTCGGAAACTGATGAAGCACATTTATTGTATATAATTGTTTGAACAGAAATATTGATTTCAATCGATACGGCTTTGATACTGAATTCTATTTATCTCTGTATAGTAGAGGGTGCATCGGAACATAAAAACAACCGAAGCCCTTATACGCACGGTGTAGAATAAACTCGGAAGGTCGCGACACAAAGGTGTGGCCCTCGACCCGCGGTAACACGTGTGCGCTTCTCGTCGTCGCCTCTATTTTTGCCAGGCTTCGAAGACCTTTTTTGGCTTCGTCGGTTGAGACGCAGTACCAAGAGTAGAGGGGGAAAAAGGGCGTTCGCCGAAAATGCGACGGGTCTGTTAACTAAACCGATTAAGAAGGTATGGAAGTGTTAAAATGTACAGATTTGGCAGTAAAATGGGCTTCAAAGGAGTTGGTTACTCGTTTGCACAGTGGGAAACGACAACTGGAAACAACCAATTACAGAGTTTAATGTAAAAATAAAATACTTGTTCGAGTTAACCATCTTACTGGACCTTTTAATCAACTGATTATTTCGGCAAGCTCAAAAAGTTGTTTTGTGGGATGTATTAGTGAGTTGGTTAGCATGCGAATAACAATAACTTAATCTGTTATTGTTTACTTAAAAAACAAAAACCGTTAAATGCGTTAAATCATTTATCTGAATCTTATATAATTGACTCAAATGGCTTGTTATTTAATGCAATTACACGTATGATATAAATAATGAAATATTTCGATGAGCTAATTGTATATAAACAGTCGATTTTATTTAGTCAAAGGAATCAGTACAATTAAAGCAATTATATATTTCGTTCAGTCCATTGAGTAACTAATTGTATGTTTTTGATATCCATATATTTAAATCAATAGAGTTATTTAATTAAACCTACAGACACGCGGAGCTGTTTCCACAGATTCAATTGCATTAATTAAAATTACCCCTTATTAGAGCGGACTAAATGTTTAAATTCATCGGAAAAGTATTTCCTTGAGTGCATTAAATAATAGAATTGTAAACAACGACTGAAGATCCAATGAATTCATATTGTTATCTGCGGTAAATAAACAAATTCATTCACTTTCTCGCTCAAAGTTAAATGGAGTATATATTTCATTTGACAATCTATTTAACTAAAGCAATTACATATTCACTGGGTTCAAATAAATATCGTCTACATTGAAATGAATATTGTTTACATTGAAACAAATATTGGTGTGATCCAACGATAAATTTAGTTGGTAGAATTGACGATATAATATGATATGATATGAATAAGTATTTTATCTCACTTTTTTTCATAGAATAGTTTCATTGAATCAACACAACATTTGATCGAAAAAATTAAATATTTTGTTGAGTCAATTAAATTTTGATATAATTGAACGAAATCATTGATAAAATATATAATTGGTTTAAGTAAATGGTTTACTTAAAAAGATCCAAATAAATGGTTCTTTGGCTAATTCCGTCCATTCAATTAAATTTCCTCTCAGTGTTGTCATATATTTCATTAACTTTTCTTTTAGACTGCAGCGTTTGGCGAGCAATTTTTTCATGGTGCCAATCCGGCACTAACCATTTATCGCCGTCTTCTGTTCACATGGTATCATTGAGATTGTCTCCAAAGTATAAGACGGGGAAGAATGTATTAGGTGTTAAATGGAAAAAGAAAAAGGAAAAGATCTAAGCTCTATTTAAGGAGTTGCGTGATAAGTTACATTCCGGGGATAGAAGCAGCATCACGAATCACCCCGGGGAGCAGTTCCGCGGTCTTGCTACTTCACCACGGTACTGTACAGTGTCTGTATAAAGTATACCCGACAGTCGCGGTCGGAGGAGCAAAACGAGAAGTAGTTGGAGAGAGTATAGAGGGAGGAAAAGCAGAGGAGTATATTGTACAGCAGCAGCACCGACTAAACCCACCGTCGTCTTTCGCGGAGTTCTTGGAAAATTATTTTATATTGCCGCGCGCACCCGGCTAACTTTTCCACTACTAGCTTCGCTTTATCATCTTCCGGCGGAGAGAGAAGAGAAAGAGAGGGAGGAAAGGGTGCGGCTAACCTACGGGGACTCGTGCGACGCATCCTGGGAGTCAAAGTTCGAGGTCGTTGGTTACTATGGATGTTTAGTTCGTTGTTTCACCCCTCTCCTGTCTACCCCGAGGCAACTTGACTCGATCCTCCACAGGGATCCACGGAAATTCAGTAGAAAACGATACGCCAAGTTGGAGGACCAAAATATTGCTACGCTTCGGTATACCAGAACGGTGTATTCGCTTTTATGGGAGACTCTAGACATGTTTCAACTTTTTGCAGCTGTTAGTCTATGTGCACAACAAATCCTGTGTGTTTTCAGTTCGGTTGAAATTATAAATTTTGAAGCATTCAATCTTCTAGGTGCTGATATATCCGCGTAAATAAATTTAACAATAATAAATCATTCTGCAGAAATAGATGAATTAAAATAGGGTACAACGATTTTTCTATTTAGAGGTAAAGGGTGAAATGAATATAAATGTTTTTTTCTTACATTCATTGAAAAACAAGAATATTAGTTAAATATTCAAACTTAACTACAAATATCTGTAGTGCATTCATAAATTAATGTAAAAAATGGAATACTAACTTGGACCTAGATTTTCAGGAATCGAGTCGTGAAACATTAACACGGATGTCAAGTCAAACCAAACTAAAACTGCAGAGCAATTTTGGTGCGGATAGCTCAGCAGATGTAGAAAGTTGAAATATCTCAGTAGTCTCCATCGAAATATAATACCTACTCAGACGCGCTGAAGCCTCGCAGTCACGACGTTGACCCGGGAACCCAATTACTTTGTTTCCAAACTATCTCTCATTCTCTGGGTTATGAACTCATGTCGTCGTCGCCCCCCCCCCCCTCCACTTTCCCCTTGCCAAGAAGGTTTACACGTCGGGGGTTTCTGCAATTATGCACGAAGATGATTTCCCTAGAAGCTGACGGAAATATATTCTCGGAACATAAATAAATTTTCAGTCAACTTCCAGTCATCAAAGGGCTTCCATCTAAAGAAATGAGAGTTAAACTATGAGGATAATGTTGTACAGTGTAAACGTAAAATCAGCAAGAATCTCAAGGGTCACGCGTGATGAACGTGGCGGCGCGCCTTCTTCGCTACTGCGGTACTGCTGGTAATTCTCGTGCACTCTCGCGTGATAGAGAGTGGAAATTCTTTCTCTTCCTTCCCGCAACAGCCTAATGGATTCTCTACACTGATAGCTCCGCGTCTTGGGCGTCCGCACGTACTATTATACTTGCAAGAGGTGAGCAAAAAATGTTGCGAGGAATGTATGGGTCTCGCGGCTTAGCCAGAAATTCCTCAGGGCCAAACGCACCTCTCGAGCCTCCTCAAGAATTCTGGTCTTTTGCAATTAAAATTAAAGTAGTATACACTAATTTATAGAATATCTGGAAAAACTCCATCGTCCCGATACAGTCTATTCTCTCTTGGTCTTCGATAAAAGCGACAAGTATCTGAAGGAAAATCGAAAAACGATGACGACAGTCAAAATGATTCACAGAGTGCTCGTTTTGCTATCTTTCAGTCCCTGTGCTTCCGTTCTCTATCTCTCTCTCTCTCTCTCTCTCTAATTCGATCCTTATATTCTCTGTATTTCTCTCGAGGCGTTGCGAAGCATCTCGGGCGACCCCCGAGAGAACGATCGAGGATCGCCCGAGGCGCCGAAACGCCCCGGAGCTCCTTCACTCTGTTCACCCAACGGCCTCCAATAATATAATATCCAATAGCTTTCGCGAGATGCCATCGCGTGCGCCATTTCCACGAACGAGCGAAAATCAATGCGCGACGACGACTACAGAAATGGCCAGGGAGACCGGCTGAGACTGGAAAGAGTGAAGTGGTTTCGGCTATACAGTGTATAGTCAGGGAAGGCTGTAAGAGTAACAGACGGAGGTGAGGTTACGACGGCGTCGATTCTCTCGCCGTCGGCGAAATAATAATTCGTCTTGGCAGCTGAATTCTCGGTTGAATTCTCGGTGCTACGGGGTTTCGGCCGAGCGGGCGAGTCTCGCCTGCGTCGTCGTTTCGTCGAATCCGAACTACTACCGGCGTTAGTTTCGGATGACTTACGAGAGCTCGCAAGGCGGCGCATCGCGGCGGCGGCGGCGGCGGCAGCAGTAGCCGGCCGACCACCGTCGGAAATTCCGGAAGCCGTTTCAAAGATAACGCTCGTCAGTTCTGACGATCATCAATTTTTGCCCGGACTCACTCCTCTCTAACCCTCTAGACGTTCTTTATTTTCGCAGGGAACGGTGGCGCTACGAACGCACACATATGGCTTTCCTACATCGCGCCGACGGGTCTCTTCATCTTCCTTATTCCTTGCGATACGGTTGGCGTAGCCGACGTGAAGCACGATCTCACATTTTTCTACTATACTGCCATAGCAGCAACGTTACACAACAGCACAATGCTTCTCCTGCACAACATGATGAAGAATACGACGACTCGACATCGAGTAATACTGTCTGTGATTTTTGCTTCTACTGTATCGATGCTGAGTACAATGAGATCTGACGGAATAAGAAACACCATATATACTGTAGAGGAAAATAATTTGGATTAGGTAGGAGTGGTAGAAGGTGCGAAGAACAAGTGATAAAAGTTAAGTACTTACCGGACTCCGATACGGACGGGCTGCCAGCAGACCTGTCGGAATTCCTAGAGCTGGCGGTGGAGCTCGTCGAAGAAGCCGTTGCTACCGAGCACTCGGAAACGCTTCGCCTCTTGGATAGGAGCGCCGTAGCCGCTGAACCGCACGAGGATCCGGTCGGTGCGCTCGAGCTTAGACCGTGCAAGCCCGCGTGCAAACCATGGTGTAGACCCGTCTGGGTCGTCAGTTGCTCCAGCCGCCGCTTCAGGAACCTGTGCTCCCGCGACAGCTGCTCCTTGTGTACCGCATGCTTTCGCTCCCGCTCCTCCAAACTCTGTATAATCAACAAACAAACACAAGGTCTGCGGTTTAGTTGAGATTATCGCTCGAGCATTATACCTACTAATTGCCCTTCTTAAATGACAATATCTACATACTATGTTACAAATTGTGCAAACAAACTTTGCTTTGCCGTAGTTAAACTAATGACGATTTGTTTTATTATTTGTTACTATCTGAAGATATTTTACAAAATATCCGCATTCGTGCCTGATAAGTAGTGTTATCAATGAATGTAAAAATAATTTTTTTTACTTCAACGGGCATCGGTGCTTCAACTACTTAAGGTTCTTGAATTGAGAACGTGGAGATCTTAGAAAAAACTATTCTCCTATTAATAATGAAAAACATTTGAGCGGCATTACAATTCCATACTATTGAGTGTACAACACTACCAGTTGACAACCAGATAAAAGACCCGTACCCGTAGCGTTACCAACTGGTAATAACTTGATTTTCTCCAGTTTTCCTATACAATTTATTTTCAAGACCCTTGAAGGTACTTGATACGAAATTCAATCCAATGTCTTCAGTCGCTAGAAGCCTCATTGTACTGAAAGCTTAAGGAAAGGCTAAGACTACAATCGATATCCGCATCGAGAACCAAGCTATCAATGTTAAATAATAAAATGTTATCTCATCCATTTAACGTCAAGGCATTCGGTAAAAAGCGAAGACAAGAATCAAACCGAAGTTGGTGAGAGAGCGAGTGCGATGAGGCCTGTACTGTACGCTCGACTCCAGAACGGAAGAAAGAGGGAGCAGGAAGCATCAGACAGGCGGATGGACCGCGGGCGCGCAAGGCCATCAACAGACACCGGAGAATCGATTGACCTGGCCTTCTGCTTCTGCAGTCGATGCTTATGCTCCAGGGGTAGTAGCTCCTGGCTCTGTGGCTTTCGCCACGGGGCGGCCAAACTTACTTGCTACTCAGTGAAGCGAGAGGTTAGACGCGAGAATCGGGGATGAAGCTTTCACATTCAACTTTGTCTGGTCGCGGTTCTCCTTCGATCTTGTTCTCCTTCCACTCTCTTATCCTTTTCCCTTTGCTCTCCTGGCTCGCGGGCAGTCCGCTTTATTGCAGAGATTATTAATACGTTCACCCATAGCCACGCCGTAATCCTTTGAGATCCCTATCCCTTTTTAGATATCGTGAGAAGCCGAACAAGAAGTGAGAGAGAAAACAGCATGACACGATGCAAGTGGCCAGATCCGTGATACCCTCGATGTATGCAGAGAGCTCGAGCTTGAATGAGAATGGAAAAGGGCAGAAAGCGAGAGGATAGAGAATACACCGTTCATGCATTCTCTTTATACCTGCAGCTTCTCGCTCTCTTGCTCTTTTACTCTCTCTCTCTCTCCCTCTTCTCCGACTCACATCAACAACAGCGCTCGTTTCGAGATAAATCGCATCGAAGCTGCTGCTTCTGCCGCTAGTGGTTCTCTTGATGGTGGTAGACGAGGGATCTCTGAAGCTGAGTTCAACGGAGAGACCGAGTCGACTTATCGGAAGGAGATTAATCTCGAACGAGCTCTTAACGCGCGCCCGCGCGTTTCGCTTACCAAGACAAACATCCACCCTCACAGTCCAGGCGGTATTTTCACAAATTCACTCCGCCATATTGACGTATATGTGCGCAGAAACGATGGAAACATTAGTGGGGTTTGACATTCAAAATTAAGTCAACTTTCATCTTTCCTTTTTACTCTAAGTGCTTTATACTGAACCAAGTAACAATTTTTGCGTCGTTACGGAAAAGTTATCCGAATGTGTTACATATGTACGCCAGAATGTTGCCTGTAGGCTATCCGATGCCCTAAAGTTAACTTTCGGACACAGGATATCGTACAGATAACATTCTGGCGGATAGATGTAACCCATTTGGATAACTTTTCCGTAACAACACAAAAATTGTTACTTAGTGACGTATCTCGATGTCAGGGTCATTAAAAAAAGCGAAAAGAGTAGTCAAGATAACTCAAAAGTCTAAATTCACAATCTGATGTCGCAATAATATTACATCTTCTTTCGTAGAAATCACGCACTCCCGAGTCATAAATCAAAGGTCAATTTAAATCGATTTAGTCGATTTTAATATTACAATGTGCACGTCAAGATATTTAGTGGAATCATGATTAAAATGTTACGGAACGGTTCTCAATCCGTGCGGATTGAGTAACTTTGCAAACTTATATCTTGCTGATACGACGGAAACTGGAGAGATTCTCTTCACGATGTTTTGTTAATAGTAAAATCTGTTGGTAAAGTAAAGTTCAGTAGGTGTACTCATGCATTATTATGACTTCATTTGGAGTATTTATTTATATGTATGTCTCAATATTAGTTGTTATAATGCTTGAACATAAAAGGTAAGCATCGAACTGGAACGTATCTTTTTTCCGTTCGATGGATTTTCTTGTTTTCTGTACCACTTGACTTTGACTAACTTTTCAAATGTGCTGAGTAAGTTAAATTTAATTTGAAAAAGCCTACCAGTGTTATCTTCTTATGCCTACAGCTCCAGGTATTTATTCACGATCTCATGCTTTTTCCGATACTTTTCTCTATATGTGTTGAGTAAAGGAATGGTGGCGCTATAATCGCCACAGGCGTTTTCAGATGATAATTTGTCGACAACAGTTCCCCGTAGCAAGTGCAAGTCGTACGAAACTCAAGATAGTGAGTTGCCAGCGGCAGCAATTATCTCGAAGGCACGGGCGATAATTGGTTTCCTTAGGATTATAGCGCAATCGAGGGTGCAGTACCATTTTACCTCACTCTCTATAGACAAAGCGACTGATGTACAGTGCAAAGTAAGAAAGTGGTTCGGTGTGAGCTACTTGTAAACCAGATCATGTTCAAGTCCGGGCCCTAGCAGTTGGACATGGGGAGACGAACAGACGAGTAGTAACGAAGTGACAGAGTGTATAACAGTACTGCAACTGTACACTGTGTAACGATTAAAGCTTTGTATCCGAATTGGAGCTCGTCCCGGTCGTTTCGCTTTTGGAGTTAATGGCACAAAACACTGTAGTCGTCGACTAGTGAATCCACGTGCTCTTTCACTCCACGTGGATCATCTGGGTTACGTGTGTACGAACAACGGATATAGTGTACAATAAAACGAGGGCAGTAAGAGGAGTGGAGGTTACCCAGGGGGATGAAGGGATGATGCTACTGCCTCTGCTTACGTTGCGCGAATTTACGTATCTCGTGGGTATATATCTATACGATAACTATACTCGTAACTGCACGTACACAGCACCAGAAGCGATTCTATACAGAAAGAGAAGTCGACTAGACGTGTGTATGTGAGTATTTCCCTGGACTCGTTGAAAAGTTCTCGCCGACTCCCTCGTATACCTTCGGCGCGCGGCTCGATATGAGTTTACAACGGAGATAAGGGTATTAAAGCGACCGAGTCGCGGGCTATATGTACTATACACGCGCACGGGTAGACTCCTCGTAAACTTCTTCCGCAATTCTGCCTCTCACTCTCGACAACTTAAACTTTCTCTTGCTTTATTCTTCTTCTTATGCTCTCCTTCTTATTTCATTCGTGGCATGAGAAGAAAGCTTAATCGAGAGTAGGACAATCTCCGCAATCCAAGTTGGCAGGTTGTCAACATGCGGTCAGAAAGGAAATAAAAATGTTTTTCGTAGACAACATTAGACTTTGCAGTGATGAGAAAACCTAGAGGTAAACTGAGCTTCGAGTTTTCGTAAGCAATTCGAATCAATCTGCGAATTCGGTCGATCGACGGAAAAGTTGTTTCCGATATACTTATGTTTCTTTGTAACTTGCAGATCAATGAATATCCTGCATATAGATTTAAGAATAGAAGAATATTTCAAAGAGCGCGCTCACCACACCGGCGATTTGAAAGCCACGATATATACTACTCAGCAATATATTTGAGCGGTGAGAGGGGAGAATTAGTCAACTCGCTCCAAAATTATAGAAAATCGCCCTCTTTCGCTCTGGGTACGTCGCCTAGGAAAGACGCTTCCTACTGTACACCCCAACCTACACACTGAGAGAAAAATCTGTGCATCCATATCTGTTGTGCTTGGCCAGCCAATATTTCTATGATTTTGGACATTAGCGAGTTTTCCTTGTGGATTTGTACTGCGAGCCCCAGAGCCGAAAGGAAAGAGCTCAACAGCCAGTTATTAGATGAGTACTCAACTTTTGGAAAACTTATCTCAATTATATTAATATCTTAATTATAAGATTTAAATAGTATTTATCGCTATATTTTTGTTGTGTGTCGAGTGTATGTATGTTCATCGCCGTGGTGAAATTTATGTATGTGTGGGACGCGAAATATCAATATTATTCCTGAAACGTGGACTAATATATACAAGAACGAACACAAATTGTGAACCAATAAAAAAAGAGACTTATGGGCAAATCTTGCTTTAGAGAATAATAATTTGTAGAGATTAATAATTTTATAAAAAATTAAATATCTTTTATAGGGCAACACAGAGTGAGTATACATGATTTTGATCGAATTACTCATAACTCGTTATCAACTCGGGAGGAAGGTCATTAGAAACAATCGTCTGCATGCTAAAAATCTTAGCAGTCTACGAAGATCCTTTACGAAGAAAAATATTTCCGCCGAGCTAACAATCTGTTTTACTAATCTAACAAATAAACCAATGATATCCCTATTTCAGCAAAGGATTTGCTAGCTCACCAAAATAGTTGACTCCATGTTGTCATAATAATCGCGTTTCTCAAATTGTTTAAGAACAATTTGTTTTCACTATGAAACGTCGATCCGTCGAGATTTTATCGTGTCGAATTTCGTCATGTGAATTTGATAGGTGTAGCTGAAATCGGTGTTCAAATACTCGTGTACCGATGAGCTTATAAAATCAAAGTTTCGCCTCGGTTGCCAATAAATACGTTGCCGACGCTTCGGAGGAGGATGCTTTCAATTGTCCTTGAATCGTCGTCTAACCCTTGACATTTGATCGTAGACTATAGAAAAATATCCTCGAAGCTCTTGAGGAAACTTGTTAAATTAGCTTTATATCCGAGTACAGAGGTATTCGCTTCCATTCCTGCAATTCCGTGTGGTGCCCATGGTAACGAAAAGGTAGTAGAACAAGATTGAAGAACCGAGAGATACCAGACTGTGGAAAAGGACATTTCCAACAGCTCGTATAGTTGCAATAAAAGCTGGGTAAAAGCGCCCAACGAGGATGGCGACTCTGTAGTCTCCCCAAGTCGATCGAGCTCTGCGTCATAAACTGTCGTGTCGAATCTATACAGACCGGTACTATGGTTTCCGGCCAGGCACTCGACGTTGCGAGCGTGGACAACCACCCGCAGGTTCTCCATGACGACAGAAAATTACGATCGGGCAGAGAACGATCGATCTGCGCGTTCTTCTGTCACTAAGCACAATGTCCGAACGTTTAATTATTCTGACGGTAGAAGCATCGTACAGCCGCATTTTACGAGTCGTCAGGATCGACGAATGGGAGAATAGAGGTGAACGAATCACGGACCTCTCTGGTCAACGTATACATACGTTTCACATGTTGAAGTCCACAAGCTACCCACCCTCTTTTATACTTGTACGACACGAATACCAGGGCTCTGTATTATACATACGTACGGGAAGGTGTGAAAAGTATGTACAACTTCTGAGCAGAGTATTCACAGGCAGCAGGGGTTTGGAGTGTGGCAAGCTGTGGAAAATGTACAGCGACAGAGGTGAAACTACCGAGCGCAGCTTTGAAACATGCTGCAAGAAAACTTTTCGTGTATTTTCACGGAGATAGCTGCGGGAATGTCGGGAAAGGGTGGAAAAGATAGTTGTTTTTCAGCCACTGTCCAAACAGAGTATAAACTGTGAATACGAGAGGGGTTAGACACAGAAAGTGAAAGATGTACGGAAAGAGAGGAATACAAGAATTATGACAACTTTAATTCTCGCTCTTGGCCGGCTTGCGGATCTATATAAAGCCAAAATTCTCTGGCGTATGGAACCGAGTAACTGCGAGGTGCGAGAGTGCGACTGACTATACACTGGAGCGTGTTACATCTAACGGTGGATACCGAGAGCCAAGGGAAACGTTTTGTGCCAACGTGGACGTTGCACTGCGATGAGAGTGGTAGCTACTGTGTGGGAGTATACACCAGTGGAAGAGTAAGGTGTTCCAGCAAACAGTGCGGTGCAGTAGCAAGGGACAATAGATGCACAGTTAGTAAATTACAGACTGCCAGGACAATGGCTTGTGCGGGAGCGCAAAGAGACAAGGATGGATAATATCGGCGTGAGCTGAAGAGGATGCGAGGGAGACAAGGAGCGTGAGTGCACGGAACAGAGTGTCTAACGCGCTATGGTCCGCACCATGGCAAATCCTAACGCAACCATGCGAACCCATGGAAAGCCCGCGCGCGTGGCTTATTGTGTACCTTACTCCGAAAGGCAACGAGAGATACAAGACAGAAACAAGCAGAAACCATTGCAGTCCCACGGACGGAAGAAAACTGCAATAATTGGATCAGCATGTAATTAATGATGTATTAGATATTGCGATGGTGACTATTAAATGGAGAATCGATAGCTATGCAGTTATCCGCACCAATTCGATCTGGATCTGACCCTTAAGATCTCGGATCTCGTCGGTGATTTTTATGTTGCTGTTCTGAATCTAAACAGAAACCAGATTTTCTGGATTTCATTTTGGATTTACTTGAGTTATTACCCCGCGTAAAACTGATGAGTCCAGAATGGAGTCCCGTGAAGAAATCTTATCAGGGTTTTGCTAAGGCCCTGATTAACTTTCCCTAATTATATTTTTGGGGCCTTATGTGGAAGCCTTACAGGGTTTCCTAAAGGACGGTCACGCTTCTGTTCCGGGGCCTTTAAAGACTTAATATTAGGGGCCTTTAAAGGCTGTTCTATCAAGTCCTTACTGAAATAATAAAGAAATTAAATTAAAAAATATATATTTGTTATTCTTTAGTTGAGTAATGTTGCACTTTTAATGCGATACTTCGTCTTTCGCTACCCGATGGTACATATTAATCGCTGAAAAAACATATAACTTTTTTTTCTACATTGACGGGATTCGAATCTAGAAACCTCCGGATGGTTTAATTGCGAAGCGCCTTAGCTCTCTCGGCCATTCAAATCATATAAATATGCAATTTTTTTGTCTATCTGGATGACTGTAATATGAAATATGAAATGAAATTAATGTAATTTAGTCAGAACTTGATAGATTTACATGACTGCGTCTGATGTGCAAAAATAAAAGCACATTCAGTAATTTTTTTACAGAAATTAGTTATATCGAATACAGTTGTTTTATTGTTTTCGCGAATTAGTTCGGTCGTATCTAGGTGCGTGACTGTCTGACTGACCTGAGGGCCAGTATTAGAATCGGTGACCACCTGGCTGACTTTGGCGGACATTAGTTGGATAGATGACCACCAATTTCGCCATGGAAACCTCGGATTGCCTTATGAGAACCTTCTCTAGCAAAATTATTATTGATTTGTTTACTTGGTGCCATGTTTAAGCCTGACTGGGCCCTTAAGTGATTACCCTATCAAATGCTTCACCATGGAAACCTGGAAAAACCTTATCAGGAAAAACCTTATCAGGTCAACCCAAACTGGGCCGACATTCGCTACCATTTTTTTTTTCACCCCTTATGGAAAAAAAATTGCTTGGCCTGGTGATAACATTTATTTATTTGACATTTGATGACTAACGCTTGTCCCACGTCAAGTGAAAAAATTCTTTTATCAAATGGGCGGAGGTAACAATATCATGTAATCCCCTTGGAGCTAAAACACGTCACGTTAAAACTGAAATATCATCCCGTAACTGGAGTAAGTGCCATAATATATAGTGAACATCTCAACTCTCCCGGAAGATAAAAGATACTTTTATCGAGTATATCAACAATGTAGTTCGTTGATGATTATTATACACAGCAGTATATGGATGATATTGAATTTCCAAATTCAATTATTTAAACATGGCTTCATCTCCCTTGAGCTCTTTTCACATTGCAGCGCAAGCGTCAGATTTACTCATGTCTTCATAATATGGCGTTACCCCATCTTATTATGGGTTCCTACGTGGATATATGCCACGGTCCAAGTAAATTTCGACTCGTCAGATGCATAAGCACACGTCTTATGCATCTCGATGAAAGGAGCTGCCCGAGTCTTCTGACGTGAATAGATAAGAATGACGCACGTCGAAACTGAGCTAAAGTGACGTTTGGACATTGCGTCGAAAGAAAGCGCGAGGTGCGCGCGCAGAAGAGGGTGCGATGCAACTGCATCACGAGAGAAAGTGGGTGGAGCAGCTCGTATTCGCTTCTCTCGTATATATTTTCGAGCGCTCGGCACCCGAGAACAAGAGGAATGAACTCGAGCCACCAGCAGCCCAAGCGAAGGGGTGACTTTTCGGTCCCTCCTTTCCGCTCATCGCGGATGGTAATCTTTCATTTGTCCGCCGTCGGATCTTTCGTCGGCGTCGACGTCGCGAGGCTGCTGCTGCCGGGTAGTACGCAATTCTTTTCACGCTTGCACCAGCTAGTAGGCAGACATCTTTTCCACCATCTTTCTCGCTAATTACACGACCCGTTTTTCAACGGTCCTCAAACCGCTGAACGCTCTCTCTTTCTCACACCCTCTTCATCTCACATTCACCCTACGAACAGCTCAGAGGTAGCTTTATCCACGCCTTGGCGACGTCTTCTTCTTCTTCGCACTTTGAGTAAGTCGAGGCAAGGCAAAGCGCGATGCCCACTACAGTCACTACCCGTATATATAGCTGTATATATATCAACTATGGTATTGAAAAGAGCCTGAGGATGTTGGGTGTTCGCAGAAAAGACATGAAATATTCAAGCGTCGGGCTTCGGCTTTATAGCCTTTCCTATTTCCATCCACTACCTCTGTTCTTCACTTTGTGTTATACTGTTATAAACGGAGCTAGTAGGCAAAATAAGAGTGCAAAAAGCAAACTACTTTTTATTTTTCAGCCACTTGCATCTGGAACTTCGATCATTTATTCGTTCTTACTCTATCGATCCTTGCATTCCGTCATTCTATCACTTTATAACAAATTCCTTTGCGGTCACTGTCCTCACTTTGGAAAAGCGTTACACTCAGATAAATCTGGTCATTTAATAAAAAATATAGTTGGACCAACGACAATTTGACTATAAACTAAAATTCGTAGGAGGTACGACTATATTTTATGGTTATGTATAATATAATAAAATAGCGTGATGAAGTATCAATATAATTCCTAGGAGGAACGTTTATATTTTATGGATATAACAAATATAGTTAAAGTAGCAATCATCAAAATGATAATAGTTTCAAAAACTATTCTCAAAGTTTCAAATATGTCGTTTCGTTACATATACGATTTTGACGTTTGTTTCCACTAACCTTGCGAGTATCGTTTATTCAACAATATTATCATCGCTTCAACCATAAAACATTGCAGCCTTTCGATGTTCGTTTTATTATGTGAAACCGTTAAAACAACGATATGATTTTCTCTCAGTCTAACATACCAACATTTCTTTGGCAAAGAATGTACGAGATGATAAACCTTTGTACACTTTTGGGTTTTATGTCTATTATCACTGTTATATCTATTATCAACTGGTCGGACGGGAACAATTTGTTTTTAAATGTATAACCTCTAGTATTTTCCTATTTAAGGCATTCAATGGTCTAATTGTATCAACTCCTACGCCACTTAATCCGATTACCTCGTACGACTATGACATAATTGAAACGAACAAAATATTCTATACCATTTTCAAGATTTGAGTGTTGAGTACTGTTTCGAGTCGTTTAAAAGGTCAAAAAGCGCAGTTTTTTTACCAAATCAAAGATATGCGGAACCCATCGCAGATTTTAATTGATAATAATCCAGAGGTATTTCACAGTCATAACTCTTATGATGTTTCAATGTAATAATGAAATTTACTATAGAAAGAATAAACATGGATGACACTATGACTGTATTGTGCAAACACGCAGTTCTCTTGACTCCGTTGTAATAGAAGCAAAACTTATTGAACTATCGATAAGACGACACTCACCTTGATAAAACGCTTAGCCTTGGTCAAGAGACCGAGCGTTGTGTGTCTCGAAGTTTCCGGACCGAGTGGTACCAGCACTTTCAGCTTTTCGAGGCAGTTCCTGAGGTGCGCTCTCCTGTAATCATTAAAAAATCGTTTGGTAAGTCAATTATCGTGGAACAGAATCAACCGTAGAATATTTTGTAAAATGATGTACTCTGTAATAATTACGTACAGTATCTTTTATAATTCTGCGAACATTTTTTTTATTCAAAAAACGAATTCCGTATGCCGTACATTTGTGAATAAGCATTAAAGCAATAACTAGATTTATTACATATTCATTGAAATGATGTTTGCAAAACATATCATTCTGATTTTGGGATGAAAGAACCATAAAAATCCGTCGCTAGATGTCAAAGTAGAAAATTTTTCCTAATCGATATAGACCCAAGATCCAATTCCTACCGATATAAAAAGAAAATGTTGGTCATGCCGTTGCTTCCGGAGTATATTCATTGGATTTTTATGCGTGTCAGCTGAACTTCGATACACACTAAAAGTTTTCCCATTCCTTCCTTCCGAAAGCTCACGAGTTATAAATGAGACAGCATCGACCCTTACAACATGCAAGCGCTCGAAGATAGCTCGAGGCCTTAATATCTTGACGGACGATAAATTTTGGTCGCGCCTCATCCTTCGATGCACTATATACTCTCCACACTCCCACCGCGAATATCGATATTCCTCTAACTACGCGCTTACGGTCGCGCCGACCTTCCGCCATCCAGGAGATGAGACATCCTCTGTCTGCTACAAGCAGCCACGCCGAGAGTCGTTAATTATTCCACGAGCTTCCGAACATCCCGCGTATAGTCTAAGCTCGCATAGACAAAGTGTCTCGTACGAATATTCTATTCGCCATAAAATTGTACGATCTTAAAACACGTTGAGGTTATACAAAATAACATATTCAGTGGAAAATAATGAGCTGTCTCGTTGATTTGTGCTGTTTTTCACGGACATCCATTAAGATAACCTTGTCGGCGTCTATAAAAGATGGGAGCAATTAGAACGAGTCAGGTTATCGCATGTTGCACTCTATTTGGCTTGAATGATAAAGAGACTATGCATTCTACCCAAGTGATTCCACAAGACACGACTCTAAACACTATCAATTTGTTATAGCAGAATTCTTGACACTATTGGTAAACAATCTAGCCGGTGGAGAGATGTACTCTTCATTATACACAATAAAAAACATTTATACTTGGAATTTGATTTTGCAATATTGGAAGTTTCGATCAACTGGTTCGCTAAATTTGATAGACAAATGCGATCTAAAACAAATAAATGGTACAGTAATTCAAACAGTTTACTTTAATTTTACCGTAGATTTACTTTAATTTTTTATCGAGATTGCATATTACATTAAACTGTCGATTTTATGCAGAAAACATAAAGTTTTTTTTTTCTTTACTAGTGTATGTGCGACCAAGTGGATGATCAGTGAGTAAAATCTGCACACGAGAGAACGTCTCCGCGCTGGTCAGCGCGGAAAATGCTTTAACGCGATTGAATGCATTACGGGTACTATCTCATCGTTCTTTCACTTGGGGATTCAAATTTCGCTAAGTCCGACGAAAGGCAAGAGCACAGAGTGGGAGTTCCGAATTCCAGAGAGAATTCGAGAGGCTGCAAGAGTTACAAGCTTTCAGTCCCGCGAGAATGTACAACACGCGAGCGAACCGGAGCGATCGAAGTTACACCGACGGACTTTGCAACGAGGGTTGCCAAAGCGATAGAGAGAGAAAGAGCGAGAGAGGGAGAGAAAGGAAAAGGTAAAGCACGGGTTGGGCGAGTCGGGAGGGTGAAACGGTGCGAAAGCGCCACGCGAGACCCTTTACAAATTGTCTCTGGTCTCGTGACTCCGCGGAATTTACAGCTTGACGGGATAGCACTGCAGCAGATCCCTGTATGACGCCTCCGCCAGCAGCTTTATAAGATTCATCGTAGCGACACCTCTCTTCTATGTCCACGGATGATGCTCATGTTCATAGCACTTCTAATCGTGCGCCCAAAGGCAGAGCTCTCCTTTCCATATTTCTGTCTTCGCAGGTCGAATTCACGAGTGCAGTATTAATGCGCCGCATTCCGTCGCTTTGAAGGTAAAACCGTCCTACAAATAGGTACGACATTCCTCGGCGGCTACTGCAGAATTCCTATGGCGCGAAAATCCTACTAAAAACAAAACCTACGCCCAATTTGGGATTCTATATCGAGTGATTTATGGATATAAAATTCTTTTTCACAGTATTGAAAATTCGAAAGTGTTAAAAGTGTTTATTGGTGCATTGTTCTAACTAGTATTCACCGATGCCGGATTTACATTCATACCCTTCGGAGTGCCAAAATCGCAGTGTTCGTATTGAATTTTTTTATTTGTTACCTCAAAATTTCCAACACATTTATATTCAACGTGAGTACACGTAAATCAATAAATTGCTGCCAATCAACGCGGAGTTATTGTGCGAATATGATCCAAAAATAACGTTCAATAGCATCCAATCAGCTTCAAGTAAAATTCGTTGAAACTATTGAGATTGTAGTGTAAGTTCCCACCGTCACACAGCTCATATTGGCGCAATTTTTGAACGTCACATTTCTAGCAGTGTCCAATAATCTCTATTATTATTCCCCGAGAAATATTTTATCTCGCTGTTATTAAAGAGGATAAAATGGCAATATTGTTGCCAGCAGTCCAGTGGGAGCTCCTTAACTATACACGAGCAGCCGAGCGTGCTCTACGACCGGAGATCGAGTAGGTGTATGAAAATTAAAGAGGAGGATGAGGGAAGGAGGAGGCGAAGCTCGCGGGAATAATTTCCAAATGATACCAGTAGCCGAGACAGCGAGTGAACAGCATGGACCAGCAGAGCTGCGAGAGGCCTCCCATATTTCAGGGGTATTTATCGGGGGCCAGCGGCGGCGGAGGCGGCAGCAGCATCGGGCAAGGGCCGACCGCGGGGTGTGAGGAGGGGGTATCGAACGGGGCGGGAGTATTCACGCGCCTAATGGCCCGTGATCGCGTCGATAACCCCGTGGGATCGTATCGTTCTTCCGGCTCTTTTCCCTCCCCGTTCCCTCCGCGGCGCCTCGCTCGCCCTACTCTGTCCCGCTCTTTGCTCTCCGCCGCTCACTCTCCCGCCTGGCTTCCTTCCTTCATTCCGCCACACTAACCCTTGCCAAGGGTGCTAGCGGATGTCGAGTTCGTTTATCGACGATTCCCATCCTCCACGTCGGCCTCCCTCTTCCCGCAGCTCTTGGAAGAATCTTTGGCTCCGAAGCCACGACGATTCGAGAGGGGGGCGGGGGGGGGGGGAGGAGAGGAGCGGTAAGGTGCGACAGGGAGGGTGAGTGAAAACCTGCGGAGAACAGTCTCGCGAGCTTGGACTTGGATTACATCGCACAGCCAACGATGCATACATGAAGTAACTGCTCTGCTGTATACGTGAAGAATGTAAATCTCGAGGGATATGTAACTTGGGAATTTAGCAAGCACATGTATTCACCAGCAGCGAGAAGAGCTTTCGCTTCGTAATACAGTGTGTCTATATTTACACAGGCAGGGAAATATTGTATGCAGTTTGTGTGTATATAAGAGTGCCTACGGTAGGAGTAGGAGGATTTAATTATCTTTATCTCCTGTTGCGATTTCTTCTCTCGCGTTACACTGGCACAGAGAGAGAAAAAAGGGTTGCATGGAGATTCTTGGTGTTTCGTTGATTCAGAGGAGCACAGAGTGGTTGAGAGAGACGGAGGGTGGAAGAGATATTCAACGTTGCGTTATGTTATTATTGTTGCTCGAGGGATTTTTCGAGGCTTCCTGGTATCTCGGATATAGGGGAATGGTGAAGTAGAAGGACGAGATGCGCTCTCGCCGAGCTCTGCGAATAATGCCGAAGTGGCGAGAGAGCATGAAGTGGGTTTCTCTTCCGCCCATTCGCCCCTTGGCAATGTACGAATGCTTTCTATGCTATGCTACTTCTTCTACTCCATCCACCGTATCTGCGGATACTCCGCGACAACCGCGCTACTTCTACTACTCCTGACGGTATCCTTCGGTTCGTTTCCTCGCACAAAAGCCTCTCGATGACTCTCTACGCCAGCACTCCCGCGAGAGAAGCGGATGTGCCGAAAAGTGGCGACTGTTCACCCTCCAATCCACTGTATTGCCTGATCCAGAACCGATACCCCACTCTCAGCTGCTGTATTATTATAGTAATACGTGAACTCGTAACTCGTAATTTGTGATCCTCGGTCTGGTAAATTATTCATAATCATTTCAATCCTACAAAAATAAAAAATTGCAATAAAAGTATCGAACTCGGTTATAAATAGTATATTGTGCAACAAGGGCCGAAAGTTTGCGATTGTGACGTTGCACATTATATTTTTCGTCACAAGTGCATGAATAGTGGTGCTTTGAATAGTAGTTTTGCGAAACAGTGAAAAGTAAGGTTGCAATCTTACGTCCCAAGGGTCGGAAGTGAAACGTCAGGGTTGAAAGTAACGAAAAAGTGAACTGCGCATGCGCCAATCAATCATTGCAACACTGCTATGAAACTAGCCATTTTCGGCCCTTAAAACTGCCATGAAAAGCACCGCTGTTCATGCACGTGTGACGAAAAAAAATATTCAATGCAAGACAACCGAGCGAAATATTTGGTTGACCCAACCAACTGGCATGGCTATATACGCTTCAACTGACTGAATTGGCTAGGTTAACCAATTTTTTAGTTGGGCCGGCAAAGTAGTTAGTTGTGTATCTTAATTCATTGGTTGTCACATACACTGTAAGAAATATTCACGTTTTTCCTATACAAACGTGTATGAATTTTGCAAAACTCGGCATAGAAAATAGAAATTAATACGTGTGCATATTAAATTTAATACAGATAAATTATTTTTGATAAACCGGTGATTGGAAATTAGGACACATGTTTATAAAATTATCAATTACTAAATTAGTCCATGAGAATTAACATGCATTTTCGTAATTTTCATGCCCGATTTGAAATTTGATATACATTGTCGCATTAAAAGTAGGGTGAACGTTATCAAAATTTCAGTTACTAGTATTGAAAAATACCAAACACGGTACTTGCAATTTTATCTACATGGGTGTATTAGTTTTTAAAACTAGTTCGCATTTTTCTGACATAGAAGAGTACGCGATTTACTAAACTCGATATAGGAAATAAACATTAATATACTTGATAGTAAATTTAGTATGCGCGTATGGATTTTATCAATGCGGTGATATAAAATTACAACACATGTTTACTAAATCAACCATTACTAAATAAGTACATGAAAATCAATATGAATTTTTTGAAGTGTAGTGACTCATTCCAACATAGACTTTTGATAAGCTACTCGCGATTTCCAAAATCGATGTACTCAAAAACACTGTAGCATGTCACGTTGCGGCTTATTCATCATGATCTATGTTTGGGGCTAGCCCTTCACCGGTCTGTAGATATAATTTTTTCGAAAATCCCGATACCTGAACCTCTTCGTAAGAATAAGATACCGTTCATCCAAAAATGACGTTCACTTGAAAATATTTTCAACCCACTTCGCGCTCTAATCGCAATCAATTGAATATTTTGCTACTTCAATTATAAGTGTGTTTGAGAAAAAAATAGTTGTACAACTCATATGCCATTTAGATATCCAAAATTCCTAAATCTTTGATAGCGTAATCGGTAGCGTGCGTGCGTTGTTAGGTACTTAGGTAGGTAGGTCGTAGGTTCAAACCCCGGTGTAACCAAAAAATTGTCTATGGCGAAAACCAATACCCAACAATGTCTGATGACATAATTTGTCTGAAAAATTAATACCCGACTAATATTTATATTTTTTAAATTGTTTTTATGTCCATTTTAAATTTCCGACACATATGTGCATGAATTTTTAGATACCGCTCATATGGAAATTCAACATAGATGTTTATGAAATTTAATATACAAGGTTAATAAATATCAAAAGTAATGTCTATGAATATTGGAATATATTCATCGAAAATTCTTCACCAGCGATGGAAAAACCAGAAACAATTGTGCCGTAATGTTATCGAAAGCTACATGGCTTTTCAATATCGTCCATATGAAAATTCACTATAAAGGTTTATGAAATTGCATACACAGTTTATGCATATGGTACTTCCGATACCAGTATATTAATTTTAAGAAAGATTTTTTTTACAGTGTAGTTGATCTGCTGGCCCAACCGACTGATGTGTTCTGACCAGTTTTGCCACTCGGTGTTTATTCACCTGATATTCCTTTTTCCATGAATAGTTAACGCATTGTTAATTCATTCATAAAAAGGTATTTGCGTATCAAGGACCCAAAAATAGAGTATTCTTTACAAGTATGAGTACCTCATGAGCACCTAATTCATGAAAACAAAAAAACTATTAGTAAAAGCGTACACTGAGAGAAAAATATGGTAGTTTAAAAAATAATATAGTTAGACTGACGATAATCTAACTATAAACTATAATTCCCAGGAGGAACGTCTATATTTTATGGTTATAGCAAATATAAGAAAATAGTTGGATCAACCACTAATATGATTCCCAGGAGGAACGTCTATATTTTTTGGTTATAGCAAATATAATTATAGTATCAATTATTAAAATGATTATAGTTCCAAAGACTATCCTAATAGTTTGAAATATTCCGTTTTTTTGCACATACGATTTCAACGTTTGTTTCCGATAACCTTACAAGTATCGTTTATTAAACCATATTATCATCGCTTCAGCCATAAAACATTGTAAGCCTTCCTATACTCGTTTGACCATGTGAAATCGTTAAATAAACGATATGCTTTTCTATCAGTGTATTTCGGTTGCAAGCCACTGTAAGGAGTTAGACGCATAGCTACATTTCAATTTGGAGATCCTAATCGTGAGTGTCCTTTCATCGTAGTCGGTGTATAAACATCATGATACCACACGAATAGAAGGGAATGGGAGAAGCACCAAGAGAGCAGTGGCTCGAACACGCGCCATTAGAGGTATTTAATTTTAAGTTTATGTTGCAGTTTATTGCCTGGCTCGTACGGACCAGAAACGACGGGGTACGGTATACAGCATCCATACGTGGCGACTCATACTGAAGCATTCGTTGATGTGCATATATACAGAGAAGAGGGGAGAATGTGCAACGACGAGACCTCGGGGGTCGTGCAACTGGAGTTATGTGCCCGCAGCGTACACAAGAGCACGTGCACACGATATCCACAATCCACGGAAACACATCTACCAGAGCTCGCTCGCTGGCTGACTGCATACAACATGGACGACGTAGCCGCCACTAGTGAGAAGGGAGAGCACGCCCGCAAACCTTTTACGAGAAACAATAAGCTGGCTTGGGCTTAATGACGTCATCAAACGGTATTATACTGCACTAGCCATAGAGTGGACACTCCATCCCTCGTGGTATATATGTGTCTGCGAATGGACATGTGTCAAGAGTGCTTTAGACGCGTAGACTCTCGTATAAAGCTATGCACGTATCCCTATTACCAATATCAACTACCAACTGGCTTTCAACAGACTCGTCGGGTGAATTCTCAAGATACAGATATTCCAAAACTGGCGGCGAATGTCGGGGACAGAAGTCGCGGGGGAATTGTTGAAAATTAGTCTGTAATTTGGCGGGCAAGTTTCTCGACGGTGCGGCATGCTGGCGCGAGCAGGAGATATTGTGAGAAAAGCCAAGAGAAAATATAGAGGTGGAACTGTGACGCGCATAGTCTAGCGAAATATCGCTGTATTCCGACTGTGGAGCGAGCTAGACGCTCTCGTCTCTCGAGCTTCGGTCGACTACACGTACGAGTACATGCCGAGATAATGCAGGCACATGGAACATTCTAGGCGATGTGGAATAGTAAAGTACCAGTTGTCTAGCAATCCGCCCCTAGCAGAGCTAGAGTTCAGGATTTCGAGTTAGTCGGGTTAGTTGCCGGTGAGAATACCCGAGAGACTCCCTTAGAGGGAGAAGAGACATAGGCAGAGTTCACTAAGTATGATATGTAGAATAGGGATAACGCGCCAAGACGCTCTCTATCTTGACATAACTTGATAGAAGAGTCGCGAGCTTCCTCAACAGACTATGCGAGTTTCTTCGAGCAGAAGGAGCTAAGACAGCAATGCGGTATTCGTGATGCTCATACGTGTCACAAAATCTCGTGCGGAAGACAGGAAGGACATTTCGAGTACATTAACTGGTTATGGCCACCCGCGAGCTTTTCCACACCTAACTAAATGATTTACATACATACATTTCATGATATTTAAATAGAGTTTATAACATACTTTTCATTCAATTTTTATCATCATGTTATGAAACTCTATGATATTTTTACAAGCATTATACTACCGGTTCTTCATAGTCTACAATTTTGCTGGTTATGATCATGGGACGTTTTATTAAGATTTAATATTTTTTAATGACAAATATTGACAGATGAATATTTAAAACGAATTTTTATAACACTTAGGGCTGAAGGACTCTGGTCGATGGCCTATTGCTCAAGCATACACAAACCCATGTATACAAACACACTCACAAGGAAGGGAAAACACATGTAAAACGTGACGCAATAAACACATTACTACTACTATAACACTTATTCAGAAGTTCAATAATTTTTCTTTGATATCCGAAGTTCCTTATTATAGAATAAAATATACATATGCATTTATGAGGTAATTCAAGTTTGTAATTCTAATATAAATTCAAAACTACCTATAGACGTGATGGAAAAAAAGGACTCGTACCGTACAGATGATAGTCTATTCACGCGGTTACAATGGCATTAAGTGAAACCGTATGCACGCATAGAGCGCCACCTAAACCAGTATCAGTGAGTATATCGTGAATAAGATCGGAGCCCAGCCAAAGTTCCATTTTACGCATCCCCTTGCACAGCAGCAATGAATAGAAGGGCTGGTTCACGACTCCACTAGGACTGTACTGCACTGTTGCGGTGAGGGAACTCGCGCAGTTCGACGGCTTTCAACTTGCTGGCTAATGTTGCAAACTCGAGTAAGAAATCACCGAGTAGTGGGTACCTCTGGTCCTCGTTCCGCCTCCTCGTGGTATTGCGACAAAGAGACATTGTGGATAATGGACTGAGCCAAAGGGAAATTGTCCGGGGTAACGCAGCAAAGCGTAGGTACAAGGCAACTTGAAGGTACATTGCCATAGTTCCAAAAGACGGTTGAAATGCTCAGGCGACCATGATGAAGGAACGGAATACCCAAATTAAGTTAAAAAGCTCTGCGTATCACGACGAGGTACAAAAGATTGAGTAACACGAGATTCCGTTATAATGGAACGAACGAACAAAGTACGGAGACCTTATGAATATAGAATAGGAAAAATTTTCCGGTGCGGTATATACCGTGGGTCGTGTTATACGAGTTCCTCCGTTGATACGCACTCGATACGGTTACCTCATGCCTCTGAGGCAGGATATAGAAAGAGCACATAAGAAACGAAAGAGAAGTACCGTATAGGTTGCGCTCACAAATGAGATCAAAACCCGAAGGAATTTTCGTGTCTCCTGACCAAGAGAGCAAGAGGGATGAAAGTAAATCGTAGCGCGCGCTGTATGTTGCTGATGCTCTGCGCTCGTCGGACGCGAGCCAGCCGATGTCTATGGTCTAAGGCTCGCACGCCGTCCGAGACTACGTGAGGAGCGTATAAATATAGACTCGATTCTTGATCTTCCCGCGCCGGGTACGTCCCATCGGACGTCGTCGTTCCTTGTCCTCATCGTCCAAATGCTATCCGAGTATCCGAATGCGAAAGCACCGTCGATAGATATAGAGAAAGGAGACGGTCGGACCAGCGGGTGAATACACGTTCAGTACTTCATTTCGTGGCCTCTCACCGGATGACACAAAGAAGCGAGCTGAAACCCCGTGTTTCCAAGACTCCAAAAGGTCTTCGCTCGAACTCTGCGTTTCATCGCACATCCGTAGCCTTGCTCTTGTGCTGTAACTCCTCGCTCCCTGGCCAGACACTCTCTAGCAACCCTAACTAACCTAATTCCGTGCGGTAGCCTATTCAGGTATGGCGTGCATCACATACTATGTTTCGCTATATTTGCCGATGTACTTACACGGAGTCTGCGCCTTTAGACCACTCGACGTAGCAGCACGCGACACGAGTACGTTTCATTACACAACTAATACGAGATAAAAAACGTGTGTCTGTACCTCGTGCTTCTGTATCTTATGCTGTAACGGAGTGTGCGTATATGTGTTTACAAGCAGGAAATGAAGAATGGTGAGCGAGAGAGAAAGCAGACTATAAAGAGGACTGGTGATAGTTACAGAAAAAGAGGGGGATCAGCAGGCGGGGATAGTCGTACACGAAGAGAAAAAAAAGGTTGGTCGGGTCAACTCCCATTTTATGAGTCGGGTGTAAAGCATTTGCTAGAACGATTTACTCAGTGTCTACGACCATTTTGTGAGTTCAGACAACGAATAAGTGGTTGGCCCAACTTACAAACGAGTCGTTGTATGGACTAACGAAAAGTGAGTTCGTGCAACCACTTTTCGAGTATACCCAACTTATTTTCTTCCTTCGTGTACGCAACCCTGTTTCGTACACCATGGAAAAAATTTCATTGACACCAAATAAATGAGTGGGTTGATTTTGTTCTTACTCATTTCAACAAAATATTTCTTTAATGTCAATGAAATTATGCACTTCAATTTTTAAGAGAACATTTAATTGCCTGTAAATAAACATTTACTCAGCGAGCATATAAGAAAAAAAGCGCTGTAGTGGGAGAAGTGCCACTGCCTCTTTAGTGAAATCAATGAAAAGAACACGATTTCTTTGATTCCCCTTTCATTGAATTTAAGATGATTCAATAGAAAGATAGTTTTGAAACTCAAGTATTCTTTTTCTATTAGCGGAAATTGTCGTGAATCAATGAAATCTTTTCTCTCGATGTAGCCCCTCACTCGATGGCACGAAGGATGCGTCCAAAACCCTATCCTCGTTGATCCGAAGACTCCAGGGGCTCCTCGCTCCAACTCTGCGTTTCACCGCACATTTGTAGTCTCGCTCTCGCGCTATAACTCCTCGCTCCCAGAGCGACTCTCTAGCAACCCTAACTAACCTAATTTGCCGTGGTAGCCTACTTAGATATGCCATGCATCACATACTATGTTTGTATGTCGCTATGTATGTTGATGTACACGCGCGAGTTCTACGCCTTTAGACCACTCGACGTGGCAGCACGCGACACGAGTGCGTTTCGCTGCACTGCTAATACGAGATGAGAAACGCGTGTCTGCAGCTCGAGGCCGCGTGCTATGCACCATTCTGTCTCTTGTGCTCCGACCGACTACGTGTATATGTGTTTACAAGGAGGACATGGAGGATGGCGTGCGAGAGAGAAGTCGGATAATTAAAGAGGGACAGAATTGCGAGAAAGAGAAGGGCATAGAGCTCGTGAGTCACGGGAGGCTTACGGGACACTGGCTCTGCATCTGTGGGAGCTGCGCCGGAGAATGAGCGAGGCAAACAGAGAGAGCTGAAGTCGAAGAAGGGAGAGGAGGGCTTTGCCAAGCAAAGTTACGAGGTTGTTTACAGGCGGCTGTTAAAGCGATCTAACTCATGGCCGGCCAATGCACCCGGCGTTGCCAAGCTTGGCTTGCGGCAACCGCCGCCGTCGCCGCTACGCTGCACCGCGACCACGCACGTCTCCCATTCGTTGTTCGGACTCTCTGGCGGTGGCGACGTCAACGACAACGAGACGACGACCAAGATTGCAAGTAGGCGCGCACCTTATACAGGTTGTCCCAGAAAATGTCTCTTTTCTTTGTGACACTCATCGCCTTATGAATTACATCGATCCAACACTATTATACATGTGTTGACATCTGTATCTCGGGTAAAAAACGATTTCAACTTTGGAGGTCCACTGTGGCAAACGTTCTGACAACTAAGTGCTAGCGAATGACCTAATTTATTCGCGAGGCAAGCAATTTTTTGTGCTAGTGTCAATGAGAAAGGACAGTGTTATTTCCCCCAGTTTTCGTTCAAAAATTTATAAAATCGAAATTTAACTACGTATTCATCAATTACAGTAATTGTTGACGTTATGATGGATATTAAATATTTTTTGATGATTCTTGTCAAAAACATTCCTGTGCTTGTGTTTAAAAATCTACCATCTGTCTTTAAGAGTGGTGATATGTTGCATTCATCGAAAATGGAACATATCGCGACTATTGTCTTTCTCATTCACGGAAAATATTGCTTATATTCATACTAATAAATTTAAAAGACAATCAAATTTTACTGATTACATTTGTGCACTGATTGCATTTGTGAAGGGAAAGAACGTAAGGTCGAGATAGCTATCGACTATACCAATAGCTCGTGAAGGGTGGACAATACGTTCTACGTGTTTCACGTTGCGGGCATCGATCTTCTATACTACGTATAGCATGCAACTACTGCTGCGATCCGTTTGCAGGAGCGCTGTTTTCTACCCTCTGGTATCTGAGATTGTACGCACGCGAGTGCGTGTCCAAGTTTATCAAGGAAAGCTTCGAGGAAAACTTATGATATACCCGTAGGCAAATACGAACCGTTGGTTAGTGCAGTACAGATGAGGGGTCAAGACCCCCCTACACTTCCTTTTTATTATCCCTCCTCCGGAAAGTTCGAATGATGTAGTCACTGATATTTCACAACTATAAATCTCAGTAATTTATTACGTCGAGTACAGTCCTCATATCTACGTATAATATTATGTTCAGGCTAGATATGCACCAAGAGCTGAGTTTGATGGGAGATTGTTTTTACTGCTGCTCCGAGGGAAAAGTGAGTTGAATTGGAATTACCACTGTATATGCGGGAGTGGCAAGATAAACGAGGCAACCGATAGTTTCCCTTTAAGGCACAGGTCCCAGGAGAGTGAGAAAGAGAGGGGCGAAGGAAATGAATAAAGAAGGGGCGTCTTTAAGTCCAGAGAAAAAAGTAGATCGAATACGCGAAGCATCCAAGTCTCAGAGCCTCTTCCAGCTGACTTATGGTAAACAAAGAGGGAGCCAAGGCTATCCCGGGCTTCCATTGACATCTCGGCTGTCTTTGAGAGAGATATAAACAGGAGAGAGTGGTGTTGGTAGCAGTAGAGGTGACTCGACTTACCCTGTAGGATTTATATCAAGAATTTGTGGAGCTGGCGATGCACGAGACATGGAAGAGAAGTATAACGAAGGTGCGTTGCGCCAGAATTCTCCCCTACTGCCGGACACAGTCCTAGTGATGAAACGCGCAGTGAGCAGCTTATGGTTGGGTGAACGACAAATAACTGTCTCGTGGTGTGTCAACCAACGGTTCTGACTTTATTATTGCACGACGCCAGAAGGCAAGAGAATATGAGAAGGGAAAATGGAAGGTGAAAGAGACAGCAGATTCTCCGGACTAACAGCGGAGCCGGCCAACGCAATGAATGAGGATAGTTTCGGAGTTGGATCCGAGAGCCAGACCACCTTCTCTTTCTCTCTCTGTCTCCCACTCTTTGGTTTTCTCTCTCTGGTGGTGCTTCATCCGCATTTAGCATTTGTATGAATGGATGTGCAGCAGAGTGTAGGTAAGGGATGGACGAAACAGGCGTGTGTTCCTGGTATCCATAGGTATGCTTGTGTTTCAGCAGCACAGCCTGTTTACGGATCAGTGTGCGCGTAGGCGCCTGGGTCCTCGTACTCCGAGCTGTGCTTCTATATACCTATAGTAAAGTGAACTACCATAGCAAGGTGTACCGTCGGTTTCGCTTAATTAAACTATGTCTAGCTAGTGCACCACCAGCACCGGCAGAAGTGGCAGCGCCCGGTTTGCCCTGGCCTTGTCCGTGCGCCATCGCCGTCGACCCGGCGCAATGCTCTGCACCGCTGGATACAACGGACAACAGTATACCCGCAACAGTTACCAGTAGCAACATCAGCAGCAGTGCTGCAGCGGTAACAGTGGCAACGGCAACTGGGAGAGAACCGGACGCGCGTGCCTTCATTAAGACTTGGTCGGTTTCTCTACGTAATCCGAAACAACGATGCACGGTCAAAGGTGGCGGAGCAAAAGACAAATGCAGAAATTCCAGAGAGGTGCCACGAAAATACCCAAGGGAGATGGACGAAGCGCTGGAAGGGATCAGTAATAACGCTAGTCAACGACGAAAGAGAGAAGATTAAACTTCGTTTATGCCACTCGCGCGCTTCTTGCCCTCTCAGAAGCGTAAAAGCTTTGGTTAGGTGAACACCAGTGATAGCTGAGCTTCTTGCTGGCCCCCGGGCATGACCTACCCTATTCCAAAGAGCAGCACCGATCCGGCGATTCACAACCAAACCCTCCTTTGCCAGGAAACTTGGAGAATTCACCGGGCACGTATGCTGAAAACGCGAAAAGTTTCCAGCGCGACCAATTACTACAACTACTTTCCTTCTTTCTCTCTCCCTCGACATTGCGACCTCTAACTCACCCGTGATGGTTTCACGGTGTATTTCCAGTCACGGAGCACATCAGCCCCGGCCCTTCTATAAGTTTGGGTCTAGCTTCTCTTTCTTACTCCAGATTTAATTTGTTACGAGGTAAATCCCGTCATGTCGTTGATGTTCATGCAGTTATTCTCACATAGCATGTGTAAACGAGCAAACGAGGATGATTAGTTATCATGGACTCGTGATTAATACAAACAATAACTTAGTTGGCACCACTAACCAATCCGTCAGTGTGAAAACTGATAAGGACGACCACCTAATTAGTTCGAAGAAATCGTGATCATTGGTTGCAGCAATCAAGCGATTAGCTGATCACACCAGTCAGTTGGTTGATTCGTGGACGAGTAGGGTGGTTAGACAATAAACCAGTCAGCTGGTTGTTAGTTCCAACACTAATTGGTCCCACCAGTTAGTTAATTAGTTCCACAAGTTAATTAGTTGCTCTTGCCAACTTGTTGGATGAGCTATCGATTAATGGAAATGCATGAGTAATCAGTTGTAGGATCCACCAACCAATTAGCTACAGTTTGGTAAAACAAATACTCTAGGATGGAATCAGAGATGCAATCCCGGATAGAGTCCTGGATAAAGTCAAGCCAGTCAGTTCGTGCGCGTAAATCAATTGAGTGATAGCGCACAAATTGGATATTATAACTAATTTGTCAGCCTGAAAAAAAAATTGGTTAACCTAGTCAACTCAGTCACGTGAATCGTATAGTCATGCGAATTAGTGAGGATAACCAATTTTTTCTCCCACGTCAAAACATTGCCGATGTTCTAACTTATAAATGATTGAACCCCGTTGTGAAAATGCTCAGCATAATGTAGAGATAATTTTTTATTATTGAAACTTAAACTGAGCAAATGTATAACCGTAATTTATTAGTTGCGTATTGCTCTTTTTAGATAAGCGTTATGTATGTGCAGACGAGGTTGGAGAGTCGAATTCGATGCCGATTAATTGCTGTCATGCGAGAGAGGGCGTTCAATTACGATTTATCGAGAACCTCAATCGCTTCTCTATGCAATGCTCGATGTATCGGAGTATCGGACGAACTCTCTGTGGCGCGATTATATATCGATGTATAGATGCAGCCAACGTCCAGCTAGCTTCCCATTCACTACCGTTTCCCATTCCGATATTTATGCGACGTGCGAACGCGTCGCCATTAATCCCAGTATATACTCAGTGGTTGGCTCGTTTCGAATATACGAGTTGCACACTAATTCCCATTGGTTACAGTCGACTTTCTGTAAAATCACCTTTGGGGCCTTTGGGCGACATAAATAGAAGTAAACAGAACAGACGAATTAACCACTGTAAAGAAATCTATGTAACTTTAATGGCCCTCCACTAGAAGTTTTGATGCAAAAACTGTTATAACAACTGTAATCTACAAATGCGATGTACAATTTATCCACGATATACGAGAAACGGTAAGTGTACTTGAATTATTGTGGTTGACTGTAATTTTGGTACGAAACTACATTTATTTTACATTACAATCGGACATGCTTTTTTATGTACGATTTAGTACGGAAAACTTCCAACGCAGTGCATAAAAATTGCACATTTTTTCAACTGTGTCATTTACACTTTTTTTTTTTAAGATCAATATATTGTATATTTCCCCTCTTTTCATGAATTAATATTGTAGACACGGCAAATTCAAAACGGTGAAACGCAGAAAATATTAACTGTCTCTTGCTTAATGTATACACGAGTTTTGAAATGAAGAATCTAGAAGCTTTGGGAAAATTGTGCCGCAACATGCTGTGCAACAAACAGGAGAGTGCGTTGGAAGGTGTACTAGAGTTAGGTGGGCTTTCACTCGCCACGGCAGAGCCACCGGGTTCGATGCACTCTCGTCCTGCTCACACTGGTTACCGCATTGTGCAAACGATTCATGTAACGTCTATATAACGAAGTCCACGCGAATAAACGCAGGCATACAATTAACATTAGCGACTCGTCGGCTTCAAGAATAAATGTTTTAAATAGGAAGATAATTTTATTTCACTTTATTATTTATCACAATAGTTCACACTGTTTTTGTTCTTTTACTTTTCACAGCGTTGATTACTTTGTCTACTATTATTTCTCTTTTAATATTGCGTTTAATACTCTTTTGATACTTCCCTTTTTGCGCGAGCTAATAAATTCTTAAACCTCAGAATGCTTTTATGGTATCGGTATCGCTATCGCAATTGTATTTTTTTCTCCCCTTTAGAATTTGGAGGCAACGCTGAGACGGAGACGAACGGCGATGCATGAGCAGTACGAATGCTCTGCCCTAATAGTTGAAGAAACCAGCCCGAATCGTTCCGTATATTTCGCGGCAGCTTTGATTCACCGCTTGGCATTAGGTGCCGTTACGGAGTTTCCCCGTGAACGCATTAATCGTCGGCGTTGAGCGGATATGGAGCCGAGTGAGAAGAGAAGGAGAAGCGTAAAGAACCGAGTGGAAGAGAAAAGAGAATTACAGAATTTCACTGCGCGAGGCGTTGAACAAACCAAGACTCTCATTCCTATTGCATTCGCGTGAGCCGAAACAAAGAGGGAGACTGTGTTTCGCAAGAGCGTCTCGACGATCTCGCATTTTCGTTCGAAACTCCAATGCAAACGTTGATGCTGCAGCTCCCACCTCGAGGAAACTATGCAGACGAGCGGATTCCCCTCTGTCTCGTCGTGGTCGTACATGCAGTATCGCTCTGTTTCTCCAACAGAGTTCACCATTAATAATAAATTACGACTGTGCGGTGCTATAGCCATCCTACAGATACCCGACATGATTTATCGATTCCTCAATTATTGCCAGTACAATATAGCGCTATAACCGCCGCAGATAAACAATAAATCGAGAAAGGATATGACGAATCGCTATTACCATGTACTATCACTATTGTTATGTACAATAGTTTAGATAACGATGAAATATAGACAGAATTATGTACGGTATACACTTTTTAGTCTTTTTTTTTGTCTTACCAACGTCAGACGCAGAAGGCTAAACTGGTGGAAAAGTTTCGTGTTTTTTTAGTGCACGAGAGCACGAGGTTTTCGCCAAGAATATAATATACCGAAGAGGAGTATGGCGTGATATAGTAACGGGGATGATAAAGCGCGCGGGATTGAGCGGTAAACAAGGAGATCGGAAGCTCCGGGAGAAAGTTCGGTATATGGGCAAACGTAGAGCTAGAAAACAGTAGGGAGCTAAAGTGGGGTAGAAGAAGAAGAGGAATAGGGAGGAGGAGGAGCGAGGGACGAGGTTGTGATCTTCGTGCGAGACAGAGCTCCGCCAACCAAAGAACGTGCTCTCTTTAAGAAACGGATCACGAAGAAGCATTTAAGTTTTTCTTACGCTCGATAAAACGGCTCTAGTCTCGCCGAGGCAAGTTTCAGGGTTGCTTGCGCCGTAATATCGGCCGGCGCACGGAACTCAATGTGTCCGGCTGGCAAGAAGGTCAGCCTGGACATACAAACGATGCAGAAGAAAAGCGGCTTGGTGAAAAGGCTTAAACCGATTGGTTACCGGAATTTCATCGCATTATTGTCACCTATTGACAGCGAAGTAAATGCTGCGTGGAGCTTTCGAACACCAGCGAGACTCTTCGAGTGAGCGGGCGTCGCTAGTGGCATTGAAACTAATGGAATAAATGACCAAAGAGTCTGTCGTGAATTACCATCGAAAGAATAAGCGTCCTATGCAAGGGAAAAAAAGTAGAGGAGACCGGAAACAGGAAGAGAAGGGATCGACGAGAGTGCAGAGAGTAAACGCGCGTAACGGCGCCGCACCGCGAATCGACGGGCTACTGGCCCACGAGTTGGCGAGTCAGTTGGACGAGATCGATGTGCATTTTCACGGGTTCAGTGGCGGCGGACGTGAGGGCTCGTGGCTACCTCTATTCCAACGTAACGCTGAGCATCGAGCTGATCGAGCGGAGTTCAGCCCTCTGCCATTCCCGACGACGATCAATTATCGACTATCGGATCGTACGTCGGTTTTGATCGGGTCGGGCATCAATCGCCCTGTCAGACCTCGAATGCCCGAAACCTCGCACCCAACCCTCCCGACATGCCGGCATGGAAATTATAAAAAATATGTATCACCTTTGTTTTTCTCCCGTTCTTTCGATGGCTCGGACGGACGACCACTTATACTACTACTATTATTACTGTCTATGTCACCATCGGCGCGTGCTGAAGCCCCGACGTCGGTGTCTCTAGTCGCGTGCTGACAGCCTCGAAATTCCCAAATAGTGAGTATAACGGATGTACCCACAGCCTCGGCCAACGGTGGCGATTCGCAGAGAAATATGAGAAAGAAAAACACGCGTTGCCGAGTGAACGGAGTCTGTATGATCGCGCGCGAGATGGAGTGTGATGTGTTGCTTCCACGAGTTTTTGAGAGACCCGAATCGACGCCTGTTATTCCTGCTCTATGCCAGAAAAGATTTTCCACGCTTCGCGAAGGGCTCACCGAAACGTCTGGAGAGCGAATTTCCGATTTCGCGGCACATCGTCGATCGACTTTTTGGCACCGGAGAAAAATTTAGATCTTCGTGCCAAAAACCCCCGAATACTCGTCCATTCATCTCCTTTTCATTCATTTTATTTCCATTCGCACAGATATAGTCACGTGACGAATTGTCATTATAACCCGCGGTTACCGCAGTCACGTTAGACAGGAAAATAAATATTTGGTAAATTGTTTGTTTCAATAAAAATATGTTTAGCCGAGTGCAAAAGTGTCAATGGTTTTATGAATTGCACAAACCGAAATCATTACGATTTATTAGAGTATATGACAGCTAGCCGTGAGTGAAAAAAACCCTGGTCAATAATAGAAGCGTTGATTAAATGGGGTTCTACTATATTGAGATTGGATATAAAACCAACTATATCGTATCGGTTAAGTAGCAGCTCGGATATTAATACTTCATTCATATATATTAAAACAAACGATGTAGACTTATAATTTAGGCCCAGGAAATAATAGGAGCCATGATTAGTATCATAAATTTAATTAATTGCTACGGGAAACAAAGAATGAAAAAGCACATAATAAACTTTATTATAGTGATATAGACTGTGTGAGATTTATCTAAAATCTTCAGTCATTTTAGCATAATTTTATCGACCAGATACAATCATTTTAGCGATATTCGATGTACACAATAAACTGGATATTGATATAGAGAAATTAAATTGGTAAGATGATCAGGCGATGTTGATGAATGGACTTTGTAACCTTCAGTCATAGTCAAATCAATAAATTGCTATAACCTCTCACATTTTGCAGTACCTCAAATTCAGAAAACCATCAAGTCTCAATTATTACTGGCGTACTATGGACAGCTCGACTTTGTATGATTCAATTTTCTGTGGAGGAAAAACGCGTACCTTCGCAGTTTTATTTTTTCTCACGCACAAGTATCGATTTCGAAGCTATGTCCTCGTAAACCGGTACTTGATGGTGAACGTTGCACGGTCAATTGAAGCAACAGTTCAAGTTCGCTAAAAGACCTCGCACAATTGGCCAACGGCAGAAACCAGAGAAAAGCTTGAACATAGTACTTCAATAGCGCTTTATACTCGCTACAATCGATGAGATTATGGTGAAGTGCGCAGTGATTGAATGGCAGAGAAGCACGAATAAGCTGAAGAAGTGAGGCTTCGCAATACGTCAATCGAAACGGTGATAGAAAACCAACGAGGAATAAGAAGCATCACAATTTTGTGAAACAACCAAAGTGGGAGCTTTTCGAAGTGCGAACCTACGATGGATGTAACAAATTGAATTCAAATTGCTGGTTACACTCCGGATGAAGTGAGAGTTTCTCCTCAGTGGATTCAATTTCGTGCAAGCAATCTCGTGTTTGCTATCACTCAAAGAAGTATGGCAAAAAAAGAAGAGCAAAATGGTGGGTTTGTGAGTTGATAAAAGAGGCGAGAATTGAGGATACCTCAACGGGAAGCTCAAAGTGGTTGCGAGGGCGAGTAACAGGGCAACCGGTGTGGCGCAGCGCCGCTTACGTCCTGTCAAATTTTTCGCACGTTTGGAGATAGCAGCAAGATATATAGTGTGGTACGTACGTGGAAGAACGCAGGGCATACCTCATGCCCATCTGTGTGGAAGTGCCTGTTACACGCTCCCTTCATACAGTGTTCTTTCGCCAGTGGTGGCGTACATTCATATTTAAATTCAATTTCGTCTAGACGTACGTGTGGTGCGGAAGGGGCCTCCGAAATGCAAGCACCCACAAGCACCACAGTGGCTGTCAAACATACCGGAAATTCTTCAAGTGCGTAATTATATCTCATACACACACTGCATTCGATATAGATATCCCGTCGAAGTTTATAACGGGAAAAAAAAACCATGACCCAACGGCGAATAAGATATTCCAATTTAATTATTGTCCTAATTAGAGGTTGCCTCAAGCATATGTTCTCGGTTTAACTCTATTTTTCCTAGCAAAATTGTATATATGCACGGAAAAAACGACTTGGTTAAATGTACGAATTTTTAATTCGTTAAACAAAATTGGTCATTGTAACGACTATATTCATAGATTCAATGGCGCACAACTGGTTCCCTCACCAATGGTAACTTGGTTAATATTTTAGTGCATACAACCAACAAAAACAGTTGTCGTTACCAAGAAATTGTAGTTACTGTAGTTCTAAAGAACCAATCACGAAAATTGGTTCCGGTGACTGCTGGTACGACCAAGTTTTTAGTAGAATTGAGGACTACCAATTTTATTGGTAGATACAACTAACTATTCTGGTTAGTACCATTATCGGCTGCTAGTCGTGTAACGCCGCTAGTAATGTTTTACGCACGCTTTTTCTTTTGAAGCCGGTTCCAGTTATTAAGAGCTTTATAGATCAACATTTAAACAGTGATAGTTCCAATGGAAGACGAGGACACCGTCGCCCACCTTTTAGAGACCTAGGAACAAATAAATCTCATCCCCATATTCTGCGTTGAGTGTTGTTTTGTACTTTAAGCATGTATAACCTCATTGATGGACCGGTTGCTTATACCGGTATCGGCATGCACGTCGTAACTGTTGGTGCATTCTTATATTATGATTGCAATATAATAATCATATTATAAGATTATGAAAACATAATTACAAAACTAACTGTACTGCGATCTATATTTCATGAATTAATGGGGCTTCACAACTCTGGTGGATTGGTTGTTTCAATTAAGAAAATTGGTCGATCCCACCAAGCGGATTGGTTGTTTCAACTAAGAAATTTTGTTGGTCCAACCAAGGGGTTTGGTTGTTCCAACTAAGAAAAATGGTTATAACGGCCCATTGAAATGGTTGTTCCAACCAAGTACATTGGTTATTCCAATGATTTAATCATAGTTAGCCCGACCAATTACTTGGTTGCTTTAACTAATCGAATCTAACCAAGTTTCATTGGTTGATGCAACTAGAAAATCGTTTGGCGCATATATAACCAAGACAATTGATTGGAGGTAACTATTTTTTTGTTACTCCAACCAAGTTGTTTTTTCCGTGTGAGTGAAACGAAATTAAGTGTCAATAGAGTGGCACCTCTGGTAGCGTACACCCTCGTAGCGTACATTGGTAAGTGGAGGGGCACGTATAAGTACTGTGATTGGACGATTTCGCGTGAGAGAGTGAGAGACATGAACGTTTCGCGTGCCTGATTGGTTCTTCACTTAACGTACATGTCTCCGCATTACGTACGCTACAAGAGGTTCCACTGTACTATCTTCCCATTGAACAATCTCAAACTCAATGAAAAGTAGTGACAATAAACCGGAAAATTCGTCTCTGTTCTTTCTATTGATTCCACTAAAGAAGAAGCGGAACTTCCCTCACCACAGCTCAGAATTTTAAGACTTATTTTTTCCTAAACTGCACAGCAGATAACGCTCAAATTTAAAGAGTACGTGCTCAAGCATATCAGAAATGGGATAAAGTACGGGCTTCTTGAAACTCGAAGCCATTTCTTGAGGAGAACCAGACAACAAAAAAGTGAGGTTAGGTGGGAAAGTGACAGCTCTACAGGTGTCAATATTAGACGATGGAATTACCAGCACTTGCTGTTATCAATTATATAGTTTATTATAACTTATATATTTTCAACAAATCAAGGAGACCGTCTCTTTGAATCAATGAGAACTTTTCTTTCAATCAATGAAACTGTTTCGTTATTATATGCTTACTAAGTAAATGTTTCTTGACAGGCAATGAAATGTTCTCTTTGAAAGTTAACGATTTCATTGGAATCAAAGATATTGAATCGATAAAAACAAAATCAATCCACCCATTTATTTGGTGTCAATGAAATCTTTTCTCTCGGTGCAGAGTCTGGCTGAGTTTTTAAATTCCTACAGGATATGATACTGTTTTTTTTCAGAATTATTTTCTCAACCAACGAATAAATTGGTTGATCCAACAAAATTTCCTTGAACCAACGCATATTAGTTTTTTTCCCGGATGAGTATTAGCAACTCGCTAATGTTCTCGGCGTATATTATACAATAATTTCGTGCACATAATGTTATTGCTTAATCGCATTTGTTTATTCAAGAAATTGAATTCAGTTCAAATGAGAATATATGCTTGCGAATGCCGAAGGTAGTCCCAGTTATTAAACGAATAATGTGATATTAACATACAGAAATATATCACATCACATCTGCAATAAAGCAGAATACGGGTATAAATAAAGAGATCAAATGAGGCGATATTTATTCGAACAGAAGGAAATAACGATGCAATTTCCCCGTACAAAATGCACAAAGCACTACCGATTTTTGAAACCGAGATATGAGGCAGAAGAGCTGACGCGTATTCAACTTCCAACGGCGAGTTATGAATTTCTACGAACTTCACAAATTGGCCTTATCCTACATCTCTCGTGGACTCGAATAATCAAAGTTATAATGGAGGCGATTCCCGGAATGATGTTCGCTTGCTTTCATCCGCGTTTCTTTCGTAGAGAGCGCATTTCATCGCAGTAATGCCACACAACAGCAGGAGAGTATGGAACTTGGAGGAGGAAGAACGGAAGCGCAAGGGAGAAAGGCGAAGCAGATAAAAAGGATCTAGTCAAAGAGAAGAAAGCCGAAGAGTGTGAGAACGGGACTGAATAAGGAATGTGTATAGAAGGAGAAAAGTTTCTCCCGCAAGCAGCGGCAAATATTTCCATTGACCGGGACGAATGGGTCTGTAAAGTTCACGACACTATTTGCTCTTGTGCCGAAAGCCGTTCACATCGCAGTATCGTTTTTTGGGGACGAAATTCGAGCTTTGATTTTCAGGATTCAATCGCGACCGTGTATGCACAGCCACTTCCGTTACTACTTACGACAGAGTAACGGAGAAAGCCCCAGGCAAATATGACCGTACAAATGGGAATTGTTATACCGACACCATAAGTATCTACGGTATATATCAGTGAACAACTTCCTCGTTTGTAACTCGAAAGTAAGCCCTGGGTAAAATGTAGCAGCGAGGAAGAGGGTGGAGATGAAGGAGAATAAGAGTGGGGAGTCACCAGCTCCGCAGGGTGTTTCGTCTTTGTCGGAGCAACTATACTTGTTGTCCGGAACGCTGCGATTCCGCCAGGGAACCTTGGAGAACGCAGCATCTCTTTTACCTTCCTTTTGCACTACTTCCGCTTGGAAGGGACTGTGTGAGTTAAGAAAAACTTTCTCAGCCTTTACCTCACTTCGTTCCTTGGTACCTTCACGGTGTAGTTTATAATGAAAAAATATATGAAGTTAAGAGAGATCGTGGGAGCTGTAAAAGGAGGAGAGGGGATGAAGAAGAGCTGTAGGTAGAGACTCAGAGAAGGCTGAGAAAACTGCGTCGCGTAGCCCTCCGTCGTTCGCCTCCGAGCGAACGTTACTAATTTATTACAAGATCTATAGTTGCCTCTGGCTCACCCAACATCTCGCAATGTATCACCCAGAGCTTTAACTGTGTATCTCAGGGGTGGTTGCCACCGCTGCAAGTCGATGTAACAGTGTTGGTGATGGTAGACCGCTTTCGACGCGGCGCTACCGCCGTTACCATTTCTACAGGTTATTCCTTTTACCCGGAGCAGTAGAAACGGGCTTCCCTTGATGCTGCTGCGGTGCTCGGGTCGTCTGCTGGTTCGCCGCCCTCGACAAACGATGATAGACTCACCAAACTGCCAATAATGAATGGGCAATAACGATATAACGTCGGGAGTAATAAAGTCCAAATAAGCGATGGCGTTATAGTATACGCGTTTCTCCTATACTATCGCTGCAGGCCACCATCGTATATACGTATTACAGATGCAGTAGATGTAGTAGTGCTAGAGGCGGAGTAGGGAAAGCTCGGCTTGTGGCTGGACGACAGGGTCGCCCGTTCCGTAAAGTGCCTCCTTAAATCAGCCCTCGATTCGGACTTCCGGATGGAAAATGGCTTTTCCCACGGGACACCCTGCATCTACCTCTTCCTCCGGTTGCTTTCGAGGAAAATGCGAGACCAAGAGTTCTCTTCTGGCTGTGTCTTGGACTGGAAGCGAGTCTTGGCTGCCCGTGAGAATCCGTAATGTCATAACGAAGTGGCCACTCTACCCGCCGAGACACGGCGCGTCGTCCACGAACCCTACAAAGAGGAGCAACAGCGGGAATCACGATAAAACGATTCTTCACCGAAAACGACAAGAGAGACATGAAAATAAAACGAAAAAATATATCGCCACGGGATCTTCGCCGTCGAAAAGGAAAGGACACGATGAGCGGGTGAGGAAACGCGAATAACTTTTGCTCCTACGAATCTACGATGCAGCGGCGAGCTGGAAGCGAACGGCGAGTATTACGTACACGGAGAAAGAGTCGGAAAACGCTGAAGCGGTGACGGAAACAAGTGCAGATAGAGGAAGGGCGACGGGTGAGCACGTTTTGTCGTGGAATTGGAGCAGCGCGTAACGCGATTCGGTCGAGCGGAAGTCACTCGATCGAGCGGCGACCAGCGCGACGCGGAGGTTGTACACCAAGAGAGAAAAGAGTATGACCAGTGGCGACCAGGGCGCACGGAGAGACATCGATGCGGCAAAGTCGTTCCCTCGTAAAGTGCTTGTTTCGACTGTACACGCCCAGGCCGTTGATCATATTTCTTTGGACTGTTGGGTATAATACCCGTTGTACTCACGATCATTGTCCATTGCACTCTGTAAACGGGGTGACGCCCAACGACCGATATCCTAAACGCTCATAAATGAGGACGTGGTCTCTGGTCGTACAATTCGACTCTCTTGCCACACGCGCTTCCCAATGGGTTTTGCCGATAAAACTCAAACGGTCAATACTCGGGTCAACTTTAGCGTGACGATTATTGACCCCGCAATCCTTGGGCCAATGGTATGCCGAATATCAACATGCCAACGGTTGATCGCGGATTTAAGGTCGATACTCGCCGGTTAATTGACTCGCGAATTGTTGGTTTCTGGACATGAAACCACTGCTCTACTGTGTTCCAATATATACAGTAGAAACATGAAAGCCTGAATTAGGCGTACGTACGAATTGAAAAAATAATTAATTTTTTTTATCATTAGTTCGTCGTATGCGAGGCTCTGCCGTATCTCGGACGCAACACTCGGTAGTTTCTGGTACTTCAGTATAAGAGAACTATTGGCTGCCAATGTCGAATCACACTCATCAACCGGGACTCGGCCCGATGATCGGCTCATCATATATGCCAATATTGGCAATCTCGGCACCGAGATTGGGCGGCGCATCGACCATGAGGACCACCCTTCATGGGTTCATTCGCTGGAACCGCAAACTGTCTTCTCCGCGTCGTTGTAATGAAACGATAAACCACGGGATAATAACGGATCGGCAATGTATTACACTTCAACAAGCGAGAAAAGTACGTGATCAGAAGGTCGCAACAATATGAGCAATCGAGGAATAAATTCTTTCAATCTTGGAGTCAGAGCTTAATGTATTTACCCATCGCAGATTTATCGAAATTGGATGGATCACTTTGTTACTGCGCACATCTGTCTTCCCGATATCGCTACGGTATGGGCCGCTTTCGCCTCGAAAAACTACTGCGACAGTCGCCACTTTCGATGCACGTGTTACGATAAGAAAATTTACCAGTGATAACAAAATCATTGCTTTAACAAACTTCAGGAATATCTTTGGGGTCTGTTTCCTGAAGGAGAGGAGGACAAAAACGTCGTCTGAATGATTCAGTATTTGTGAACATAACAAAAATAACCTAGTCAGCGATTCCTGCAATTTCCCACTGCACATACCTATGTGACAACCCCAGAATATGCATACAGTTGAAACATGGATATCTACTCCGAATTTGGGATTCGCCTACAGGCGTACATTTACCTCCATAGACAGACTAGATAATTGTTACACAATATTGTGATAGATACATCAGTAATGTACGGTCCATTCCCGAAGCTCACATATTACAATGTTTTGAATACACGACCACAGTTTCACTAACAATTGTTACACAATCGTACACATAGTTATAGCCGTAATACTATCTCATTTACACAGTAGCTCAGGATGCTTACAAGCGAATTATCGCGTTAACCCATCGAGCGTCAGAGGAACATTTTTACGATTATTGCCAGCCAAAAGTACAGGGTCTGCGTTGCACTTGGCTAGCGACGACTTCTGTCACTGTTTCCCGCCAGCGTTGTCATCGTTGCCGCAAAATATACTCAGCTCGGCCGTAACAACTTGGAGAGTTTTGCAATACCTCAGATCCTGTAGCTGAGCAGCGTAGGCAAGGCTCAGACTTCCTTCCGCGTCCCCGCGAGTCAACGTCTCAACCGCGAGACTAGACGGGGACTCTCGTAAAGTGAAACGATTCGTAGAAGCAATTAGGAAATCGCGAGCGCTCGCGTTCCGCACTTGCTTTTCTCGCGACTATCGCGGTATTAGTGAACGCCGCGAAGCAGAGTTAAGAGAAGTTTTGTTGCCACTGGTGTGATGAGATTGAAGTTTTTCTCGACTACAGCTAACACACCAGCAGCGGCGAAGAGTAATTCCGTCCTTCTATACGCCCCGTTCTCCTCGATCTGTCCACTCTAGCTGCGGAGAAAAAGCAACGATGTCCCGGCCATTTTTCGATTAAGTGTGTACCGTACCCAACTCTTGCACCGCAGCAACGATTCGTAACTGGGTTTATTCTTTTCGATTAAACGAAATTGCTCGCCTTGTCATTACACCAAAACCCGTATAGAGGATTACAATGCCGTATAGTGGCCCAATGCTGAACGGGTGCTGACAGCCAGTCTCTCCAGTAATGGCTCGGCAATGGCAGCCAGTACTGGCCCAACTAGGGTTCCCGACGCTGGGAATACAGCCTAGCACTGGTACAGTACTGGCCGTCGACGCTAGGCGTGTAAAATTGGGCCTTTGTTGGACGGTGTGTCATAGCAGCGTTGGGCGAAGGCTCAAAATAACCGTCGAGCCGTAGTATTTTACCGATGTTGTGCCAATGCTGTACCAGTCCTTATGTATGTATTAGGTGTCATTGTATGCGACGATTGGCGGTCAAGTTTTGTTTTCATGGAATTTTTGCGAACCACATCTTGGGTCTGAGACCGTGATCGCTAGATTCAAAGAGCTCGAAATTGAAGCCTCATTTAAATTTCACCAATACGGATCTTTCTACAAGTGTCGATTGTAGCTGCTTATGTATGTATCTCGCCGACGAATCACGCCAGCACCAGGCCAGTACTGCGCCAGTCCTGATACAATGACATCAGCCATTGTCCCAACAATCGAGGTTTTGTTTATCGATCTGACATATTCTCAAGTAACATGAATAAGTGACAACGTAAAAATGTCGACTGTGCCTTCTAGTAAACTGCGAATGCCAAATCATCGGAGTTTAAAAACTATTATTCGTAATAAAAGCGATGAAGTGTTGGCCAAAGCACCGGTGACAGCGAAAACGTCAAGGGACAGTAACATTCTCAATTGACTGTCCTAACCCGGAAATTCACAACGCGGATGGCTGAGGTCTGTGAAGGACAAAAAAAAATTAGAGTTATTGTATAAGTTTGTTCCAAAAATAAAAATGTTTGAGTCTTGTTTATTACACATATTTTTATATCATAATCTATCTAGTGTTTTTGATGACCAGTTACAAAAATACATTTGCATCTAGCCCAAGTTAGTAGTGGTTTGCAGCTGCTTGGATTTGGATGGTGAGCCAGCACTGGTTCAGGGTTGGAGTGTGTCGCAGGCCAGTGCTGGTTCAGGGATGATGTGAGTCGCGGGTCAGTATACTGGTTCGCGATCCCCATCCGGCAATGACACGGCGTCGGCATCGCATTCTGTGCTGACGTTACATGCCAACGTCAGCATCGCATTCTGTGCTGACGTTACATGCTAACGTCAGCATCGCATTCTGTGCTGACGTTACATGTCAGCGTCGGCATCGGATTCTGTGCTCACGTTACACATGCCGGGTTCGGCATTGCAATTCTGTGCTGAGGTTACATGCCAGTGCCGGTAGCGCGATGGCCTAAGACCTTATTAAATAGCTCTGGAAAAGCTTATCCGATTAGTACTAAAAGCACGGCCCCCGAGAAAGGCCCAGCGTTACGCCAGTCGTCAATTTCCACTTGATGAGGGCATGACTGCTAGATGAACTTTTGGCCCAGCGATAGGAGAAATTGGCCACCCACTAATGGTTACCATCACTGGACCGACACTAGTTCCCATTTTCCGATATCCTAGACAGAGTAGTGGTCAATGACGGCCATGACAAGACTCCCGTATTCAAGGCGCCTAATTAGAATTCGAGTCATGCAAGACTCAAGTGCATTCGAGGCTCTAGTGACTAATTCGTGAGGTCGATCACCAAGTTAAGAAGATGCAAATCAAGGAAACAAAATATTGTAGCACTGTAATTGTCGGTAATCGGTTGGTAATCGCTATAGCTTCCACATGATTGCAACAAAAGAGCACCCATAGTGCTGCTTATGTGACGGGTGGTATTAAAATTCGAGTCATACACTGGATATACGCTCGAGATTGTTTAACTTGCAGTAAGCGTGCATGGTTTAGTTCGTAAGTAGCCCAAGGGAAAAGAATTGAATAGCAATTAATAATCAAAATGATAAGGTACGTGGTAATTACAAATTGGCTCACAGAAAGCACCTGTGCGCATGTGTACTGTAACAGTACATTTTGTGCACGTGCCACTTTTTCCACTCAAGCGTTGCTTGCAGTAAATAACTAGGAGTTCCGTTTAGGAGAGTTGATGAGTCGATACGCGAAGGATATCAAGCAACCCTGTCATAATTCACACTGATATTAAAACTTCTTTGTTGTAATACACTGAGGACACAGACCTCGCATGATGCGTCTTGTTGACATCTTGGCTCCTCTATCAGCGGATTGCCTGCAGGCTAGGGATTTTTTTTTGGTGCTATGCCGGGAGTCACGCTCACGGCGTTTTTCTACAATTACTCGTTGTGCGTCCTAACAAGGTCACTACACAAATTCGTACAACAAGAAAGCACCTACAGAATTCTTTGTACAGTATTATAAGGCTTATGCCTAATGGAGGCCCAATACGCAGCGCTAACAACCTTGTTACAGCTCGGAGAGACCGAAAGCTGTAGGTGCAATATGTTATTACGCAAAAGACCATGACTTGCACAGTGGCACGCGCAGTTCTGTTTCCCGCTTCAGCTCTTATCTTAACAGTCTGGACGTCTTGTTTTCTCGGACGGATAAGAGTCGTTGGTCGCTCGTTCGCCTCGCCCTGCTCGACTTGCAAGCAGCACCGAGACACCAACTTACCGGCACCGAATCCGGCAGAGAAGGTTGGACTCAATGCTAGAAAAACAGAGAGACAAAGACGGGGTGTGGTGCATGTCAGGCGGAAACCGTACACACCGACATCGCAGAAACAGGGTTGTATACGAATGACGGCATAAAGTTGGAAATAAGTAAGGAAGGCTTCGAGGTGCAAGCTGTAATGCGTTTACCCGAGGAACGAGAGAGGAAAAGAAGAAAGAAGCGGAAGGAGATTTCTCGAGTATACTCCGACATCGAGGTGTATAGTTCACCCTTGCGAACGTGTTTGGCCACATGCCAGACTCCTGGGGGCGCGCGTATCGCACTTATTTATTTTAATTTGCGAAGTGGACGGGCAATCCTCCCAGATTGCGTTTATTCCGGTGGTTATTTCACCGACACCGAGGGGAGAAACAGCCCGCAGTGGGATTGCACCGTGAACGCTATATAGGACGTGCATTCCTCGACACTACTACGTTTTCACCGAGAGAAATGTTGCAGGAATGGAGAGAATTTCGGGCTGCCGATAATACGACGTCGGGTGTTGGCGTCGTGATTCCCGGAGACACGACGGCAACGGAAATAAGGCAGCGAACGGTGAGCCTGACGGAAATACGCGTTAATGTCTGTGTCTCGCTTTTCCCGACGAAATTGAGACGAGAAACTCGTTGAGACAAGGCGAAGACAGACACGTGTCGGTCCGCCGAGAAGTTTTGCTGGTGAGAGGTGCATAGGGTGAATTTTGTTCACCGTGTTCGCCGTACAGTGTCCAAAGCTGCGCTCAGCTTTCCGCGACGAGGTGAGATGCGAGGGGAGAAGAGACAAGTTTAATTGGATTCGAAGCGTCGACGACCGAGAAAAGGATGTGAGAGGAGAAGATATACCGCGAAAAGACGAGACCACGAGCGAAGACGAGAGACAGAATAGATATCGCCGATGGAGCAAGGTATATATGTTATTATATATATATATATATATATATATATATATATATCCGATGTCGATGAAACTTTCTGTCGTGGCGACAATTCTCCGCTCTCTTTTTCGGTTACCGCAGACAAGACAAACACTGCGCAGGAAAAGCTATGAAAAAAGAACGAAGCATAGCGAAAGGTAAAATAAACGTGGTGAAGGATATAGGACGTGAAAGACGGAGGTGGCGCAATGAGGAGAGAAAAACTGACGGAGAAAAGACGACTAAGAAAGGAACGCCCCGGGGACACCTGTACTCGAATAAGAGTGAGCCTCTTCACTCGAAAGCCCAATTTGTAGCGCGAAATTTATCGGAGACTGGAAATTTATGTAAGCCGCGCGCGGCATACGCTCTCTTCGCGCGAACGTGAATCCGAGTAGGAAAGAAAGAGCCACTGGCAATGGGGTGACAGGGTATGAGCGGGTGGAGCGACGAGCATTCTGCTGAGGGGGTTGTCGTGCACCGGTAGCGGCAAGAGAGCACCAGCTACCGACGAACGACGCACGTCTCGAGATATAAAAAGGCCACGGGAATTCTCGACGAAAGGCACGTAGTCCTCCAAGTGGTTACCTGCTGCTCGCTCACTCGCACTCTCCATGCTTATGCAGTATTAGCGTCTACGAAAAGGGAACAGGGAAGGACCCGAAGTCGAGGCTATTATACAGTCACTTGCATGCGTTTTAGACTGCCGTAGCGGCCGCACTCGCGCTCAAGGGGTTTTATTAAAATATTCGTTTTTTGAGCAGAGGTACTGTACACTGAGGCGGCATAATAACGCAGGGTTACCCGATACGGTTATTCATCAAATGCTTGTCGCTCTTTTCGCTTATTGGGCGCGCGTGAATTTATAAATAATTATCTCGAGGCGAGAAATTGTTATTTTCTTTCGATTTCGCTCGAGATATTTGATTGATGAATTTGAACTGAATGATTGGTCGATTTGAAGAAAAAAAAACTTTATAAGGTCCGTTAAATATCAGGAACCGGGAATGGAAACACAATTACAATCTTTTCGGCAATATGCGCTGGGAAAACAAATTGGTGAGACCAACCGAATGGTTGCGGGCGGCTGAAAGAATATTTGGTTGATTAGAAGGAATAATAAGTATTGTGGGTTGGTTTGTTTAACCAAATATTTCTTTCAATCAACCAAATATTTCTTTCGTCAGCCGCAACCGCATATTCCGTTGGTCTTACCACTTGTTATCTCAGTGTGCTAATCCAAGCCTTATACCAATAAATTTTCAAATGAAATTTTCACAAAAATATGTTCTGTTTTGGTATTCTTATTGACTATGATCTATTTTAGAAATTTAAGCAAATTCTAAATGCATCGTATTTTTTCGCGAGGAAATCGAAATGAAAGCTCAAGATAAAATGGGAAAGAATAGTCGCGCTTAATTTAGTGGAAGACCGAATACACGTTGAAGGCGCAAAGCAGGCTTATGATGTTTGAGACGTGAAACTTTTTAATTGTTCCGAGGAAAATTAATAACGGACAGGGAATAAGCGATAAAATTATTCTGTGTGGTCTCTGGCAAAATTAAAATTTTAGGATCTTCTCAATTTCTATCATACACTCAAGCAGTCGATATTTTTTAACAACAATCAACCCTGCAATCATTCATGTTCTGTATACTGGGAAAAAATTTAATTCAATGTACCACATTATTTATTTTAAAAATATAATTACATCCCTACAATATTTTGGCGAAATATCATAATATTCTACTGAACTTACTACGTAATACGCTATATGTTAATGATTTCATTGAATAAATCAGGATATTTAACGAATCAATATTATTTTTTCTAGTGTACGCTAAGGCTTCGTCGTGCTGACGTATGGCAATTACGACGGCAAAGATTTGCGGTCTGGAATGCTGTAAGAATAGGGAAAATACAAGCTGTCAATAATTCGATCGAAGTTGAAGCAAGAAACAGCTGTTCTCACCACCGATGCCGAATGCAACCCCAGTGACGCGAACAAAAACGTTGAATATAAGAACAAGAGCGAGATATGAGTAGTGAATCAATATGGACGGAAGAAACGATCGAACGAGAAGACGATTCGACTTTCCTTGCAACGTGAGGATGTATGGCGAGTATGCTTTTTCCTGCACTAGCCCCTGACCTTTTTTCCTCGACATAGCTCTTGAGATTCTGACGACTGACGTCTGCCTAGCCACACCACATCGACATGTTGGATACCATAATTTATAGAGGGCACCAACACCACGCTTTCTTGTTCTCTCTACTCCCGTTTCGTTGAGTTTTTTCTATTCCCTTGTACCAGCTGCCAATTTTCTTGCTTTAGTGGAACGTATGCGAAAGATGGAGGATTTATTCACATCATTTTTTATACGTATATGGACTTTTGAGACCAGCTGTCACCTCTCGTTACGTTCGAAGAAATATATTATTGACATAAACGCATATACGTGGACGAAAGCAAAAACAAACTTCAACAACAGTTGCATTGTTAAAAATATTTGCGTATGAACTTCACCAGCATTTTATTCATCAGCACGTATATTGAATTTAATGCACGAATGTTGTAAAATTACAAATTTTCATTCTGAATTGCCTAATTTACATAGAATTTATGATCCTATGTAAATTATAAAGGTAATATAGTTTTTCATCTGAACTGAAAATTAAATATAATATACCAGGGGTTCGTCAACCTACAATATGGATCTACAGTGTGAACAACATTTCGAAAATCGATATCCTGTGAGAAAAGTTCTTTGCCGATATCGCGTACTAAATTCAGTTTAATATGAACGTATATTATCAAACAAAAATATTTATGCGATAAGCACGATTTTTATAATTATTCTAAAGCATTATGCATTCATTCTACACTGTAATTGTGTTTTTAATTTAATATATATGCGATGTTTTCTATACAGTACATTCATTTTCATGAAGGACTTTTTTACAACATAGGAACAATATTTCCATCGGAGCATAATCATGTATAGTATATCCTCACGTCAAGAATATATCTCTGTGAGTGCATCTCGTGATTCTCTGTCTCCTTAGAATACTGTCGCAATGAATTATTTTTATTGATCTGTCGGGTCTGTCGCTGCAATATTCCTATAGCAACAGCTGTCTCATTTTATCTTTTCATTTTCTGTTTTTTCTTTCGATAAACTCTGACGATATGATTGTATAAAGTTATAATGTATTTTCGTTGCCCCGAGCGATTAGCGGAGGCGCGGCGATAACCTCCGTTGCACTCCTGATTTATTTATTTATTTTGTTTCAAGTGCACTTACAAAGCGCTTTGCTCGTCGCTCGCTTTCGCTCACTCTCGGCGTAGCAGAGCTGGCGGGCTTCTCTCGTGACACGGTTATGACCTGGTGTATGCGCTCCCGAGGGGCTGTAGCTAGAGTCCGCGAGTGACGGAGAGAGGAAAAGAACGCGAGATGAAAATACCGAGCGAGAGAGCCAGCCACGGAGAGAGATGGGGGCGAAGCATTTTTCTCGCCCAGACTTGACGTATTGCCCGGGTATCTTGGGCCGCGGATCAGCGCATACATGCATCGCTAATGCCACCGGGCTTACCCGAGCTCACCCGCTATATCCTCCATCCCCGAGAGCGAGCCCGGGCACACACCGTACCACCGCGAGTTAGCCTGCTAGAAACGATGCCTGCTATTCCCTGCTCCCAACAGCACCACCGAGTTGACGAATTGCTCTGGTTCTGGCCCAGGCACGGGAGAGCAGCGAAAAGAATTTCGCGGCTGCGGGTCGATGCCAAGTTTAAGCAAGAAAAAAAAACAAGACAGGCACAAGTGAGTGAGCGAAAAAGAAATAGTACAAGTCAACCGCAACTGCGAAAGACGCGGTTCGGGAGGAAAACTAAAATCTAAGATGAAGAAAAAACGTTGCTTAAAAAATATCCCGAGAACTTTATACCCGTGGTACGTGACGTAGCCAAATTCGAAGACGTGATTTATGATCTTATTCTCCACTGTGCAATGCAGTTACGATTTTGAACTAGAAGGTTTGTTTTAAGTAAAGTTCATAATTTAATACAAAGGTGTATGAAATTTGAAAACCAAGTATTGTGAGTGACTGTTCTCACGGGTTGTATTATGTAATATCCTATTTGTATATTACTTATGAATTAATGTTTGTCGTTATATGTATCACTGAAAATTGAAATACGTGTTGTAAATTTCATTAGCGAGGTCTGTAAAAAAAACTTCTTGCATATGTGTGTTAATGCAAAGGTTTTTTTTTAAATGTTCACATAAAAACGAAACAACCAGTTAATTTTTATGAGTATACTGTCTAATTCAAAAAGCAAGCTTATCAATCATATGATTCAAGAAAAGAAGCTTGTGAAAGCTTTAGAAAAATATGGTTGCAAATTATACCTATTTCGCGAGGTATTTATAATCATATCGAAGGTTATTTGTTAAACGTGGAGTTAAAGTACACGGTGCTATCGTTATTTTTTATCGCATTTCGACAGGAACTTGATAAACATGTAGAATTATTGGCATACCATCATTTTGTTATTGTTTTATTTGTTTATCTTTTTGAACGCATACAATCGTATACTGTGTGAATGTTCAATAATACGAAAACAAGTAACACACCTTATATGCTTGGCTGCTTGTACATATGTAATCAATCACTATTCAACATTATCGGTACTACCGTTTTTTCATTAGAGACATTGTTAGTATTGATTAGCCTGAAAACTTAGATAAAAATCCATTAAATTTCAGTTTTCAGTAAACAGCAACGACTGTAAACCGTCAATATGCATAACATAGTCATGCGTGCTGCAGTACTAAATGATAATGGCTGTTATTGAGATAATTCGGTATCGTTATCGTGAATGGAGCGGTGTCACCGTCAAATTTATTATAGACAAGAGGGAGATAGAGATGAAGAGAGTGAGAGGGGAAGGGCGTCGATGGCATCGGACAGCGAATGCGTTCGTTCGGCCGGTCGTTGATGGGTCGAGGTGTGGAATTTCTCGGTGTAGATATCGCGAACGTCGTTCGTGCAGCGTCAGTGCTACTGCTGCTGTTGACTTTGATAAAGTTATAAATAAACGCGCGTTCCATACGCGCGATGACTCGTGAGAGAGCTTACGTGCGTCCAGTTCGGGCGCGTTATACATACTGTATACGTATAGGATAAGCCGGTGCGATACTGCGCACAAATATAGTATATGCAATACAGCAGTGGGCGCTCTAGCCGCGAGCCGTTATGAAAATAAGCTGCAAATCGTTGCGCTCGCCTCGCCTGGAATGATATGCATATTGACGAAGCGCCATGCTATAAGAACCTGATATAAACTTGGCTGAAATGGCGAAGCTTGATGATAAAATAAATCTTAAGGGCGAATATAGCCATTAATGAAGCCTTCTAGAATACAAAAAATATAAGTCGAAAAACCTCCGAAAATAAACTTGCGCAAGACTGATTGTTATAGTCAATCGGTTGTAGTGTACTGTGTAGTGAAGAAGTTTGATAATAGTATATTACGATACGAGTGCGACCAAACTCTTTCGGACGAGTGTCAGCTTGCAGCATGAGTCGAAGGCGAGTGTTGCAATCACACGACTTGAGAAAAAGTTTCTCACGTGAATTTCTCGCAAAAGCTTATTTCATGAGTGCAAAAAGTGCGACTTCTCGCACGCGAAGCGAAGCGTGTGAGAAGTGGGTACTTCTCGTAGCCGTCCCTTGACGCTTTAAGAAAAAGATGGGAGTATAGGTTATGGATAAGTGGTATTGTATATACATGTGTAAACAGTCTAGCTTGGATGTAGTCAGTGACGAAGCCGAGATCAGGGGCTGCTGACTCGCCTGAGGGTTGGGAGAGGCCTCGAGGGAAGGAAACGCATCGAACGGTAATTCGTGGCGCGCTCGTTATGCCGAGAGGATCGATCGGTTCCCTTAAAAGCACAGTACCGAGAGGAAAGCAACGTGAGTATAGTAGTTGTAGAAGTATAATGCAGCCACTGCTGGGATATGTTAAAGCTTGTGTATAGGAGACCGGGCAGAACATGTATATCTATATATGTGAACCGTATGTAGAGGTCAAACTGGTATGGGTGAGAAGACAGAGAGAGAGAGAGAGGGAAAGTATGTGCAGGAGGAAGTAGACGCGTTGAGGCATCAACGGAGCAACACCTTTCGCGGATTTACGAGGTTGGCGCGGGTGGAGAGAGCAGCGAATCTATACTCGCTCCCGTACCTTGCCCCTCTAGCGGCCGTTCCATCACCTTCGCACCGTGAGCCTCGTTTCTTCCCTCTGTTCATCTCACTCTCGCACGTTCACGATGTCCCCTCCTCCACGTTTCACTCGTCTACCAACAGAGCTTCAATGGCAGTAGTTGCTTAGCGTTGACGTGCTGGCTGCAATCACTTAGCTCGCTTTTACGATTAGTTTATTGCGGCCTCTCGTTTTTCCTTCTCGTTCACTCACTGTCGTACCCCGTACTCTTTGTTGTTACGAGGATGTGGTGGAGAGCATGCGAAACCGAAAAGACGAAAAGGGAGAAGGAGAGAGAAAGAACGAGATTGTGTGTATATATATATATATACAATATGCACGGAGAGGAAGATGAGAAGGTAGGGACTTTAGGAAACGACGGATAAAGAGAAAATGCTGGTTCTCGGGTGTAACGAAGAGTATGCAAAAGCTCCCGACTTCACTACCTTATCTTGGGCGCGGGAGGCTTTTCTTGTTCTTCTTCGCTCTGAGCTTTTATACATCCTACATCACTACACAACTTCTAGCAGCTTCTCTATGTTTTCTCTTATTCAACTCTTTGGACGATACGCAAGAACAATCGTAGGTCGAAGTATGCTATAAGTTTCGAGACGTGATTCGCGGGAGCCGCGAGTGCAAAGCGGGCCCTATGTTCTCGCAAGAAGCACAAACAGAAGCGCAGTGCGCCAGACGCGTACATACGGCGAGTGAGCCTCTCTCGCCTTTATGCCCCGTAGCGTCGTGCATTGAATAAGTCATGAACAACGCCATGATAAACACACGATTCTATCGGGGTGGAGAGGGGGGAAGTATGGGTGTGCTTGAAGAACCTCGCGCGGAATATGCTCCGCAACGGAGAGATCCCTGGGTTCAACAAACTAGAGGCGAGCGCAAACACCGCTGCCCTCCACCTTCTTCTTCACTTTGTCCTTCTTCCTTGTCCTCGCCCTTCGGAGCATTCTCACTACTTTCGCTCGAAGCCTTGTTCACCTTTATTGTTTCTTGTTTTTCTTCCCCTCGCGGCTCTTCACCTCGCCATTCGCACCATTCTCACTACTTTCTTCCATATCTTTCTTTATTGCATTTCTTCTTCTTATGATCCTTCGCATCCTTCTCTCATGCTTGGGCACTCAATTTACGTGGTTACTATTCCTGCGGCCTCGGCAGCTTCTCCACGGTTTCCTCCCGCTGGCATAATAACACGAACGGGCACGAGAAAGAGAGTCGAACAACAACCACAACAACAACAAGAGCATCGAACAAAACTTTTGTCCGACACTGAGAAAAAGTATCATTGAATTGGTTAAATATCTCGAACAATTCAATAAAATCATTGCGGTGCTAACTCTTAAAAGTTGATGTTTTTTAAGTAATCTTGTCGATTCGTCTTGATAGTATGAGACGTGTTGACGAAATATTGTTGAAACGCGATTATGTTCTTCAAATTGAATTATCTAATAGATTTGATTATATCTTTATTTTTAGTGTGCAAGGACAGGTAAAAAAGAATTTGAATATGTAAATCCTTCTTAATCGTTTTTTTTTTACTCAATTTCCTTTATCTTCTTTTTTAGCTCACCGTTCTTTCTCCTGACCAACCTTTGTACCATTTCTACTTCCTCTCACATCTTTCTTTATTCCATTTCTTTTCCTTATATTCCTTCGCATCCTTCTCTTGTGATTTAGCACTCGAGGCGTTACTTTCCCCTGTGGCCTCTACACCTTCTCTGTTTGATCCTGTCGGCATAACAACGTAGAAGCACACGAGAAAGAGAGTCAAACAACAACAAGAGCATTGGCAAGGGCAGTGGATAGCCGTAGGAGCGTCGAGCCCCGAAGCGCTTCGTACATCACGACGCCATCAAGAGAAAGAGAGACAGAGTGTAGGAGGGGACATCGACCTAAGCGAGATTACGATCGCTCGAGGCCATCAAGATAAAAATCGAAGGACGCTCTTCGCTCCTCCACTTCTCCCGAATAACTCTTGCCTTCGCGTCGAGCGGGAGATTAAAAACTGCATCGCCCGTAATACAGCGCCGCGTAAATCTTTCCTTATTTTTTTAGCTGCAAGATAATATTTTCTACGTTCTAACAACGAGAGGTAAAAATCGATTATATCTCCCAGCGTTATTCTCCTCGCGAATAAACGAATTCACAACGGTTGCAGTTGTAAGGTATTCAATCTGACGGTAGCGACACCTGCCTAATCAATTGCTGAATATTTTGCAAGATTATATAACAAATATAACGCGTCCTTAGAGCTCGTATTTCTGAGCACCGATGCAGTTCATAATTTTGTTAGGTATACAACTTTATCTACTATTCATACAGTTCTATAGACGTCATCTTACGGCGCAGTTACCTTTTTAGCCAATGCACGATTATTTTACTTTAACTTCGTTGAAAGAATTACAACTTTGAAGAAGCACATAGAGGATATTATTCTGCATGTATTAATATGGATATGCGGTCACTCGAGTTTGTTTGCTCGGACCGACGTGAGTCTCGTTGGCACGGACAAGCGACATTCACCCGTTCGACGCTGATAAATGATGTCACCGAGATCGCGAATGTGCGAGCTTTGTGTGCTGACTTTGAAATATTCGGAGCCCCATAGCCGGCGTACGTTTTGTTTTCGAGAAGTGTGAAGCTTTCACACACGCTCGGAGAGTGCGTATGTGTATGGTATTGGGTGAAAAGTGAAGAATTCATGCCCCGGCGATCGAGCCTCCGTGCTGGCCTCGACCTAGCTCAATGTGTACGTACGTATGTATATATGTTGTAAGTATAAAACTGCTATGCTCTTGCTGCACGATACGTCGCTCCGGGCGCGTTCTTTATCGACAACTACGAGAACACAACCCTCGTGCTGAAGCGAGTGCCTCGCCGTCAACAGAGTGAATAATAAACGTACGGAGCGTGACCGAAGCTCTCTCGGACTATGCGATGTCATGGATAAAGCATTAAAATATACCTTGACCTGCCCTGAGCTAGTCGAATTGCAAGTATTTGATGTACAAGCTTCCCGAGTTGAAATTTAAACCCTTTGAACATCCTTTATTAAATTAAATTGAGTAAAATATGCCACTTGTGGACGTCTATACAAGGGCCTCATCTCACTCTGTACAATCTAATTAAAGGTCCAAACATAATAATTTCAGTCTGCACTAGTTTTTACTTACTCCAATTAGAAAATATCTGCCATTTTCGGAGATTTCGGTGAGTGTCAGAGAAACAGAGGAACCTTCGCGTACCCTGCATGTCCACTACATTTCCTGAGCTATTCGAATTGCAAGTATTTGATGTACAAGCTTCCCGAGTTAAAATTTGAACCCTCCAAACACCCTCCGTTGAATGAAATTGAGTAAAATATGCCACTTTTGGAGGTCTATGCAAGGGCCTGAAGACCTCATCTCACTATGTAGAACCTAATTCAAGGTCGAAACATAGAGATTTCAGTCTACAGTATTCTTTGTTTACTCCAATTGGATAATATCTGCCATTTTCGGAGATTTTGAGGGGTGTCAGAGGAATAGAAGAACCTTCGTGCACCCTGCGCGTCTACTACATCCATGTTTTGACGAGAGTCTAAATTTTAACTCGGGTTCACGAGAATTTGCGGATGATCTACACCGAAAGAAAAGATTTCATTGACGCCAAAGAAATGAGTGGGTTGATTTTCTTTTCATTAAATTCAACGAACTCCTGTGCAGAAAATTAGTTGGGGCTCCGACTTGGCTCTTACTAATCTGCCCCAATTCTGATAGGGGCCCAGAATGGAAATTTAATCACTGCCATACTAGGCTAGTCACGATGCAAAGTTCAGGGCCTTCATAGGTTTCCTAGTTAAGGCCTATCCGGGCTGCCCTATTAAGACCCTACTAAAATAATTTAAAAAATTTATTTTTCCCTATTCAATCGATTAATTTTGGAATTTCAATCATATATGACGCCTAGCTCGCTATGATAGTACATATTAATCGAAAAAAAACATTTATATTTTTGTATTTTGCCGGGAATCGAACCGGGACGCTTTCGGATGATGTTGTTGCGCTGCGCTTTAGCTCGCTCAGCCTTTTAGATTATAAGAATGAACAATCATTTTATTCTATTTGAATGAATGTACTATGATATATAGAATAAAGTAAATGAATTTCAGGCCACAGTTCGTAGATTTATATCATTGCGTCTGACATGGTCAAAATAAAACGACATTCTCTTGTTTCCCATGGCTATCAATTATATCGGGCATTGTATCATTATTGCTATCTATAAATATTTGGATAAAAGTGCTTGTTGTATTGGCTGCGCGAATTAGTTTATTAGTTTGATGTTAGTGATGACGATTATGTAGATTATGATGATTTAGTTGTTAGTCGGCTATTGGCAGCCCGACTAAAAAAGTAGCTTATTGGAAATGATCAGAAATAACATCAGAAAATAACCTCAAATATAACCACACATGGGAAAGAGTGCCTGGTGACCAAAAGAAAACGGAGTGAGGAAAAAACGATACTCTCGAAACACCTTACAGACAATAACGATCTAACACACACAGTATCTATTGAATAGATGTTATGATGCTTCGACGATGACCGCCTTTAATGTTTTTATTTTTGATGGAAGTTTGGCAAATCGTAACTCGGGTCTGAGTCGCACGATGCCGAAGATACCGTTGTTATCGATCTTCCTGTATAGGAAAATCAAACATTTGGAATCTATTTATTTTTGTCCCTTCAAATTGCTTTATCAATTTGTAAATTGATGAAACAAACTGAACTGACGATATTTTAACAATTCATTTTTAATCGTGAAAAAATATTGCCACAGCCCGGGATCGAACCGGGAACTCTAGGTATCCAGCCTAGTGCGTTACCGATTACGCCACCGTGGCTCTGGCAATATTGATTCACGATTCATTTAGTTTAACGTCAGATGTAAGCTTTATTCTTATTTGGCTTTGGCGGAGTATGTATATATTGAATAGATGTTATGATGCTTCGACGATGACCGCCTTTAATGTTTTTATTTTTGTAAAATAAAAACTCCGCCAAAGCCAAATAAGAATAAAACACACACAGTATCATTTAATAAATTACTGAAAAGGACCCAGAGCAGGGTCGAAACGTTTTAAAGAGTCTTCTCTATTAAATTTGTCCGCCAATAGCCGACTAACCACCAAATCATTAGTATTTGAGTAGATGACCACCTGACCACTGGACGGTCAATCAGATGGGTGGCCGCATCGCTGAATTTATCAATACTTGGTTGGGTGACCGTTTGGCTGACTCTGGTCGTCAATACTTAGATGGGTAACAAATTTTTAGGAAACTGTTCACGGGTTCTAGTGAGGCCTTCGTTTGACATCGTTATCGTGGCACCCCTGAGAAGATATAAACACTTATAGAGTCAACCTTCCTAGGGCCTCGTCCGGATGGCCCGATTTTAGCCAGCAAAGGTATTAGGGAAGCTTTCATGGGTTGTAACGTGGTATGGTAACCTAGTATGGAATCCCTATTGTGGAAGACCTGACAAAACCTAACAAGGCCCTATATTCACAGTAATCGAATCAGTGCGAAATTTATTGAAACGTTTTTATAATTCCCAGTGGTTTGATTAACAGTTCTGACGAGTTAGTCACGTAACAGAATTAATTCTTAACATATAAATACATTCCGAACCGCGACTTGAAAAAAAAATCAACCGATATATGCAATGTTCGATGGAATGTTTCTTCATGCGGTTTTTCAAAAGAATTAACCATAATTATTGTTGAATTATTGTGTAACCTAAAATCAGGTATACAAATGGCTATAACCTTCGAACAACTAATACAATACAAAGTCTGGACGGTCAATCGATTAAGGATCTTCCAACCAACGAAATGAGGCATAGTTTCTCATAATCATATCATAATTATGATTTACTAATCTAAAAAGCTGCATGCAAAAACATACCATCCGACATTTGCATATATCAGTCGATTTCCTATTCAAATCTCGGCTCCGAATGTACTTACATATTAAGAACTAATTCCGCTACGTGACTAACTTCTCGAAGACCACCAGAAGTTGTAAAAACGCTTTTAAAATTTTTGCACTGATGTGACTAGTATGAAGCGCAGTGGCAACCTTGATGTATCAATTGATGTTGCTAAATTAATTTTTTTCATATTAGTAGGATTTTAACAACAACAAAAAAGTGTTTTCATAGAGAAACAATTCACGCATCATTGTCATGGCATTATTAGATCTCGGAATAAATTTAATCCCTCTGCACTATAAAATTACGCGTGATGAATATCATCAACAAGTAACCAAAAATAACAATGTAATGAAGTACATATTTATAGAATTAGCTATTAAGGCATAAACTACGTTTTCATCAAAAAATTTTATCACCAAATATTAGATCAGTTATACGGTATTTTATATTATGGCGCTATTATTTTTTGTCCTCTATTTCGTTTGCCTTATATCGTATACGTGACTCTACGGTGGAATATGGGCCTCGGTGGTGGAAGATCGAGACGCGCGCTCGGTAATCGACCGAGAAACATCGGGAGGCAGCGCAGCGCAGAGCTCACACGCTCGGGCGGGGGTGGATAGTGGTAATAAACGTTCGGAGCGTGACTGGCGAGGTTGGGTGGTTGAAACCCGCGCAGACTAAAGCCGGGTTATAATTCGAAGGGCTTAGACGGGCGAGACGATGCGGGCTGCGCTGCTGCTGCTGTTGCTGCTGTTGCTGCTGTTGCTGCTGCTCCTCGAGACCTAGTAGAGGTAGTAGTTTTGCTATATACACTCCGTGCAGGAAGAGATAGCCGACGATTTAATCCACTTTTTCTCAACCGCACGTACCCAACAACCCATCTACCTCTCGCTTCATTTATAACCGGGCATAGCATCGGTTATGTATAGTACCAACGTTAAAATAACCTTGAACTTTATGGTACTTGTTACTTATATACACTATATTGATGTTGCAGAGGATGTCGCGGTTTCTATGGTTCACCATAGCTTACAAAGTATCATAACAATAATAATAATAATACCGGGAAGCTCTATCATATACGTTACAAGATTGAAGTATTTATATTGAACAGCGATTCAGTGTATTGCGCAAACATGTCGCGTGGGAGAAGGAGGTGGGAATACAAATCGTCGCTACATCGATAAGATGATAAAGAAAGGGAGAAAGTGAGAGCAAGCGAGACTGAAAATTCCGGTCATAGATCTTCCACATATTTTCGATTCGCCGTCCTCACTGCGGCAATTTCCTCGCATTTGTGAATTTCGTTATGCCGGAAACCCGGCGGCAGCGTCGGCGTCGTCGTCGCTGTCGTCCTTTTCCCCTTTCCCATACATGCGACGCAACCTCTGTGACATATACACTGAAGCGACCAGCAGTAGCAGCAGCCTCATACCACCATGTAGCATTCCCTGCTGCTGTGCTCTCGTCGTATACGTCACGTGACGACGACGACGCCGCCACTGCCGCGCTCGAGGCGCCGAAATCACTTCCACCGTTTCCGAGCGGTGACTATACCACCATCGCGCCAAGTATTTGTGTGAAGTTACCATATCGAAAGTCAGCATATCAATAAAAAAAGTGAAGTATCCCTTGTATGCAACGCAGTTCCTCATATTTTTTAACAATTGTCTTGTTGATTTAAATACGGTGGTAAAGTATGGTGGTAAAAAATTATTAATAATGATTTGAGGGTGTTTAGAGGTCGTAACTCTTGTTGGCATTAAGCGGGAAGACTAGAACAGTTAATTGCAATCACGGTCGTGCCTAAAACTCGTCGCCAAGTAGCAGCATATCACTATCCCGTTGTCTATATCGTAATAAACAATTAATTCTAATTATTTGAAGGTGCTTAGAGATCGGAAGTGTTTTCGAGGTTCCGCGGGAAGACTATAACTGTAAATTGTAGTCAAGATCGTGCTCGGAACTCGCTCTCCAAAGAGCAGCATATCACTATCCCGTAGTTGATGTGATAATAAACAATAATTAATTATTTAAATATATTCAGAGCCCGGACTTTTTTCTAGGAGGACGAGAACTATTCACGATAGCCTCGAGGAAGTCCAGATTCGGCATTGAGTGTTGGCATCACTATCGTAGAGCTGCGACCGGCTTAAATAAATAAATAGTTTAATAAAAAGATTTTTTATGCATATTCGCCAGAACTCTTATTATTTTGTTGTTAGAACTATAAAGCAAGTCGAATCTATCGGAACTGATGGTTATCGAAGAAGTGATATGCGGCGAGAAATTAGCATATCATTTCCGAAAAAAACGGTTTTCGTAATTAAATCAACGGAACTATTATTAAAAACTATCAGGAACCGTAGAACTATATTGCATGCAAAGGGAATTTCACTTTTTTATTGATATGCTGACTTTCGATATGATAACTTCACATACATCGCCAAGTGGTGGTCGCTGAGTCGAGAATAGAGACGTTTCTTCTGATTCATTTACACCCTTTTCCCTCTATCTGTGTTTCCCTTTTCTCCCATCCACAAGAAATAAAAAATAAAGTGATATAAAAACAGGAAAGGGTGAGAGAAGAGCGTGAAATATCTCGACGCACGAATAGACCCTCCATTCACGGTTTTCTGAATTCTCGTGCGGTTGCAAAGGAGATTTAAAAAATATATATCACATAAATATTCATGAAACGAGGGAAAAAGGTGCAAGAAACTGTATAAGGATAAAACATCGAGCATCCTATGTGCGAGTAACTCCTCGTGACAGGAGAAGTCGGCTTGTGGAACCATACAAGCCTATGCGTCTATATGTGCGAGAATCTCTATATGGATGTCGGGTTAAAGAGTTTCAAACGCAAGACTCAAAAGCACACAAGGTATGCAGCTCGACGGCGTACGATGGCCGGTCGCCGGGATTTTCTCCTTCACTCATCTGTCTCCCTCTCACCGTCGACGTTCGCGTTATCCCTCAGCATCCCTTGCACCTCGTCCAAAGGGTAGCCTCGTACACGCTGAAAACCGAGGGCCTTCAATTATTCATGAAACGCCACTCGACTTTAATTTGCGTCGTATACGCGCTGGGCCCGCGGCTTTCTGCCGCGCTATTCACCTCCGCCTCTTCCACGCTCTTCATCGCGTTGCGCTCTGCTATACTGATATACTTTATCTCAACGGAACTTAAAGCGCGCGTTGTTTTTCTCACTCCTATACATCGTTACACGCTTTGAATCCCGTGTACAAGATGCACTTTTAAAGAATGCTACTGCTTACATAGCTACGTTACGCGTGGCTCCCAACGTTTTCACAGTGCGTGAAAACGTACATCAGCCACGTGCTACTTCAGGGACTAAACTCACATAAAAAGGGTTAAGGGGCGGCTACTGACGAACGGCTGGAAAGAGACATTCAACGAAAAACTTGTTTTACGACAAGACATTTCCGGAGTGAGCACAGATAGAAGAGGGGTCCAAGGATAAGGGTTCCCAGCTCGTTTCACTTTCCACGTATATTGCTTTGTAGAATGGAGCGCCGAGCCGGTGCATCGAACCACGGCTTGCATATGATATAACTAACATATATACGGGAGGTTTCATGCCAACGTGACTAAAATTTTATGTTATTCTAAAGCACGATAAAAAAAGACCCATGATTTCATACGAATTTTTCTTGCGATTTATTATTGGTTCATTGATTTTTACATAAGTAGTGATTATTCATGTTACCGAACGCGCTGCAAAGCTAAAAGTCCCAACAGCTTTTTCCATATCACCTGATCGGAGCAAGTGTTATAGCCTTCAAATAAGAAAAGATAACCATCTCCATTTTGTGGATGAAATGAGATGGCTTCATTGGCTCCAAAATTGAAACAGTTTCTTCACGTCTATCGATTCTATATTTCTTGCATGGTTTTTTTTTAGTTTGAAAAAATCTTGATTAACGAAACTTCTGCGTACTTTGTTAACGATATGAAGATGTAGAAAACAGAGGAAGCAAGCGGTACTTAAAAAAATGCCGGGTAACCATGATGAAAAAGCATGTTCAAGTTTTTGAGAATAGGTAAAAACATTTTTGAAACTAAAGCAAAAAGTTAACATGGAATACCCCATAACATATGCATATACATATAAGTATGAGAAGCGTCGTGTCACTTTATGTTCTTTGCCTCGTTCTTCCTTCACATCCGTCCACCATCTTTACGCTTTTCTGCACACGCCTTTTGCCTATAGATTCGTATAATAATATTGAAGCGAAGTTTAAAGTGAACGATATTGGAAAAGCAAAAGTGTCGCTATAACCTCAAAGATCTAATCCTTTTTCCCCACTCTTCGTGGCATATAATCTCGCGCGAATCCGAGACGAGTGCGAGGCGATTATTATCTCGAATGGCGGACGGAATGATGGAGAGAGATTTCTACATTTCTGAGGAAGGCGCCGAGACCAACGAGTGCTAAGCTACGAAAGGGGATAGCATCGAGTGATTTAGGAAACGGCGTACGGCGGTAAAGCCCAACTTTTCTTCCAGCAAAACGAGTAATCCCGCAGTTTGCGGTCGTACCCAACCGATCTAGAGGAAGAAGCAGCTTCGCGTCGCGAAAACTCACAGGATGGTACGAAAGCTAGCGGAGGTAGTAGCGTGGCTCGAGTATAAGGGCAAGGACTGTCGCGTCGAGTGTATATCGCATGGAATGCTCGCTAAACGGTTTAACCGTTAAATCCCTCGTGGTCCCGTAGGGTGGCGATGCTGGCTCCCGAGCAGCCTTTCGAATTTCGAATCTTCCATCCGCTCGACCTAGGATATCCCCCCGAGAGTTTCCCATTACGACAGAGGCCAACGAGAACGGACCCGCTGTACATATACGAGTCCTGCCTCACTATCTCTGTATATAGCGCTTCCTATCTTCCCCCTGCTGTATATCCCACACCATTTCGATTTATCGACTATGCGAAATTACCTAACGCTCGTCCTGTAATACCATGGCAACTTGCAACGACGTTATACCGTCTAAATACAGCGACAGTCGTTATCATTTTCTTCTTTTTATTATTAAACTTTGCGCAATTCTAGGTAAGAGTGATGACTGAGAACCACAAGAATAAACTTTACTATTGTAAATTGAGAACAAAATATAATCAAATTTATTCAATATCCCGGTTGATTCAATAAAATCATTGGGTCCCTCACTTTCAAAAGGTACTAATCTACCAGAGTTGAAATTTAGACTCTGGTAAAAACCTAAGTGTAGTATATACGCAGGGTACACGAAGGTTCTTTCATTTCTTTGAGTCTACTTAGAACCTTAGAAAATAGCAGAGATTACCCAATTGAAGAGAACGGAGACTACTGTGGACTGAAATTACTATCTTTAGATCAGCAATTAGGTTGTGCAGAGTGCGATGAGGTTTTTAGGCCCTTGAATAGGGCCTCCAAAAGTGGTATATTTCACCCGTTTTCATTCAACGAAGAGTGTTCGAAGGGTTTAAATTTCAACTCGGGTAAAACAATCTTTTATGTCGGTTTCAATTATTCAGAAAAATTGCCTTTTCCGTTTTTATTAAATTTAATATTCTCTTTTATCTACTCCATTTCCTTATAATTTTTTTCTAAGAAGGAATTTCCACTCAGTGTAGCCTACGTCAAGAACTTTCAGGGATCAAAATGTTTACATTGTTGTATACTTTTCTGTACTGTTGTGTACTGTCAAATAGTGTGACATAATATAAATCGTATTTTCAAAAAACTATTTCCACGTTTGAACCATATATGTTTGAGAAGCACTTATACATATTTTTTTGGATGATGAGTCATTTACATTTGATACATTCAGTTATTTCTTTCGGTGTAAACGCCACCTCGAGGGTCATGACAAGATTTAATTTGAAGTTTGCCGGAAATCGTGAATGTGAACCATATTTCATTGAAAATATGACTTGAATTTGATTACGGCTCTGAAAGCTTTATTTTTATGAAGTGATCCTTGGCGCACGGAGTTTTTCAAGTTCAACAGAGTTCATTCCAACTGCGTTGACTGTCTCGTTAGAAGACTAAGACGTCTGACGAGAACTCGTTCACTCGCACATTCGTTGAAAAAAACATCTCGAACCAGCGCCCAGCATGAACACAACTCGACGATAACAAGATACTGGTGGGCACGCGCACATTCTGTTTTTATTTCAGACGAGATATTCCATTATCGTTACTGCAGGCTACAGAGGATCGTGACTTTCAAAATTAATTGAACCGATCGAGCGAGTTCTTTGAAGAGACGGAAAATTGTTTGCGCACAGTGTGCCTTGATAAATAGTAAGAACCGTTTGACACGAGCTACTCACGCTTTATCTACAGACGCGGCGAAAAAAGAAAATTGACAAGGTATCTAAAGGTACGAGCCCAGTACAGCCGAGACTAAATTCGTCGTGAATAAACGTGCTTTTTACCGTGGATAAACGTGAATTTGCTGGAGAAAGAGATCGCTCGTCGAGCGTTGAAAGAGAACATTAGTTCCAGGTCGCGTGAGCTCTTAAGTCGCCCGGCGAAACTCAACCATCTAGATACACCTATACTTTAGTGTACACCATTATGTTGGAGTATATTTTACAGTGGAAAGAGACGAGACGTAGAAGTGAGGAGCAGAATCATTTACGAGACATGCACAGAGCACGAGAGAGTGTTGGACGTTTTGCGCTCCGCCGAGTGACGTACCGAAAGGGAGGTGAGCTGCCACGTTTTGCCATACACTCCGTTCCCTCTCCTACTCTCGCTCTTCATCTAAGTCATCCTCTCGCTTCCTTATGCCGTTGAGGCCCCTTTTCTCATCCTTTCCTTCCTTTTTTTAATTTTTTTTTTTGCTTTTTCGTACTAGGAACCTTCATCTCTTCGCGCAACCTCTTCCCCGTCCCCTCCTTTTCACGTTTTTCTTCTTCACAGTAACCCATTGCCATAGGGATGCACGGAGAAGAGAAGAGCGGAGCAGAAGCATCAGGAACAGCAGTGAAAACAGGTTGAATCTCTCGCTGCTCTCCGAATACACTCTATTACATAGCCTATGGGTTGCAAGCACGCGCGGATAAAGTTGCTATGTTGTCTACCCGGCGGAATATCTGCAACGCGAGCTCCGAGCTCAGGATAGAACTCACGAAAACGCGATCCTTCGTCGTCGCCGCCGTCGCCGTCGTTGTCGTTGTTGTCGTCGTTGCCTCCTCCGCCTCGTCCCCTGTGTCTGGGCTTTATGCCTTGCAGTTGCTTTTCATGACTCGGCGCGGCGCAACACTCTTTTCCCTCGCTCGGCTATACTTCCTCCTCTCTGCTGTATTCGTGCCCGGTTTACGTTCACGACCGACGCCACCAGATAGGACCTTCTCTCATTTTTGCCACTCTCGCTGCTGTAGACACGCGAACCAAGCTATATATTCCGCTCTGCTGCTGTCTCGTCTTGGTCCTTAGTACGTCGTCTCGGTGCAACGGCCAACCAGGGATGCTCCGCAGTTGAAAATACAAGAAAACGAATTAAAAAATAAAGAAAAAGAGTCGTTACTATATACCAAAGGCGAGAGAGAAGAAACAACAAACATTGTTGAGTGTACGTTTATAGTCTCGCTAAACCGCAGGACAGAGTTACATTCTCTACCTCCAACGATGATGCTTTTCGCTGAACCTCCTTTATTTCGTTCTGTGTGCTTCCTCTTCCGTGGTTTAGTGACGTTTTCTCTAAGACTTTATTTAGCGGCATCGGAGAAGTAAGCATTTTTCACAGAGCTCCGCCCATTTTTATATTTTACCCTGTACCAGCTGAAGATTTAACCCAGTAACTACCTTTTTTTTTTCTTTTTTCTGCTCATTTTGCAGACAGTAGCGGCATGTAGTTCTGCAGTGACGTCGGTGAGTCATTATTTCGGAATCGGGTTAAGGAGTAATTTTGAATCGTAGCGAGGAAAATGGGGAGGTTGGCTGGGAAGAGGAGACAGAGAAAGTGGACAGAACGACGACGGCGTCGTCCTCGTCGCAGTTCTCGTCCGGAATCTCGCTGAAACTGATTGTATGAATAATTCATAATTCATTCGCGGTGATGCATCGTCGAGGGAGCCTCGCTCGCACATCGCACGGACTCTTCTCTCCGTGCGAGACGAGGTATACGTCGTCGTTACTCCAGGAGGTTTGTGGATTGGGAAGCATCGAAGGGTTTACTGGGCGCGAAATGCATTGGAAAGGAGATTAAATGTAGAACGGAAGACGCAGGAAGCAAAACTCACAATCATATCGACTCAGTTATTTATCGTGCACGATTGGAAATCTGGTGTAGCGATGATCTGGAGATTAACCTGAACTTTCGACCAGTGTTCACACATTTAGTATTAATATTGGTGGCAACAATTTTTAAGGTCTTCAATTTACACTACCGTGAGTTATCAAATTATCCAGCTCACGATTAGAAACTCCGTGCATATTTATGTTAGGGATGCGCGGATAAAAATTAATTAAAATATTTTTTTTTATATATAGCCATAGGTGAAGATTTTCAAATGGTCTTTGCATTTTGTTTTGATTAGTCCGCCGTAATGTTTCCTATATATTTCACCGCCGATATATTCTCTTTTCCTTGTTGAAGTAATCAGTGAATTGTTATTTCGATCATTGCCAGATTATAACAATGACAGAGTTCAAAATTGTGATCGGTTCCCATTTATCATTTTTGAATAAAAAAGTTTTATTTCATTATTTCCAAGCTTTATTTATTCCTGAATAAATCTACAGGATTTATTTGGAAAAAATGATAAAACCGCCTGGTACACAAATCGTCCGACTCCACTGTGAAATAAAACTGCTGATACGAATGCATGGCAAAATTATCGCCAAGAAAATTAAGGTATAGGTGTATGCTGTCGGATAAAACGGCACAGTGTCCAACTCAGTCGTGCGGACAAACCGAAAGGCAATCGTAAGTTCGGTACGCGTCGTTGACCGAGCTCCCGGTATGTAACATGCATGGCCACCTAGCCACGTTTACGTCGTTCAGAATGCGCAGTTGCTCGTTGCCCGATAGCGAAAACGTGCGGTATGAGGGTGGGTCGAAGGAGAAATAAGGGCTGGTGGCTCGCTGGTTGGATAAGCCTGCTCGTATATATACTATATCTCTATTTCTAGATGGCTTGAGTGAGAACGCGCGATTCGGGCGTTTCGCGCGGCTATTTCGCTCCAGCTGCGGTGGTCTGCAGTTATTTCCGCAAGGATCACGAGCCTCGGCGCCCGGCCATACCACGGATTTGGAGATTCGTTGAAGCTCTCGCCGTAGGCAAGCTCTTTCCCCATCGCTCGCTACCCGCACGTAGTAGTTATATATACACGTGAGCGAGCGAGCGAGCGCACGCGATTAATTCAAATGTGGCGAGACCAAGCGGTAGCACACGCTTTTCTGCGCTCTTGGCCGATCTCGCGCTTGAAAATACACACCACCCCGGAATATTTCCATTGTCCGTGCAGCGCGTGCAAACCGCACGAAACTCTCGAGCACAATCTAGCTCTCTCCAGTTCTCCGCGTGTTTGCACAGCCAAGTCCTGCAGGACGTGCCGAGGAGGAAGCGAGGAGGAGAGAAGGACGAGTGAGCGAGAGAAGCGCCCGAAATCTTCCGTAAAGGGTGGGAAACGAGGTCGAAGTGGATCGCGAGCGTTTATTACCAGCATCGGCGCCCAGGGGCCAGTAATAATTATCGTTTGCCGGCTATAATCTCTCCGGAAGGCAACTCGGAAGGGGAAAAGAGGGGTCTTAATGAAATTAAAAAGACTGAGAGGGAGATTGAGCGGAGCTATATGCCCACAAGAGGTTTGCGGAGCAGAGCAATTCGCGTGACTGCGAATCAAAGATATATCATCGAAGAATTGCTTTGTTCGACCCTCCAACGACATGTGCACGTGGGAGAGAGCTTTTTCTCCCTTTCGCCGCTAATGGGAAAAGGGTGTGCTTTCCAGGTTTACTGGCTTCCGGAGGATTTATAAACTCGCGTGAGTGGGGCGCGCACATCGCTCTTCTTTCATACAACCCGGCGCTATGACGGTAGTGCTGCTAGTTGCTACTGCTGCTTCTGCTCTGTTGTAATCTAATGAAGTGAGGTAGGTAGAAAGATACAGAGGTAAAGCGCATGAGGGTTGCGATGCAGCGCAGACCCGGCGAACCGCATACACTCGCATCTGCGCGACCGGATACACATCAAACACCGTATATATACATAGCTGCGGCGTATTGTAGACACGTGTGGAAAATACGTGGCGTACAGAGGGCTCTTCCGACGGCGCGGTTCGAAAGGCCCTCTTGTTTCTTTATAATTGTATTAGCGAGAGGCGGGGTATGGCGGCCAATAAAACTCCGAGGGAAGAGAAGAAAATTCAACGCCGCACGCAGAGCGCACACAAGAGATACGACGACGAAACTAAGTTACCTCTTCATTTCACGTTCCACCCTTCCTACGTCTGCCCGGGCTTTCTCCGGCATCGCACATCCTGCCCCACGCGATTTTCCACCGTTTCCTCTTTACACCCCAAGTATACCCTATTTCCTTATTTTATTTTACGGCCCTTGAGCTTCGCGCGGCTCTCATGAACATCGCATGATTGAAAAAGATCGAACGGACAACGAATAGGTAGACTTGACACATGAAAATACAACATATATGACATCGCGATTATTTATTTTTGTTACAATGAACTTACTAAATGAAAAACAACACGTATTTCTCGAACGCTGAACGAAGACATGTTAACCATACGTTGAAGAATAAAAAATTATTTACTCTGAAGTACAATGAAGTTATTTTAACATAGCATACCCCTTATGCATCCTATATATGGCGACTTGCATAAAGGCTTTAAATATTTCTAGAGTGATTTGCGAAAAAATTTCCTTCGGTCGTGTCTCATTTCAGAATTCACAAATTGGACTTGCGGTCAAAAATTTAATTAAATTTTTTTTTTTCCGCAAAATATCGATTTCTTACCTCCATTATCGCTCTTAAGTCGTACTATATTGCACGCCAGAAAAAACCGCTTCAAACATTTTTAGAATAATTCTAAAAAAGAGCCTTCTGATCGTTTGAGAGTTCCTGATTCACAGATTTCAAATCTATTCCGAAAATCTTCCTTCCTTCATTTCTAAAGATTACGAAGAGAAGAAAATGATATATTGTTCTTCCACCTACAAGAGAAACAAATATCATGTACCACGGACAAAATATTTTGTTGTTTGTGCAATATGAAATACAGTACTTACAATATGATATTGAGTTATTTAAATCATATTCGACTTATGATGATAAAATATTCTGTCAATTTGACACATTTATTCATTTAAAAAGTAACATTTTGATGCTTCAAAGATCTTGTGTTTTTTTCTTTTTTTTTCATAAAAATAAAGATCATGGTTTTTAAATAAATATTTCATAGAAAAATGTAAGCATTTGATTGAAATCGACAAATGATTTATTGGCATAACTGAATCGGGCTTAAAACAAAAGTCGTCTAATGTTGAAGAAGACATTCGTTTCAACTACGCAAATGCAATGATCATTACCAAACAATACGGTACGTGCATTGTGGAATTAAGGTTAAGAATAAATGTGTTTCGTCTCAAGGGTTATTTGTTGACCCTTTGAGTCACAGTGGGTCGCTGAGTGACCCCCCTGTTTTCTTTCAGATTCAACTATTTTTAACTAATTTCTGACAAGTACTGATGAGTTTTATTATTTCGGAAATGACAAATGTATGATTCGAAGGGTTACGACATTGCCAGTAGTATCCGATGGGAGGTAACGGTTATTTCTGTCAAAGAACTTTTTTTCCTGCCTATACCGAGATTCGAACCTACGACCTGCCTACCTAACAACGCTACCGCGACCGACTGTACTACCGACTTCTTGCTGATTCAGAATATCTACACTGAGGGAAAATTATGGTATTAGTAACCATGAAGTGACAACTATTTATTTGTAGTTGGTACAAACATAGTTGTTACCACTTAATTAGTAGTTCCAATTATTTTTATAGTCACCGTAGCTATAGAACGACTAAAAATCAATAGTTGTCACTTTATAGTTAACTGTACTATGACGATTTATCTCAGTGTAAATAATACAATAATAATAGAAAGATGATTCGCAGAACTGAGTGCTTTCGAGAAAGTGCGTTTTGTTGTCCTTCCTAAATTGAAGTCCAAATGATAAATTCAACACAATAATTGATTAATATAATTCGATATATGTTCGTTCCAAAATACAGAGGGTTTTGAAAGAACGAAATATTCTGTGGACACATGGGGTTTCACCAGCATCGTTTTCGGTTACTTTACCATTGAATTTCCAATATACACATTTATGTGCATCAATATTTAATTAAATGTAACCATGATTTAATCGAATCACAAACATATCCAAACGTATTTCCAGATTCAATTCAACAAAATATTTCGTCAAATCAAATAAACGGACTAAACTGCCCATTGAATTAAACGAGAAAAGGCGTTTATTCCAATGAACCAACCGTTATTCAAGTTACCTAAAATCATATCTACTGTTTCAACTATGCGCGATAATAAACGCGGGTTTGAGAGTCAACATTGTTCACTCTTTTGATTCAACTAAATTTGATATAATTCGAACAAACATTTGTTGATTTGCAAATCCAATTTGTTGATTTGCTCCAATAAAAAAAAACGCATTGAGTAAAATCAACTGAATTTTTTTTCCAGTGTAAAGATATCTTTCGAATAACGTATCATTTTTCTGCCATTTACTTTATTATACTTCTCTTTGGGAGGTTTATATAGAAGAGCGCGAACCCTCAGCGATTTCATACGGAGGTGACGAGGAGTCCCTCGCTTAATCCTCCGTCCACACAGTGAGAAATCGCTAAATTCATTGATCAGCGAATTTTAATAAAGGTGCGGCGCTTGAGCCATGGAGCACTGTGCGAGGAGGGTAAGGGCGTGTGTGCCCGACGTTCACGTCCCACAGAGACCACGATTCTTATCTTTATTTAGCAGGGTCGACTAGCCCTAGCGATCGAGCGTGCTTCTATAGGGATCGTTATATCCCTCTCGCCCTACCAAAATTCACATTTCTATACGATGCATATATAGATAGTACGTATATCTCAAGCCCCTCGATATCATTCTTTTTTCGCCATAACGAGGAGCAGGTAATAAAATGAGAATATATCGTGGAGGATATATTCTCATGTGATGCAGAAATATAGGATATATTTGATACGCAAAACATTATCCATCTCTCGACGATCATTTTCCGATAAAAAAAATATGGCATGAAAAACGAATGAATATAATATAATTTTTATCTTGAATCCTAAATCATGAGGTTGTAGCGACTCTTTTACTTCCCACGAATCGATGAAACCTCTATCCCCAACTTGAGCGAAAATTTTTAGTGTTATATCAAGCACAAATCTAGACCTGACTAGATGCTGGAAGAGCTTAGCAGTGCCAGATTTACGTCTGACGTGAATCTCCACATTTCCGCTCAACAATAACGAGTATGTCGTTGTAACAGGCATCACGCGTATGAATTATGTAGTCCTTCTTTCAACAATTTTTTTTTGTTTGCCAACCCACCATCCTTTTCTAAAATGGAGACAGCATTGCGTTATTTGTTCGGGTAACGATTTTTTTGACAAGTCTATCACTTTTGTTTGCTAAACTAACAAATTTCCAAGGTACTCGAACAAATTTGTTTACTGGGCTAACAAAATGTTGTGCCAGGTTAGCGTATTACAGAATGCTATCACTATTTTAGCATAAGGTTTGCTAGCCCAGCAAAATCGTTTCCGTGTGTACACAGCGAATACTGCTCGACTAATTCATACATATGTATCGCTCATGGTAGACGCGTATAGATTCGCTATTGTATGGGTACTATGTATAGAATGTCAATCTATATCTGGTGCATAGAAGCTCAACGCTGCACCCCTATTAGCGGACTCGCGCTATACACTCGCAGAGCGCGAATTTCAAATGGAATAATTGCCCAATAGCGGAAACTGGATAGCTACGTACAGTAGATACCGGGAGGAAAGCATCGGGCAGCTGGCAGGCTCGTATTGAACCCGATATGCCGTATACATTCATAGAGAATTCGGGTATACTCATGAGTACAATATATATGTATAACATGTGCGACATACAATACAGGTGTAACACACGGACCACGTGCACAACACCCATAGTCGCTTCCAGTCTCAATCGCTCGCTACTTCCTATAATGTGGCTAGGGATTCGTGAAATTGAACACACTTAGGCGCTCATACAGTACAACCGCTTCTATATACCTCTATGTATCTATGTGCTCGTGAGTATGGAAAGCCGAAGTCCATGAAACACTCTGACTCTCTATATTGAACCAGATTACGATCTCTCTAATTACGACATAATGAAACCCCTATTACGAAACTGTGTCCCTTAAAATGAACATCAAAGTAATTGACACACTAAAGCCTAACGTACGTTATGAGTGCACGGCTGGCGCGAATTCCTTAAGAAGCGCTGGGATTCTGCATTTTTATTCATTCGCGACCGATTCCGGTGTTTTATTATTCTTTTATTTGCTGACTTTATAAACAGGTTTGAGGCCACGATAATTTTTTTAACGAGCTGACCATATGCACTCTCCAAAAATTATTCTTGGAAGGAATAGAAACCGCTTTACTTGAGAAGAATTTCTTCTTGTCTCAGGCCTAAGAAGAATTCCCTTTATCGTTACAATAATATACTCTTGAAGTAGATCTGCTTAATCCAAAACGATTATTTCATTTGCCTCAAACGCGAAAGCTACTTCGAACTTACTGAAAAAACTATTCTTGGCAGGAATAGAAACCGTTTCACATAAGAAGAAATACTTTGCATCTCAGGCCTAAGAAGAATTCCCTTTATCGTTAGAATAATAGACTCTTGAAGTAGATCTGTTTGATCCAAAACGATTATTTCAATTGCATCAAACGCGCAAGCTATTTCGACACACTCAGCATTGACGGAAGAGAGTAAACAACGCTATTTTTTCAATAGGTTAATTTTTTTTTTATTAATCATGCATCAATTACAATCAATTATAAGTACTCAGTAATCAACCTGTATTGCCTATATTAATCATGAAAGACCAGATAAAATTTGCCGGTACTGTCGAAGAAAATCCTAGCCTTTTCAAGAAATAATCCATCGCTTAGTCGGAGGAGAACGTTGTGCTTGACATTTTTCACGAAGTCTTTAGTACGACTGATGATTTTTTCTTCGCTTATTTATCTTCGTTACTATGGGGACGCGCGAGTCAGATATTGGCGAGCACAAATTTTCCTCTCGCTAAAAGAGGATTGTCCGATCGATTCAAAATTATATTCAGGAGTGTCAAATCTTTTTAAATTGACCGAAAGTTCCTCTCAAATACAGATTAATCTCCTCTACTTTCATCCAAGTTTGAACACAGTCATCCTGCGGTAACTGTGAAGAGAAACCGTTTTGGGGATAGAGAAATTCCTTTTATTTATAATAGTCACTATAATTTTAAACAAACGTTCTTTCCGTCTTCGAGGAAACGCTGCAGAATCTTAGCGGTAAATTATTTAGCTTGCAGTAAAGAGTCATCAAATTTGCGATAAATGGATTCACCATCAAATGAACTCGTTCTTGCTGTAATGCGATGTTTTCGGAGAGTGTGGAATGCAAGAATAATGAAGTTTATTTAGATACAACGGAAAATCGTTAATACCAAGGTAATTAAGAAACTTAAGTATTTCTTTCGCTAATGATTATTATGTCTTCAATATTACCAATCTAACAATCCTTGGATATATTCTAAACGAACGTAAAGCCAAAGATAATCATTTCTGCACACATTTTATGCGGATTTAAAGATGAGAGGCAAGTTAAAAAATGACAAGTACAATGTTATTTCAAAAAAGTTGAAAGCAAGACAAAATTTTATATTTACAAAATGAAAGAATTGACGTCAAGTACACAAATATATTTACTTAATTTCCTACTGAATTTTGTGATTTTCTTGAACTCTCTACGCATAAAACTACAAGTTATGAGCCAAAACGACCTCACCTACCAAGCGCACTGTTCTTATCCGTTTCTTTTCTCTCTGTTTCGCTACGTCTGAACATAATTTAGGGAATCCGTAAAAGCCCACTCGATACATGATAGAAGCCCCACATGCTCGAGCATTAGCAACGCCCCGGGGCTCGTGTCAATGGGAAAAAAATGCGTAGGTGTACGGATATCGTGTATAGTGTATACATCAGTGAGTTGCAACCTGACGGGGGGGGGGGGGGGTAACGGGGGGAGAATGGAGGCTGTCTACTACGTCTCGAAGCTCCGACGTTACGCAACGCTGGGTCTAGAGAGGCAAGAAATTCAAGAGAAGACAAAATTTCTTTTGGCCAGTGTTTCATCGTTTTCGTTCGCTGCTTCGCGACACGAGGACAAAAGATAAAGAGACTCGTGATGAGGGCATGAGACAGGAAGGTCCAGGAACGAACGGAAGCGGAGACCGGCAGCTATACACGTTTCTCGACGCCAACTGCCACGACAACGAGAATAAAAGAAATAGGGAAAAGGATAAGGTCAGAAAGCCCACGGCTCTTTTCCTGATTGTCACCGCGTCGTGGAATAGTACATGAATTCACGTGTATTTGTGTAGGTTTTGATACAGTTTCGACGCACACGCGAGTAAAGTGCAAGAGCAGAATTGTGGAGGTGGAGAAAACCGAGAAAAGGAGTCGCTGCTATTGCTGCTGCTGTTGTTTATGTTAGTAGAAACAGTCGAATCCCTTCGCCGTCTCGTCCTAATACCCTCTGGGCATTGAGGGGATGCTGCTTTTCTTCACAAAATAAAAAAAGTTGTAAAATAGAACCTTGAAGATTGCTTCCTCATTTTTTGGTCCTCGGTACACACAGTCTTCTTCTACAAAGCATTACATTGCTCAATTTTATCTTCCTCATAGAGGAAATTCTGTGTTTTATGGGTTGAAAATGAAAAATCAATGTACACGATTCTACTTTGATTTTTATGTTCAATTCGGAGCCTTACACTGATTCAAGCTCAATAAAATACCGAAAACTGTTTCAAGTTTTTCTTATTTACGTACAAAGTTTCAACGCGATCATTCGAAATTCGTCTGAACTTCGAATGAAAGAACTAAACATGTCATGATATCTTAACGCCGATTCCAATTACTCCACTATTGTAATTCGCACCTTACTTCTTTTTTCCAGGTCCACTAACACACCGAGAGAAAAAGTTTCCTTGATTCGAATATATAAGAAATAGGTGGATTAAATATTTTTCTTTGATTTTAAAGAAATATTTACTTGTTTTCGATAAAATGTTGCCTTTGAATTTCAAAGAGAACATTTCATTGCCTTTAAAGAATCATTTACTTGAGGAGCGTAATCGAAGAGACGTTTTCATTGATCAAGGAAACGGTGTCTTTGATTTAAAGAAACGATTTCTTTGACGGCATCAGGTCCGCCACTGGTTGGTTGGCGCAAGCGCGTCTGGCGCGCGGCCGCCTCGGTAGTCGTCACTGGTACTCACGAAGAGCCGACATGATGGATCGGCGCTTTTCACTGTTTTTCGCGGGAGCCGGTCTCAGCGAGTACGCATCAATATTCGAAGTGAAAAAAAAATTAATAAAAAATCATCACTCTCAATGCCAGACAACGTTCCAGGCATGCAGAGTGATTTTTTAACCTAACGTCTGCCCTTTCGCGGCGCGCGATTTTATAGGTTAGGTTCTTTGAAAACAATGAAACAGAGTTTTTTGTTTTAGGGAAAACATTCCTTAATTCAGTGGCACTACATTTCATTGAATTTCTCATCATTCAAAGAAAAGATGATATTAGATCAAGTATATTATTTCCTCGATTTGACAGAAATGCTTCTTAGGTTGGGATTTCAAAGAAATTTCTTTGAATCAAGGCAACTTTTTTTCTCGGTGCACGTACACTTTCAAGCTTGAATAAAGTTGAAATTATGCAACGTATTTTTTCATAGAACAAGGATGTATGCACCACGGACCGAAAGCAAGGAAAGTAAAAAACGAATAGTTGGTTTAAGTATGACAGCCCCGAGAAATATATCGCTACAGCCCGAAATTTACAACTGATGCTTTCATACACATGTCGAGTACAAGAAACATATACACGGTATTAGCTAAAAGAAGCAGGAAACCAGCCGTGCATAGCGCCACGTATGCGCATTTATAGACAGTGTACTATACAGAGTCGTAATTTCGAAATCGCGCCACGATCGCGCCAAGATTTTCCCCTCAATGCGTACGATAGTTATCTGCTCGACGAGGGGAACGTACGACAACGTTGAGCTGCTGCTCGCCGACGTCCCACACACCGGATAATTCTCGGCGAATTACCAGATTTCCTTTTTCACATTCTCTTGCCCGAATCGTTTTGCCAAAAGGTTTTACCGTGCTCTTTGGCTTTTGCTCTATACCAGAATAGAAGTGGATGCGAGGTCTCCTGTGTTGGTTCTGCGCCCTATATGAATCTACGATGAGCTTCGGCAAGCAAGAGAGTCGTCCGTGCGAGAGAATACCGAGTCTCCCTTATCCGGCGGTGGCGCACGGACTGCCAAATTGTTTTTGGAAAACGAACTGAGCTCCGTTCCAGCAACAGCCAATCCTCTATCGCGAAGAAAAACGTACTCCGCTTGCACAAGTACGATTATCTCTTATATACATGAGACAGAACAGAAGGGAGCTTGGTTGAGAAACGAGGAGCATAGCAGTCGAAATTTTAGTATGATACTCAACCTAGTTATGTATACCCGAACATTGGAGCTTACAATGCATTACAATGAAAATCGGAAGTTCGGAGCAAAGAACAGAGTTCACTCCAGATTTGATGTACTTGTGAAGCAAATACCGAAAAAATATAGTAGGGTGAAGGTTTCAGCAGCGACCGATGTCAGTACGAGATCTGGGAATTTGAAGAATAGAATGTGATGGTGACAAACACTGAAAAGTTCGTGAAAAGAACTCAGAGTAATCCTTGTGTCGCTTGCAGTAGAGCTTGCCGAAGTTGAGGATTTTCAAAATTCCAATATCTTGGAATTCTTGAACTTGGGCGAGCGAAAGGTACGTCTGTGCGAGAGAATACCGAACACCCTTATCCAGTGGTAGCGCACTAACTGCCAAATTGTTTTTGGAAAGCGAAGTGAGCTTTCCTATAGCAGAGCTGGGCAGTATTTAAAATACGTATTTTTAATACTAAAATACTTTTCAGGTATCTAAGTACTTCATAAAATAGAAAATACTTTTCTATTTTTCGACCTTATATATTCACATTAGATATGAAATTTAACACGAACTATTAACACGCGAAATGTATTATTTAACGTTTTTAATAATACGTCTCTCTTGCCCGGCTCTGTTCTATAGGAGCTACTATACCGATAGTAGAACAGAAAGAGAAACAACAGGTCACAGTAGCCGAAATTTCAGTATTATCCTCAACGTACAGGCTTGGATACACAAACACTGGAGCTTGAGGAGCATTACAGTGAAAGTTCAGAATTCGGAGCAAGGAACGAAGTGCGAATTCACCGAAAATTTGATGTACTTGTGGAGCAAATATCGAAAAAACGAAGTAGGGTGAAGGTTTCAGCGGCGACCGAGATCAGGGCGAAGCCTGGGAATTTAAGCAAAAGAATGTAAATGATTACGAGGACCGAGAAAAATTTGTGACAAGAATCCAGATTTGAAGAATTCTAATGTCTTGGAATTTTTGAACGTAGTCGAGTAAGAGGTTCGTCCGTGCGAGGAATTGCAGAGCCCTCTCATCGGTTGATGGCGCACGAGCCGCCAAATTATTTTTGAAAAACAAACTGCACCCTTCTATACATACGGTAGAACAGAAAGGAGGTCGGAAGAGAAAAGAGGGTCATAGTAGATGAATTTTAGTATTATACTCATGTTCAAATAAACACTGAAACTGGCGATGCATTACAATGGGAGTCCAAAGTTCAGAGCGAGAAACAAAGTGCGAATTTAGCGTAGATTCGATGTACTCGTGAAGTAAATGTCGAAAAGACACGGTAGAGTGTAGGTTTCAACGACGACCAAGATGAGGACGAGACCTAGGAATTCAAAGGACAGAATGTGATGGTTACCAAGACTGAAGAAAAGATGGTGAGAAGAACACAGAGTGATCCTCGTGTGGCTCTCAGCGGAACCTGGCGAAGCTGGGGATTTTGAAAATTCCAATATCTCTATACGAGAGCTCGCACTACGCGGGTTAGGAATCCCGGAGGATTCAGGCATAGCGAAGAGACGGTGAATGGTAAAGCGCCGAGCTCCAAGAACGATGGAGGATAAAAAGGGGATGAAAAAGGGCGCGCATAGCAGAGCGGAACGCACGGCGTAGAAAAACGTAAGCTAAGCGTCCAGGCTACCGTCGTTTCGTTAAGGCAATCGTCGTCGAGAGAAGAAAAATAGAAACGTAACCGTTCTCTGCTTCTGGCACTGTAGAGGACACGAGATAAGTGAATACTGTCGACGGGGGACTCTTTCAAGAGTCTCGGCAATGTAGCAGCGGTACTGACACTCCCTAGCGCACCAGTCCTTCCTTTTCCATATGTAGAGGTAAGACAGAGGCAAAAATAGAGGAATAAGAAAACAACTCGTTTGCTATAATACAATATATTTCTCCGTTTCACCGTGGGGCTGGCAATGTGTAGCTGCAGTTGAGCCTGGAGTCCGAGCAGACGGCAAAACGTATCAGCGAATTTGAGAATGAAAGGAGAGCAAGAGACTCAGCTTTGTCCTTTGCAAGAAATCGAGGACGACGGCGGGTCCTGGGCCTTGGAAACCTTGAGAACGCCTCGAATACTGTTTCAACTGGATGACTCTCGAGCTATGTCCTACATGCCCGCCTTCTTTTTTCCATTCTGTTTCTACACATTCGCGGACTATCGAGAGAGGGTAAAGATATCAGGAAGGGAGTCCGTGTCGGCCGGGGGCTGGGGAAATCGAGTTCAACTACTGTCCGCGCTCGACGTAACCAGAAACGCAGCAACGTGATACAAGCGCGCTTCGCTAAGTTCTGTATATGGGAAAGGCCGAGTTGGTTTTTCTTGAAAGACCAAATGTTACCTAAGGACTATGTACCTCGTATATAACCTCGGCTTTTGATTGTTTGTGTGGGGGGAAAAATTGAAAAAGGCTCTTCAAGAGTTTTCCTCGGCCGGTTCCAAGTATCAATATTTATTGTCGCGCTCGATCAACTTTCGAGATCTCGACATGGTTATAAACTCAAACTCTCTACTTCAAAGACCTCCCGGTTGCGACTGATGTTGGAGGCTTCAGCTGTACGGAGTAAAAGTTGCAGACTTCACCTCGATATCCCCCGAGGTGAAGTAACCTTGCTTCTTTTTTTCCTTTTTTTTCCTTCTTTATCTTCGCTCGTGACTCGGGCTCGGGCGGTATCACGAAGAAATTGGTAATTACACTCCCTGTCAGAGTATATACTGCAATTCTGTACTCGACAACCTCGGCCAGGTCCGAGAGCGCCGAGAACGCACCACTGCACTCTGGTAACTCGCGCGGTTGACCTCGAGATGATGCAGTTTGTTGTAGGGAAAGGGCGATTTTACGCTCAACTATGCTGTTATCTGCTCTACTGTCTCACGCCCAAGCGCCATCAACGTTTTTTTACATTACTTTTAAGAATTTCTTGAAACATTTTTTGATCCTACATATTTTTTAATACTCAGTACACATAATACTGAGTATCGTTGCCCGATTCTTACAGGTGCGCGGATCAATCATTCGTTGTAATTCTCGCTACAGTAATACTTGCGGAACGTTTGGCATGGATGAAGTATTCATTTTTTGTCTGGCATCGAAGAATATTTGTTCGTCTTACCTGAAACAGAAAAAAGAGGACGCGTTAATAAGGAGAATGCAAAGATCGTGAGTGAGTGTTTTGACGATACTTGCATCAAGTTCAATAGCTTATACGCCAAAAACAACAATTATCTTATCGGGCTTATCTCGCGTCAATGTCGAAGATAAGAGTTCCGGTCGTTCGAAATATTTTGCCATTGAATCGGGTGACCTTCATTGTATTATGACCGTGAAATCTCGTTCTGCGATCGTCAATGATTTAGCTACTGGCATTATTGGACGTACTTTTTATTAACTTTACGATCAATGTAGGTAATACGCTACTTAGAGATTAGTTTAGATATCAAATGTAGCATTCTTTCGTCGTGGAATAATAACCTGGTAGCGCTTCATTTTTTTCAACAGAAATCAATAGTGAAACCATGATTTTGTCACTACACACCATAAAGTTATTTAGGGATACATTTCTACTGATCGCTTCCACTATATCACAACATTATCTTATTACAATTCTACTCTGTTGATGATGGTAAATATTTTTCTAATAACATTAGAATTTGGTTGATTCAAAATCTCCTTGAAACGTTTTTTCGGAATTATATCAAGATAGAGTTGGATTTTGATAGGAAAATCAATAATAGTGTAATAAATGTACCGATTATTACGCTTACAATATTATCAATGCAAACCAGTCAATTTTCGTAGTCATAAACAAAGCTGTAAGTCGGGATTTCGCGCCTTGCAGCGTTTTGTCTTTACGACACATCGAAATTGAATTTCTTGTCAGTCGACGAACTTTTCATTGCGGATCTGACGCATCGTCACAAAACAATGAGGGACGAGCGAGCCCCAACTTCGCGAAGATAACTTTTTCTTTCCGCTCGCCTGGAAAAACCAAGACCGTCGAGAGATTCGAAGCGCACTCACGAGAAACGCGGAGTTCCTATATATTTTCTTGGCACCGTTTTCGATTTGTACTTCCTCCGCATCTACACCCATCTCACTATATTTATCTCGCATCCAGATCTCTTCAACATTCTTTTTGCACAATAATTTCGTATCATCCAAGAATATACACAGAGTACAATAATAGAGTCCGCACATTTAGCACCTACTAAAATGTGCATCAATATATCTTTCGTCCAACTTCTTTTCAACACTTTTATTCTCTTGTTTTTGTAGAAACATTGAATTATCGTAACGTTATAGAAATCTGAACGTGACGGGGAAACTAATCAAACCGATTTATAGAATGGAAACAGAAATTTTATTCAAAAATATCCGAAATCATTCCACGTAGCTGAAAAACATCAGACCTGCTGAAACAACACACAATGCGACTTGTTTTGATCCATTCATCTACAGAACCCGGCAAATCGTCTATACAATCAAAGCAATTTTTTTCATACGCAAGAATTCACATCACACCGATTACAAATAGTATACAATTCAACCACTGAGATTACAACGATAATCATATATCACTCATAACCAGTAATCACCCACATGTACAAAACGATAAGAACAATGTGCAATGATAAAGCGTTGAAGAATTTTCTCTACGCTCCATATATTTATGTATTCTAACGGAAACGACAGCAAATTTTGAAGACGAAAGAAAACTAAAGGACTCTCGCCGATTAAGAATATTTAAATTAATACTTGAAAACACTAGCGTCCCAAATTAAAATTTGTTTTGATTTATACACTTACTTTTGACTCAGTTCAGTCGATTACTTGAATTGACAAACGAAAATTCGTTCAAAATCATAACTGCATTCGAGTTTATCTCCATTGGGCATGGAGCATTTTTTCAAAAGATAAGAACAGCGAAATTGCAAGTACTTGATACACAATGACAGAATCCAAGTGTCTCGTGACGGTTGCAATTCGCAGAGCGTGAAAAAGTGATCGTTTTACAGACTTGGATGTGGTCATTTCTTTGGCGAACCACAACCTTCAAAGGCTTGACTGCTCGCCAGGTCGATATGCAAGTCAGAGAGTTTCGGTGCTTGGCAAAAGAATCCAACGCTCACTGGGAATAAATGCTACGGCGTTCAAAGGCGACGCGATTTTATCAGGCAGAGAAAGTGGATCGAAGGAGGGTTGGTGTCACAGAAGAACTCGACCCGCCCTTCCAGCAAATGGTGTACTATTCGTTAGAACCTGGTGAAGCGACTCGGGAAGCAGGAGAAATCTAATACCAGGTAGGAATCTGATACTCGATTAGCATTCGATTCCTGTAGAATCTCACCGGAGTCCTAAAAAGTCTGCCAGATAATTTCTGGTAGTTGGGGGGGAATCGATTTACCTCGGAAGCTCCGAGAGACACGAAAGATCGTGCGCTCGTTCGGCTGTGGTTCGTTAAGGAAAATAAAGCTTTAGAGCGAACAATCGGGATGTGAAAAGCGACGGAAAAAAAAAAAGAACAAAAAGTAAAAAAAAAAACTAAAGGCGAATGCAAAGGGCATGACTCCATAAATCTTTTCACCAAACTCATCGTTCATCCAACATAAATTTGCATATGCAATTAAGGGAGCTTGCCTCCTCGCGCACCCGAATTGCCTGGAATCTTTCCAAATTCTGTTGAAGCGCTATTCTCAGGACATGATCAAAATCTTCTTACACCTAGAAGCCGCTTGAATTTGCGAGAAACGAGCCGTCCATAGTTCCTGCTGAATCAGTGGAGTAGAGAGCGAGTTAAGAAACATTGCTTAAGTCTAATAGCGCCATTATTTCTATCTCTCTCGAGATTATCCCTTTTTTACAATATGCGAGAGCATCAAATCACCGGAATGAATTGTGTTGCAACTGCATCAATGAAATATTAATGATCAATCGAAAAAATACCATGTGACGTTTGACATTTTTTTATATAATCATCGAACAATTATTTTTGCTTCGTATTTTAATTTTTCGTTGCTAATATTCATCATATTTTCCCTTTTCTTTGAATTTAGACTACGCCAGTGGACCAGGCTAGCATTGCAAGGTCGTACCGTTTTCCAACTGTCTCCACACAGTAACTTTTTTCAGTACATTTGACAAACAGAATCAAACCTTGAAAAGTCACTTCTAGCCCTATATCTACTTAAAATAGAACATACTCTAACACTAGGGAGAGGAAACTTTCGTTAGCAAACTAAAAATAAGTTTGTTTTCTCAAAAGTTTCGCAAAGCTTTTCAGTACGACGTCTAGAAATAGCCGTTTTCTCAAGCTTCAGTAAAGTGTACTTTTCTACACAGAAGACTGAAAATTGATGTTGGTGCCTATACATTGGGCGATTAACTAAAATGCAATCACGACAACATGCAATTTTCCTAGATTTTATCGGTATCGTTTTTTATTCGAGTGACAACATCCCATATATTTAATTATAACGTTACTTATTTCGGTGCTTTTTGAATGACTTGATCCCTTTAATTGTAAACTTGGCTCGTAAAGAGTGTTTGCGAGCCTTTAAAGTACAAAAATATTGGAGAATAATAAATGAAACCATAAAGAAATGGAGCGTCGAAGGATAAAAGTAGTCAAGTGGTCAGTATAAAGTACGAGAGGTCAAGATCGCTGCAGGCGAAAAGCGGTGGACGCCGTGAGAGTAAAAGGGACGCAACAAGGACGCATTGATGCTGAAAGAAAGTGTGCGAGTGAAAACAAGTGAACGAGAGACGAAGAAGATGAAGAGTGAACAGGATACAGTGTAGTTCGTGGCTTGGTGGACTCGGATAACCAACCCGGTAAGTCTGGAACAGGCAAAGTCAACAGTAGAGAGGGTACAGCGCGAGTACGACATGTACCCTAGTTTGCCGGAATAAGAAAATAAAATGGCGTGTTGCCAATGCACGTGTGTTCGGAGGTTCGCTGAAGCCGACGGTTGTCGAAGCCTGCGGCTGAATCACGATTTCTTGGGGGGTGTTCGAGAGTACGATGGACTTTAGTTTCCCGGAGCAGTGCCTTTAGACAGCACACCGCCCCTCCCCCCCTTCCTTATTTCCATTTTTTTAGCCGACCGAGGCACGCTTTTCTAATGTGCACTTTGACCTTGAGTTTCCACAGATTCTTCCAACGGTCCGGTTGATCGTGGACTACATTAAAGGTCTTCTGATCCGAATTTGCAGATGGAAGTGCCGGTATAGTCTATCCGCGATCCTGGAAGTGGAAGTACTCGGTTCTTCGTCGTTATTGGGTTGGTATAAAATCGAGTTACGCAGCTAACGTGTACAGTCGCAGGTTAAAAATCGATGACGAAGCTTGAGTGGAATATAAAGTCAAGGGTTAACAGAGGGATGCCGAGATAGGAAAGGAATAAGAGTGCCGGCACGAGAACGGCTACGCGGTACCAGCAGCAGAGACTTATCGATACCGTTCCGCGGGTACCAGCCGGCACGACCTATCGAACGACCAGTCTCGAGGATATCGTGTTCCATGCTCCATGAGTCTGGTCCTCCGTCGGCCCTCGAGGGACGGAGGAAGCAGAGCTGATGCGTAGCGTATAACAATAAGAAGTAGATAATGCAACAAAATAAAAGCTCCGAAGCAATAATAAAAATAGTATGTTTCCCGTCGCGATACAATATTCGTCTGTCTTTGATAATGTTAGGTCCGTTAAGGTGGCAAACCGAAAATTAGGAATTCAATATTACAATATACCATAATTAGGTGCTAATTAGGTGCCCAAGTGAGAAATTTGGTGCTCCCATATTTTCGCCGGAACATGAAAATTTTACCGAACCGCTAGCTTGACCCAAATCTGACAGCCCCATGGGTGAAAAAAACAAAAATGTTCGACACATAAAAATAAGGAGCTCTTCACGTGTTAATTCGATGCTAAAGTAGCGAATTTGGTGCACCTTTATCTTTGCTGGAAAGTGAAAGATTTACGGGACTTTAAAATTGAGTGCTCTTTATGTGCTAATTAGGTGCCAAGGTCCCGTATAAAAATATTATTGGCCTCAGTAAAATATTAATCCTCCTACGAAAAAAAGAGCAGACAGTTTCTATTTTGTTACCGATGCAGCACCTGAAAATCACGTAATCGTGATATGACGAAAATATTTTTTCATCAATCGTGTATGTATGGGACCGCTAGCTAATCATCAAGCTAGCGGTCCCGTTAAATTTTCACTTTCCAGCGAAAATAAAAGGGCACCAAGTTCATTACTTTGGCACCTAATTAGCACCAAAAGAGCACCTTATTTTGATGTGTCGAAAAATTTTATTTCTTTATTATCAGCCATGGGACTGCCAGCTTCACGTTAAGCTAACGGTCCCGTATAAAACTATTATTGGCCTCAATAAAATATTAATTATCCTACGAAAAAAAGGAGCAGACAGTTTTTATTTCGTTACCGATTTAGCACCTAAAAAGCACCTAATTATGGTATATTATAAATTTGAATTCCTAATTTTCGGTTTGCCACCTTAACGGACCTGATAATGTTACTTAACGAGCAACGAAAAAAAAGGAAAAACACGCCCCAAATGTCCAGGTACAAAATTGCTTGCGAACGGATCGAACCATTTGATCTGTCAACTGGATCATTCGACCTTTTTCACCGAACTGGGATCAGATACCACTCCACAATCTAGTCCCGTTGATACTCTACTAATTCCATGATATAGAGGCAGCCAGCAGAACTTCCTAACCCCAGAGTTCGAGGGATGAAGAAAGTCGAGCTGATGCGTAGTATAAAAAAGTGGAGTGGATAACGGACCGAAAGAAAACCTCGGGAACAATAATGAAAACAGAATATTTTCTTTTTCTGCCTTCGACAATGTAACTCAACGAATTAGGAAGAAAGAAATGGAAAACACGCCCCAAATGTCCAGGTACGAAATTGCTGGCGAACGGATAGAGCTATTCGATCTGTCAGCTCGACCACTCGACCTCTTCCACACCGGACTGGGATCACATACCACTCCACAATCTACTCCCGCTGATACTACTAATCCCACGATATAGAGGTAGCCAGCGGAACTTCCCAATCCCACAGAGGACTACTTCGACCAATTCCAGGGCAATGCAACGAGGGGCGCGGGTGAACAAGGCACACACACGATCGGGACAAATGTGCCGATTCGAGGGATATGGAATATACAGACAGAGATGGGAGGGTCTGAGCTCACAGTATAGAGCCGATGAGACGAGAAAAGCATTAGGATTCGGTCCGGTCAGCAAAAGACCGCAATGTCTGACCTATTGTACTCGTTAGACCAGCAGCACCAGCACCACCGACAGAGCACAACTCCATACAGGGCTTCCGGATATCACCGCCTTCCCGCTGATCCCGTCCTCTCATCTCCCGCTCTTTCTCCTTCTTCTTTGGACTATTCCTTACGAATAGCATAAGCTCTGACGTTCAGCAGCTTCCTCGCTGATTCGATAGCTTCGACCCACGACCGTCGGCCTTCCTATCAGCTCAGCAGGGTGGCGAAAGTAGCAACTATGAATCCCAAGTGATATCAGGAATATCGACTGCTTCATGGAGTCATTGGTCACTCTTCATTGATTGGCCACCCGAAGGCAAACGGCATGTATCAAGTCCATGGAAGCGGAATGGGATTGGAGGTATGACCAACCTCTGTACTTCATTTATGAAGCAGTGGCGAGAATTTATAAGAAACCCTTCTGCGCTGTTGTATTCGCCAGTGGCGTCAGCCAATAACAATAGGCGACGTATTACACCGAGAGGAAATATTTCATTGATTCACGGCTATTTTCGAAAATGGAAAGAAACACTTCCGTTTCTATCTCTACATTGAATGATCTTAAACTCAATGAAAAGTAGAGATAACAAATCGAAGAAGTCGTCGCTGTTCTTTTCATTGAATTCACTTAAGGGACAGCGGCACTTCCCTCAACACCGCTCAGTATTTTGAGACCTACTGTTTCGTAAACTACGCGGTGAATAAAGCTCAAATTCGAACAGGAAGTACTCAAGTACGGCAGAAATCGGCTAAAGTACGGGCTCCTTGAAACTCGCAGCCGTTTCTTCGGGAGAACCGAAAAACAAAAAAGTGAAGTTAGGTGCAAGAGAGACAGCCCCATAGGTGTTTAACATCAGACGATGAAATTCCCAGCACTTGCTGCACTTTGCAACGAATCAAGAAGACCCTTTTTTTTTTTAAATGAATGACGACTTTTCTTTAGTGTGATAAAACTGTTTCTTCATTATATCCTCACTAAGTAACTGTTTCTCGACAGGCAATGAAATGATTTCTTTGAAATTTGAGTGCACTATTTCATTGAAATCAATGAAAACGAAATCAACCCAGCCGGTTTGTTGGCGTCAATGAAATCTTTTCTCTTGGTGTACGACGGAAACTTTAGTTATGCATCTACCTTCCCTAATTCTGGGACTTGTCGAGGTGCTGCCGTTGAGCAGACAGCGAGCAGTGCATGGACTACCGACTGGGTCATCAACGCCACTTGCTTCAACTTTCTGGCATATGCACACAGGACTATTTCTTACGAATAGCATAAGTCCTGACGTCCAGCAGCTTCCTCACTGATCAGATGGCTCCAACCGATGATCCGACCTGCCTTCTTATCAGCTCAGCAAGGTTCCAAAAGTCCCAACTATCGATCCTACGCGATATAAGGAATATCGACTGCTTCATGAGTCGTTGGTCGCTTTCCATTGATTGGCCACCCGAAGGTAAGCTCCGTTTATGAAGTCCATCGAACTAGAATGAGATTAAAAATATGACCAACCTCTGTACTTGATGTATGCAGTAGCATCGAGAATTCATGAGAAACCCGTTTACGCTTTTCGATTCGCCAGTGGCGTCAGCCGCTAAGAACAGGCGATGTATTATGACTGAAACTTTAGTTATGTATGTACCTCTTCTAATTCTATGGCCTGCCGAGCTGCTGCCGTTGGGTGAATGGCGAGCAGCGGCGCGGACGACCGACTGGACTATCACTGTCACTCGCTCAACCTCTTTGGCATATACACACAGTTCAGTAGCGGGCTAAGAACTCAACCCTCGACAAGCCAAGAACCCGTCCTCTCCTGCCCACATACACACACAATGACGTTCTCCACTCTCCCTTGCTTCTCCACCTCGACCCGTTTCCTCCCTTTCCCTCATGGATTTAGAACCGAGGTGCACTTCGGGGATTCGCTTTACCCTTCTTCCCCCGCACCCCTCAATAACGATTGGCCCGACGGAGTCTGCGAAGCCAGCAAGAATGTAATCGCTCCCAGCAGCAGCAGGAGACGCAGCAGTGAACTCAGAGCGGAGAAGCAGGACGACGAGGACCGATCGACCGACGGAAATCGCGTTTCTTCTGGGCTGCCGGTGCAAGAGATACGCCATAGAGAAAGAAAGAAAGCGAGAAAAAGAGACTACCGTGCAGGGAAGAGAATGAAGAGTGAAAAAAAAACCTGTAGCCGAGAAAATAAATGGAAGACCGTTTTCCGTTTTTTTTTTGTTTTGTTATAGTAACGCTCCAACGAAAACGCGTTCATTGACTTTCTATTAGTATCCTCTTTGCTTGATAACGGGTCGTAGATTCACTCGTTCGAGGATATTCATTCTTGTGGCATCCATGGAAATGACTGTCTCGCATTTCACGTGAGTACGAATGCTATGCCACATTTTTCGTGATATCAAAGCAAATGAACATTCGGTTCCAAACATATGCGGTAACTCGACGTGTGCGTACAATTTTTTGTGCGTGTAATATACGGGTTTAATCGCCAGAATATCGACCCGACGTGCATTTCACGAGCTGCGTCTGGGGACGCGAAAAAAAAATGAGAGAGACAATAAGAGAAAAGAAAAACAGAAAGAGAGACGACAAATGAGAAGAAAAAAATCGGTGAAAGGAAGATGCCTTTTTATCAGCGTTTGCGTCCGCAGATCAAGTCGAGCTGAGGATCAGAGCCTCCGGATTTTACGACAATTCTCTGTACTCGCGCGAGGGTTCGCGACTCGTGGAAGCACCCGTTACACCGCGATAGTCCTTCTACTCCTCTGAGCTTTCTCTCTCCCTTCAAGCTTCAGCGCACTGATTCACCGAACTCCATTCTTACGTCTCCTTTTTTTTCTACTCGCAGTCTTATTACCCACTGTCTACACGCGAAGCACCGACGATAGATAGACAAATACCTAAGATACTACAAACACGCCTGGCATAGACCCAGAATCTCGAATCGAGTAGCCAAAACACAACTCCACACGTACAACTATATAAATACACGTAGTGTAATGAAGTTTGCAGAAATCGCAGAGAACTCAGATTGTCTCCTTCAACTTGCAGAACTCAGAGATAAGAGTGACTAGACATTTTCATATTATACGATTGTCATAACCATAATAATCATAATTATATGATTATTATTATAATCATTGCCAGATCAAATCTTGACCTCACTTGATTATGCGAAATGGTAGTTTCATTTGGTTTCATAGCCAAGATTTATGAATGAACCACGCTATGGATTTAAGTCTGACAAACCCAAAAGACGCCTCAATGGTCACAGAAAATTCACTTCTCATATGTTCCATTCACAGAGAACAGCAGTGAATGTGTGGTTGCATTAGTTCAACGTCCACGTAACACATTCCAAATAATACGACTGACTAACGGGCAATAAACGTATTTAAATCAGCGTACTTACTCTGGTACAGAGCTCGAAGATAAGAGTGACTAGACATTATCATACAGCAGGAATGTCACAGCCATAACCATAAACGATCATATCATGATAATTGAAAGATTAGTTCTTGACACCACTTGAATATACAAAAATGTGCCATTTCGTGAAGTTTTATAGGACTTATGAATGAATCACGCGATGGACTTTAGGTGAGACCGGCGAACCCAGGAAAAGTCCAGTGATCACTGAAGTCCCTATTTCATATTTTCCGTTCTCGAAAGATTCGAACGTGTGCGTGTGGTTGCATTTGCTTAATTTCCACGTGACACATTCTAAATAATGCGAGCGCGTAACGAGCGACGAGGTATTTCAGGCTGTGTATCTACACTGGATACACCAACGACGGTATCCGAGTATCGAGCGCACGCGAAACGTTCGTCGTATCGATTACTCTCTCGTCGGCCGGTTCACGTCGCGCGCGCCTCGCTCACTCCTGCATCCCCGAGACAGGCCGTTACCGGCAGCCCTCTCCACCTCATCCACCTCCGCCACCTCCTCCACCTCCTCTTCCTCTTCTCCTCGCCGCTCATTTTCTCTCTATCTCGCGCCATTATACCCGCACACCGGCCAGCTGAGGTGATAAGCACAGCTGAGGAATTAGCGCCGACGCGATAATCGCGTTAAAACTCTTTCGTGCACGTGCGTGCGCGTCAAGTCCTCTCGTGGCTTTATCGTACTCGCGGGCGTTACGGCGAAAAATATACAGTATGGTAAGCGTTGGTATAGGCTTTTGGAAAGAAGTGAGTCCTTCAGAGGATATCAAAGGGAGCGCACGAGAGACAGCGACGAATATTTCCCACAAAGTTTTAGCACTTCTTCGCGCACTCTCGCGCTTTCCTGTTTTACAATCTGGCAGAATCGCGAAGCAGCGACCCACTCTGATTATACGAAGCGATAATAAATATAGTTAAGTGAGGGCACGGAGAACGCCGACGTTATTCTTTGACTGCCTCCGAGACCGATGTGTAATAACACTCGGGTGTTGAAGTGACGCACAACTTCCGGCGGACGCTGCCCAAATACTATATAATTACACGCGTATATGCCTAACTAACATTGTTGCATATATCTTTGCGGTAGAAGATATGCTCGTTCGCTTCGCACAGTTAGCCACATTTCGCGAAGGCGTTATGCCGCTTCATAGTCATAGGCCCGGCCGATATTCGAGTTTGCGTAACGAATGGAGACTTCCTCTTTATTTTATGAAAGGATGGAAGCGTCAGTGAATTAATACTGAACAATCACCTTTATCCGCTGTAACTGTTTTATATTTCACTGTCGCTAAATGCAGGTTATAAAGATGTTTCAGGTTTATTTGGCTCTTGAGACATTTGGAAATATAACTATGTGGTGCATCCAGAAGAAAAATATATGATAATGAGACATTTCTTTTTTTGGACAAGAATTACGAGCTTCACGTTTTTCGCCAATTGAAAACTGCAGTGGCAAGGCGCTCACGAAAAGAGCTCATTACTACAATTGAAATACATAAGCAAATATACCCCAAAGTTCGCTAGACTAAGTTGTTATTCTTCCTTACAAAATTTCGTATAAACAATCTTTTTTTTTGGATCTTCCGAAGCAGGAGTCTCCTTAAAATAGTTACGTGAGGGAGGCAAATCAAACTGATGAACATGAACTTTTGGCCTATTGTAATTGAGCTATTTAACCTTGCTTCTTGAAAATTTGAATTCTTTTTACGGATAAATTAAATAAATAATGCAAACTTGAAAATTGATCTTTCTGCATGGCACTTACGGGAGTGTTAGATGATGCTGAAGTTTGCATCGTTGAGATACAATGGAATAAATTTCCAAAAATTCTGATTACCTTAAATCATCATAAGAGGTACAAATTAAAATGACGTAGATTACTAGCATTGAAAATAAACGTCTCCCTATATTACACTGCTCTTCAAAGGACGCTAATCTTGGTTTTCATAATTTACTTTTTTATATCGTTGCACCACAACGATGCAAACTTTGATAACATAGTGTTAGCGAAACTAATTATTCAATCGAGAATTAACATACTTAGATCAAAGATAGAGAAAAGATAAAACGTATCTCGGATTCGAAAAGTGTTTGTGAATTTTTTCATATTATTAAAAAACGAGCGTCACGGAACACATGTTACTTACTTATATTAAACTTATATTAAAGTGCACAATTCCGGCCAGATGACGTCGGCCACCTGGTTGTCATCCGATTTTCGAGATGTCGTCGTAAAAACGAAGTTAAATTTGCACCGAGTAAATAATTGTATCAACCTGTCATATAGATGTTGTTGTCTATGACTCCGCCGTATTGACCTAGCTATCTTAAACGTTGAATGGAAAACGCAAACACTAACACTCAAAATTCGCATAACACTATTTTCAATTTGCCACTGGAATCGTAAACATTCGTTTGTATTTTATTTTTTCTTCTAGTGGGAAGTAAAATGCTTACATAGATGTTATGATGCTTCGACGATGCCAGCATGTGATATTTTCATTTTGATGGAAGCTTGGTAAATCGTAACTCGGGGTCTGAGTCTAACGATGCCGAAGATTCCGTTGTTATTGATCTTCCAGTATAGGAAGATCAAACATTTTGAATCTTTTTATTTTTGTCCGTTCAAATTGCTTTATCGATTCGTAAATTGATGAAGCAATCTGAAAAGACGATTTGCCAAACTTCCATCAAAATAAAAATATCACAGGCTGGCATCGTCGAAGCATTATAACATCTATTTAATATATACTCAGCCAAAGACAAAGAAGAATAATGAAAAATGCTTACTACTTAGTTTACCGTCTCACACTCTCTGATTGGCACGTGGCTGTAGAACTGAAGAAATGGCGAACGGAAAGACACGTTCTATGTCGTCAATTTCTGGGATTTCACTACTTTGGTAGTATCCAGCCGGAAAGGTGAAATAAAAGACGCGGACGAGCCATAGATTACCCGGGATTACCGGACGTCGTCTTGGCGATTGGAGAGGTGTCCCATGCGAGCCCTCTCACTCGATTCTTTTCCCTCCGGTTCTCCTTCTTGCCTATCGACAAGATGTGAGCGTGATGCCCGGGCAGAAGTGTGGGAGAGCGATGCCCGAAGTAGCGCAGAGCACGGAAGCCTCGACGGTGACATCGTCGTTGTCGTCCGCTCGCTTCTAAATCCTTCTCGCGTCGATGGGTACGCTGAGGACGCCGCGACCACCCCTCTGCAATTTGTTACGCGCCCGCCGTTCTCGTGAGAACGAGAAATCGCGGGGCGAGGAAGAGCCGTCGAGGGGAAAATGGGAAGTTACTCTCCGCGGGTATAACGGGAAGAACCGAGGCAAGAAGAAAAGAATAGGGTATAAGAAAAAAGAAATTCGAGGAATGTCGCAGTGAGTCGCGTACTCCGATGATTGGAAACGTTCGATCTTCAATTATCGACCACGAGCAGAAGCCAGCGAGCAAGCTTATAGAGCCCATACCGAGCCCTAGACGTGGCCAAGAGCAGAGCCAGCATTTTCTACCAGACACACTACCTCTCACGTGTGATATAGAAAGAATGAAGGATAGAGGCGATCAGTGAAATTGCTAGGGGCTTCTCTTCTTTATAACACTCGTCATCAATTTTCCTCGGCACACCGCGAACCTTCTATGAATTCACTTACATAAATATCTGTGAAAAATCGTCCACGAGCCACTGTTTATCTGCAGTGTACACTTAACGCTATATAGAAGACAAAGAAAATCGGCGACGTACACAGTACTTCACAAAGAATGTAGACTAAAGGCTTATGTGAAAATTGTGAAAGCCAATAACCGTTTTATACAAAATGTTTTTTATTTCATATTCATCAAGCGTCAACAGTTTTGATAAACAATTCATTTTTAAAGGTACATAATAGTGTCTGTAATATTTATATTTTAGAAATCGGAGCAAAGAATTGTGTACTTTATAATTAAGTATCTCGACAGTAGATGAAATTAAATTGGTATTACATGAACTTGTTTATAACTGAAGTGCTCATCAGTATCTTACACTGTAGGTGGTTGCAAGATTAATATTTGCAGAGAGGAGACAAATTTAGAAACTCAGAAGGGTATGAATAAATACTCAAACCAAAGAAACATTACTATACTCGTAGAGGAAATGTCTTGAAATATACACAGATTTCAAAATGAACTAAAAAAACGGAGTTTCTCCACTCTTTCCTTTGTAACACTCGTCATCAATTTTCCTCGGCGGACCGTGAACGTTCTACGAATTCACTTACATAAATGTCTGAAAAATCGTCCACGCGTCGCTGCTTCCCTCTCGTGTACAGCTAATGTGACTTGGGAGAGCAAAAAATGGCAGGGTCTACGGTACTTCAGAGAGAATCTGGAGATTGAAACTTCATGTAAGAATTGTGAAATTCGATGACTATTCTGTACACAATGTTCTTTTATTCAATCTTTATCCCACGCCAATAGTCATGATAAACGATTCGTTTTCAAGAACACTTATTTGTATTTCAGGGAACAGGTAAAACAATAGTGTACTCCATATCTTCCTCCCTCGAGTTAAATTGGTTTTCAATAAACTTCTTGGAAAGCAAAATGCCCATCAGTATTTTACACCGTAGACAGTTACAAGGTTGATATTTGTAGAGAGAAAAAACAAATTTCCAAACTCGGAATAGCATGAATAAATAGTGAAAACAGAAACACGAATATTCGAATTTGTAGAGGGAATGTCTTGAAATATACGCAAATTTCCCAACGAAGTGAAAAAATGGAGGACCTCTCGAGTTGAAATTCAAGCTTTTCGAACACCCTTCGTTGAATTAAAATGGGTAGAATATGCCACTTTTGGAGGTCTATGCAAGGGCTTAAGAACCTAATTTTACTCTGTACAACCTAATTGGAGGTCCAAACATAATAATTTCAGTCTAACTCCACTAGTCTTTGTTTACTGCAATTGGGTAATATCTGCCATTTTCGAAGGTTTTGAGAAGTGTCAAAGGAATGAAGAAACCCCTGTGTACCCTCCGTATCTACTCCATTTAGGCTTGGACTAGGGTCTAAAATTTAACTCGGGCTCTCTTGTCTCCTTTGTAACACTCCTCATCAATTTTCCTAGACAAAACACGGCCTTTCTATAAATTTCCTTACATAAATATTTGTAAAAAATCGACCAAGAGTCTTAGCTTTCCACTTCTGTACAACTAATGCGACACGTAAAAGAAAAAAACGTTAAGGTACACGGTACTTCGGAGAGAGTCTCAGTGAGAAGCTATTCGGAGTACCTACTACCATACACAACGTAGGGCCGAGGTCAGAGTTCGCCGAGCAGAGTGAGCTATACTTTTTTCATCTTATTCGCTCTACGCATTTCTGGTTGTACGATGCAACTCCGAGCAAATTCGTTGATGGCTGAGAGGCAGAGAGTGGGAGTGGTGGGCTAAGCGCTCCTAGAATGGGCAATGGGGATAATCCTACAGAAAAATCTACTGAAGAACGGCTACTAAAGGGGTGAGGAGAGAGCAAACGAGCTGGAGGTCGGAGAGGAAAGCCGTGAGCAGCAGTGGAATAAAAAGTTGTGATACAAGAAGTACGAAGAAGCAAAAGGATCACCTTGAGCAAAGCGTTCCCTTGAAAAATCGTTCTGGCCAGAAAGCCAGCGAAGCAAGCAGTGCAGACCCGAATAGGATATTAATCCCGCTCTTCTCCCTTCTTCTTCATCCAGCCTCATCCCTCTGCTCCTCCGCACACTCTTCAACATTTCATCCTCTGTCGTCTCACTCTCAACTACAGTTGATGCAGCCTCGCGTCTCGCTGCTCGTACAAACCTCACGAAGCAGCGGATACGCCAGTAGTGTTTCTTTTTCCGCGACCTCCCACACTTCCTCCCGCTAACATCTATTCATCAATCCTTATACTGGCTGCTCGTTCGCTCGGGATATCCGCGCGTTTCTATTCCCGCTCCTAGACTCGCCACCGCGGCCGGCAGCAGCATCATCATCATCCCCTGGCTCGCGGGGCTTTCCACGCTGTTCTCCATTTATCAACATCCCCTGTGAACGGGCGCGCGGACGCGGCGCGCCAGATCCTCACCGGATAAGCAAGGCGACCTATAGTGATATACCTATAGTGGATATGTGCGAAAGGGACAAGAGGGGAAGAGGGAGAAATAGAGACAGAGAGAGAGAGAGAGAGAGAGACGGAAGCGAAGCTTCACGAGACCTCGAAGATTTGTCGGCAATTAAAATTAATTGCCCTTCGACACTGAGCTGCCCTGCTCCTCTTGTCGTGTCATTGCCCTATTCTCATCGCTCTCGCCCTTGGACAATCCATCGATCGGCGATACTCAGCGACGAATTGAAAAATAAGACGTTGGGATGTCGAGCCATTGATGAAAGGTTTCCATCGATTGCGAACACGGATTTAAAGAATTGAAAAAATAAAGTTTTCGCTTTTCACATCGACTGATCCCAGGAGATTCACCAAGTTATTATATACTATATTATCCGCACGGGTATATACCAACGGCGTGAACAATTTTTCGAACGAATTTTCGCAAAAGATTTCACCCGAAGTTCCAGAGACGTTATTCAGCGAAAATCCATCACCCCTACCAGTGACCCAGTTTCGAGCGTGAAGCGACGTACCTACACGCGCCAAGGATCCGCGCAGCGACCAACTTATCTGCGGAAACTTTGCTTTGCGTCTCGGAGGCATTTCGGCCATTCACGAGAAAACTCATGGCACCAAATGTGAGCTCTGAGCGCTGTATAAGGTGACTGAATTGCCAGGGGCTAAAATGTTTTCGCTCGCTTTGATATTTCTGGCTCTTCGTGTACCTTACGGACGAGCCACGAATATTTTTCATTTGTACGCTCATGCAAACGGGGACTATGTACATAAATAAACATATACATATGCTCGTATTGTCGATGGAAAAAAAGCACGTGCGTGCAGAACTGAACGCGTATTATATTGCAAATTATGGGAACTGCATTCGCTTTAGATACGTAACAAGAGCGTTCCATCGATAGTGAATGAGAATATAGACAGGCAACGAGAGAGTGAGGGTGCACACGCGGAGACAGAAAGGAGGAGGGGAACTGAGCGAGTGAGGCCATGCTCGATGCGGTCTCTAATTGGAGGCTGTTAACGCATAATTAACGCGGCGTTGTTATCCTCCTATTTCATCCGTCCCCCGACTACTGATGCTGCTGCTGCAATCGTAGTACCACTAGGCTGCTGCACCAATACAGCTTCGTATTGTACTCACACTAAACATGCCGAAAAGCAAGTACACTAATATATAGATGCATTGTGAAGCCTCGAAATGTATCTAGAAAAAATATAATGGAATCGTCTTTCCACCAAATAGCCTAAAATCGAACCCTCTTTTGATTTTGGTTTGTTTTCCAGCAACGAAACGTTCAGCAAATATTTTGCTAAACTAGTAACAACATTGCGTTATTCGCTAGGCTGATAAATTTGTTTGTTAAAATTTTCTTTGCTAAGTTGACATATAACACAATTTTATGACTATTTCAGCAAAAGATTTTCTGGGCCAGCACCGTCGTTTTTTTCCGTGCACACTATAATAAACGATGGATATAATCAAATTATAATTCAGTGCTCTAGCATAAAATAAATAATGAAAAGATAAGATTGCCTCTTTCTCAGCTACCTATTTAATCAAAGTAACCGTTTGCGAGTGATATCTAGACAGTTATACTATTTGTAGAACCAGGTAAACTGACTAAGTCATTATTTAGCGCTATTTTGAGGATTAAGTATACTGGCTCGAAGCTCTTCAAACAATTCTATGGCAGTTTTCGAATTATCTGCATACGTTCGTCGAAATGAGAAATCATATTATCGGACAATTATTTCTTGTGATGCTCTTTAAGCAGTGCTGTGGAGTTTTTTAAATCATATTTAGCTGTCTTATCTTTTGTCCGATTAAGAATGAAAACAAAATAGAATTACGAAGCTAATTAAATACTGCAGATTAAGGTAAATTACGTTTTTGAGTTGCTGTTAAATTTGGAATTATGAAACAAGACACTTTGCCCGTTCTTTCCATGTCCTACTTGTTCTACTATTGGCGAATGTCCTTGTAGCAGGTACACACAGTTATAGGATAGGTAGCGAGTACCGAGCAGCTCCCCATTCCTAAACTCACTCCAATCACCGTCTACAACCCCATCGATAACGCACCCACGTCATCAACCCTTTCCCATCCTCTCTCTGAAAATTAAGGGAATCCAGCCAGCGTGGAAATGCGCACTCGCTCTCGATTCTCTGCTTCCATTGTTCGACGATTTCAACAGGTTTGGGTGCTCCGCACTATTATCCTCTGTCTCTCCTCTTCCAGGCTTCACTTCCTATTTCCCCGTCCATCCGTTGCGTCTCTGCACTCAGAGGATTCAGTACTTACGTCAACTATTCAAGAAACAACTATTGGTTATTACTACAAATGTATGGCTTTCGTAATTAAGTTTACAAGTACATTAAGAATTTCATTCTACTCGCATGATCCTCGATAATTGTCTTTCGAGCATGCGATTCTGCTACACGTCACCCCTAGAATATGGATTGGAGATTTAACTAAACGCATCGAAAACATGAAACTGAATCGTACAAATGAGTGTCTCCATATGTTGTATTTTCAAGTTGATTTTGATGGAGTTTAAAATAAAAATCTTTTTGCAAAACAAATAAGTGATCGGAATTATGTTTGGTAGTTCATTGCCAACACAATGAACTACCAAACGATACTATTAACGATATTACGCTACACATAGAAAACTGCGGGACAGGAAACCTCACCTCATAATTTATTAGTAGCGCGATTTGAGCTGAGAATAACGTGACATTTTTAAATAAGCATGTTTCCACATCGACTTGGTGCAATCTGAACAAAGAACTCATTTTATTCGTAATTATCAGGTAATTTTTAATTGGTTAACGACGTCCAAAAAATAAAGTTATAACTTAAGGATGTTGGACCGCTCCACACTAGTCAAATAAGTGCTAATTTTAATAAATCGTGTACACCAAGTTTTTTGCATCAATTGACTATAGGTAATGGTGCTTTGTATTTAAATAGATATCCTTGACTCAGGGAAACATAAATTCTAATGGATGTACAAAAATATTAACTGGTTTATGCTTATTTTCAAAAAGGTACATATTCGGTCAGTTATTTCAAAGAATAATTCGTTTCGTTGCTCGAACATTATGTATCACGGCTCATTCTTGTCCTCAAAAGATGCTCTACGAATTTACATCTAGATATCCAATAGTATTCTGCATTTAAAAAATTACAGCCATTTGTTTACTCAACAATAAAATTTCTTCGTAAACAAACAGCTGTAATTTCTAAATGTATAATACTATTAAATATCTACACAGTAAATGGGTAGAGCATCTTCCAACGTAGAGAATGAGCCGTAATATATCAAAACTGAGCTAAAAATACTTTTTATTATTTGAAAAAGCTGAACGAATCAAAATGTAGCATAAGCTCGTTCATATTCGTGGAAATCGAAAGCGATTACATTCATTCGAACAAAAAGACAAAATTTAATAATAAATAAAGCACTTTTATGACTGGAGTGAAGCGCTTCAACCTCCTTAATACGCCGTATTTTTTCTTCGAAATCTTTAAGAAAGTTTATATTATCTGTTATTTGTAACAAATTATTCTTTAATAGTACTTATCCAAATCAAAGCAAAAAATATCTAGGCCTTAACATCGTTGAAAGAAATTTAGAAATAACGGATATTTTACATTTCTTTTAATTTCAATCAATTGCAAAGAATCAAGTAAATTATTGTATCTTTTGTAGATAAGTGTACGATTTTGATAACAATATGAGAGTACTGCGAATAACGAAGGCCAGTCCGTAATTCCAGATCGCATTGCCGTTGAGAGCAAGTAAGCAAGAAAATCGTGTTCCGCCAACTCTGCGGCCCACACGTATACACTGTGTGGTATACCATTACGTAACCGGTTTTAAAGATTTGCGCTAATTGCGGTACGGAGAGTCGTAGTCGTCGCTGTCTGCGTAGCAAGTCGTGAGTCCCCTCGCGGCGACGGTTGCTCTGATGCTGCTGATGGTGATCGATGCTTACCCCAAAACGAAAGGTCTTATTTTGGTTGGCTAGTCCACCCAAGCAGAACTTCGTCAATGTCAGGCAAATTCAACGATAGACGCGGGGATCAATTTACTCATTTACTAATACTGCGGATCATATATATTGTAAAATGTATAGTTCAAAAAACCAATAATTCAGAATAAAAATCCCGAGCCGAGAGAAAAAGTTTTCTTGATTGACAGCAATTTTTGCCTATGAAATTATATAAAAGACAAATCTCTTAAAAATTTAATGGAACAGATCAATTTATGCTAAATAAAAATAATACAAAATATTTTTTTAAATATTGCTAATACTTTGGTCCTAATGTTTTGAAAAAAAATTATTGGTTTGAATTATTAACGAACTTAATTGTAGCTAAAATAGCAACTGCTTGAAGTCGTGTGTGTGATCGTCGGTCGTCAAATAATTCTAATTTTTTTTTGTATGCTTCAACAGATTTATCATCCGTGATAAGTCTGGTGTTTAACTACACGTATATTGTATCTAACACGATCATTGGTTGTTATATTCAATACGAAAATTACAAAGTCGCGAGCGTTTATCTGTGACCTGAATCTTCTTTTAGACCTGGTGCTCTAAATTCGAAGACATTTGTCGATGAATTTTTCTATTGTCATTGATATGAAACGGAGAATAAAGTAGCGAGGTGAAGCGTCAAACCCATCGGAGCTTGATCTCCGTTCAGTCGAAGTTTGTCGTCGCTCTCGGCACTCTGCCATTTGTGCCACTTTGCGTCGACTTTAATTTTAAATACCCGACGCTTCGCTATCTGGCGTTTGAGGATAGCAAAGCGGAAGAGATGACCGAAGGTGTGGACGAGCGTTGATGTGTGTCTCGGTATAAAACCGCATCCGAGACGATGCACCAGACGAAAAAGGACCATCTCCGGATTCCTTCCAGAAAAAGAAGCGTGACTGCGGTTTCGTGTACCAAATTTCGATATTGGAGTTCCGTTTTCCATTCAGTTATATCCATTATACGAAATATACGAGACAGAAATAAATTCGAGGTGAGAAGAGACCGAGAGTTGAGCGGACGAGGACGAAAAAGAAGAGAAGGAGAAAAAGAAGGGGCGAACAAAAAATTGGTTGCGAATGTGCGTGCGAGAGCGAAGGAGCGAGTGAAATCTTGATGCCCGAAGCATGGACGAAAATAGGCACGTGTTTACCGCACCGGTGAGAGGCCGAGGAGAGTATACGAAGTTGCAGCAGCAACCGCGGGGCAAACAGCGAGTTCGGAGACGCGGAGCAGTAGAGAGACTACGAGAGAAAGACAGAACGATCGACGAGACAAATACGCGGTGGGACGAACACAGAAAAAGTGAGAGTATCATTTTCAGACCGGCTGGAAGACGATACCCGAAGCAAGGCCTGCTGCTCCTGCGCTCCACTGCAATGTTCTCGTTTTAATTACCATTTTTCTTCATCTCTGATTTCTTATGAAATCCTCTGTTCCTTCTCCCTGGCACTTGCTACCCGTTACTCGGTTACACACGTTTTTTCATTGTGGGAATTAAGGATATCGGTTACTACGACGCTGCGGCGCCAACTCATCGCACAGGACGCACTTTGTTGTGCGTGACTCTGCATCTGGTTTAACAAGGTCCTGCTTCCAACCTGCTGACATTTCATTGTCGAGTGAATGTTTACATTTCGTCGTCGGCACTCTCAGGTTCTGGTAATGCCACTTAGTCATGAGATTCAACCTTCAACATAATTATACACGAGAGGGGATAATACGATATATTCAATGTAAGCTACCGAACCTCGAGGAATCATTTCAGCTGAATGATTAATTCGAAAAAAAATTTCGATGAAAAATAATTGGAAAAAAAACTTGATCCGTGTTCTCTAATTGATACTTATCATAATGTCGATTAAGTGTTAGCAAAACAAGGTCACAAGAAAAAAGTACTAACAATCAATGTACCGAAGGATAGCAAAGTCGACGAGTTTTTCACCTTATGTTTAAGAGTAAAGCATATCGCTTAAGTGACACTCTTAATAATTGGCGGTTTTTTTGTCTGCTTACCATCAACACAAAATTACTTAATAATTTGTTCAAAACTTTTCTCAAGCACGGAATAAATTTTGAATTGAAAAAACCAATTAACTTATCGTTTAACAATATAATAGATTAAAAAAAGGCAATGACAATCAATACACGGGAGGAGAACAAAGTCTAATTAACAATTGTCAACGAGGTTTTCGGCTTTTTTCGAAGATTAATGCAGACTACTTTGCGTGAGACGGTAAAAAATTGAAAATTCATTATTTACGGATTGATTTGAAACTTTTCCTAAGTCGGTAACTAAATTTAGGTGTAATATCATTTACTTTGAGTTAATTAATATCGCAAAAATCTATAGTAAGATAATATACAGCGATGCGTACACAACCTTTGCACATCCAAGAGAATTAGTTAGGCGACTAGTTCCTGTCGCTGCGGGCTAAACGAGTGGCGGTTTCAGAGAGGAGCTCATTGAGCTGTAGGATAACTCGTCGCTATGGTGAGTAAATTCGTGCCACCGACATTGTATTCTCATACACTTAGGTAATTTGAAGTAGTGCTATGTAGAAGTTTCTGGAAGCCTCGGTTAGACAAGCAGAGAGCATGCTAGTGGTTAGAGCTGCAAACCCTGTGAGTGAATGAGCTCCACTGTCCTCAAGAGCTCAAGGTGAACGAGCTTCGAACTGGCAATGCACGGAACTGGGGAGAGCAGTGTGAACGCGCGCAAGGGAGCGATAGACTCTCTCGCTCTCTCGAAGGGTCCATCGTCCCTAATGCCGGTGCAGCTTCGCTGTATGTGCCCTCGCGTCTCTTCGCTCCATTGCCAAGCGGCTGGCTCTCCGGCTGGCTCTCGCATACTCACTATACCAACTACCGACGAGGACGAGCTCTCGAGCAAGCTCTCGTGAATCCCGGAGAAGCCTCCTCGTCGTTGTGCCTTATTTTCTCTCTGAATCGCGCTCTCTTAAGCTCACCTTATTTTTATTACAAAGCCTTGTGTACGCCTATAAACTCGAGTTGATTTATCGTTTGTTGAGAGACTTTAGGTATTGAGTCTACAGTCAACGAGGGATAATAAATAAATAAATGAATAAATGAAATATTCGAGAAATACTGGATGAAATGGAGATTGTGAAACGAGAAACTATATTGCGTCTCAGGAACGAATTGTTTCGAATACATCGTTGTTCACTGCGATGTGTTTATATACACGAAAGGAGAAGAAGACAAGTAGAATTCTCAAGCGCAACGAGCAAACGACACAGCCGAGCTGCAAAGTCGAGTGGCGAGGCAGATAGTAAATAGAGAGACGAAACACGGAGAAGGCGGAGATAGTGAATAGTAACGCAGATATATTAAATCTCCGGGAGATCGAGCAATCGAGAAACTCGTGTGTGCTGCAAGAGTCTCGAATTTCCTTCTTCCCTGTAGCCTCGGTCTCCACTTTTGCGTCTCGCACCTCACCACTCGCTGCGACTCGACGACAACGTCGTTTTGACGGAATCGTGGCGCCACGATGCAATCCGACCCCATGCGGCACGAGAGTCGCGCCATATCACGCACATATTCCGTAAACAAGTGCACTCTGAGACGCGAGGTGTAAGCTACGTACATATACAGTCTCATTCAAAAGCAACGTTGGTTTTTATGCAACCGGAAACAAATATAAATACGATACATTTTCAAAAAAGTTTATACATTTTCTCATGGTGAAATTATAAGAGGACCGAGCAATGTCACAATTACTATTTATAGTTTGTACGACCAATTTGTTTATAGTTGCCATAGCTGTTAAGTCGAGTTACTGTAACTACCAAATAGTTATCATAACTATTTTCAGAGTTGACGCAACTACGAAAATAATAGCTGCAGTGAAAATTAGTGGTTGTCACTTTATGGTTGACTATGTCTCTCTACGATTGCTCAAAGTAAGAAATTATTTTCTTTCCAGAATTAGTTTTCATAATATAATACACTTTTATTCACCACCGCGATTCGAATAGAAAATCGACTGGTGAAGGCCAACGTCCAATGTCATGCATTTTTGCGCTGTTAAAAAGAACTGTAATTATGATGGAATTATGATAACCAATATCGGATTTCAAGTATTGAAAGATCCTTAATCTATCGGGCGTCTAAATGTTTTTTGTATACTAATACTAAGTTCAAAGTACACAACCGTTTGATTATCGTATCGTAACCAGGCATACAAATGATTGTAAATTTTAAACAGCAAGTATTATGTTAACTTGGGACAGTCAATCGATTAAGGATTTTCCAATCGTTAATATATTTTTTCAAACTGCATGAAAACACAACATCGCTTCTGTTAGTTGATGTTCTATTCTAATCACGGTTGAGAATGTACATATATATTAAGGACTATTTCTTCTACTTGAGTATCCCCTCGGAACTGTTAATTTAACCACGAAGAATCGTAAAACCGTCTTTAAAAACGCAATACTGATTTGTTTAGTGTGAAGCGTAGTAGCTACCTTGAAGAAGCTAATAACAGTACACAGTACTAAACATTCAGTGACAGTACTAAAAAAAAAAAATCTTAAATGTCCTGGTAGCTATAAAAGACAACGGGTTTGCTGAGTCATGTTCCCATAAGATTTTTATAGGCACTATGTCTTTTTCGATTGTTACGTAACGGTCTTGCATTATTTACACAAACTCCGGTAATTCAGGGTAGTTAAGGTAACGATGGTGCAGTTAGTGCAACGATAAAACTTTGATAGGTACTCGCATGGAAAGTTAGTAGTTGTAACTTAATGGTTGTCGGATCACCACGATTCTTCTGAGAGTGGAACCTTTTACCTTACCAACGAATCGGATCATGTAAGTCAATACGGACGGTTAAAGGAAAATCCGTACCAGAATTACCGACTGTTAATTTAGTTTATCTATCCATATTGGCTAAATCCAATAACTCATTCGTTAAGTAACAAACATCGTGTTAATCAGAATTCATATTTTGCACCGTATAATATAGATTTAAATTTGTAATATAATCTTCACTGTGCATACATTATTACTTAAATCCCATTTGATGAACATTAATTATTACATTTTCGTTTTACATTACTAAATTCATTTGATCTATTTTTTTATAGATGTTGCACAACGAATACCGCACAAAAGGTTCAAAATGTATTATAAAGATCGCATAAGGGGATAATCTGCATGGTGAATGCGACTGTACTTACGCTGACTGATACCTTTCGCGTGTTGAATTCTTCAAAGCTTTCAAAGCACACAGCTTATCATATACGCGTTGTATTCAATCGAAAGATAATCGCGCCAAGAAACAAGGTATTGTGCGCTCTTATACGATGTTTATTTCAGCATGTGTATATAGAATATTCTTTTCTGGTACGATCAAAGAGGCCCGAGCCATGCTATTTTTACTCTTATCTCTCTTGACTCTGATGTTAGTCTCTCGATTTAAATCCCAGCAATGCAATGGAGAAAGAAAAACACGCTAATATTCCGCTTGCTTCGTAGGTACTACGAAGGACCGTGTGTTAGCGATAAATAATCTACAGGTTGCAGATCTCGCAGCAAACTCATAGCCAGTGAGCGAGAAATAAAGAGAGAAAGGGAGAGAGACAGAGCTACTCAATTTCCTGGACGTCTTCCAACTCTCCGGTTGGAAAAACTATCTTATACGCTGAGTCATTCCTGATCGGCATTGGACGAGACGAAAAGCTGCTACTTTCATCGGAATTTTAGGAAGAAAATCAGAAAAGCGAATGGCAACGTCTGCTGCTCGATATACGAGGCTGGTTACTCGGTCGTTCTATAAGCGGGTAGCCACGTAGTAAAAGCAGAAGCGGCACGTGGTGCCCGGTTGTAGGTGCGAGTATTGATCTGCTGTGCGTTGGAGGGCTCACCGCTCGGTTCAGGGCTTCCAAAGCCCGATAGGCGGCCAGATAGTAGTGTAGCTACCTAACGTACAGCGTTACATACGGTGCATAATACTACAGAGCTTGTCTACCTCTGGCAAAGGCCTCGGAATTTCCCTTTCTACACAAAGATCCTCACGCGAAACGCGTATGTGAGTGATTTTGATGCCGAGACGGGAGATATACCATTGCCAGTGTCTCGTACCTCGGTGTAGCATACACTGCACCTTTGAGACAGCCGTTACCGCACGTAAAGCGGCTATTTTATTCTTCCGGAGGTCACCGATCGAATAGTTCTGTCGCATCATGAAGGAGATCGAGCTGGCGTCGCCGCCGGCAAAGAGCCCCGCTACCCCAACCGTACTCCTCATGCATACAGTATGAAAATTAATTTCCTCAGAATTCACGGTGTAAAAATCAACTGTTGTAAACTTTTTGATAGTCTTACCCATTAAAGTGTTAATATTAACACTTTTTGCGGTGTGAAATTAACGCAAGCAATTACGTTGTAGTATATTACGATTGAAGGGCGGTGAAACTTTTTGTACCGAGTGTGGGTTTGCAGCCGAAAGCGAGTGCTGCAATCAGACGAGTAAGGATAAAGTTTTTCCAACGGGGATTGTACAAAATTTTACCTCACGGGGTGCGAAAATGGGGATTATGTGCATGATTATGTGAAACCTCTATCGCACCGAATTAAGTAAAATTTATTCTCGCGTCAACTCCACCTATCAACACTGACATTAGGATTTTTCCTTTATTTCACGATCCACAGCGTCATCCTAACACGCGCTTTGGTGGGGATAACGCTGCTTGGTGTCAATCACTTGTACGTCGTAGGAAATCAGACGACCGTCTGTAAGACTTCCGATTCGCGTAGAACCTTTCGGCTCGATCTCATTGTTCGCGTGCCGACTCGGTGGATTATTCATATGTAGATTGAAAAGGAAATTTGATCACGTTTATGTAGATATCCCTAAACGGGGTTTAGGGATATCTACAAGTTTCCGCAACTTGTTTTCAAATTAATATAATTTTTTAATATTTCTGAATCTGTATAAATTCTTATAAATTTTTTGGAATCTTTAGAAATTGCGTTGTTGCTTAAATTTTTCAGCTATATTAGCGAATCTTGATCTTGATGAACTGTCGAGACACTTCGTGAATGCAATAAGATTTCATGACAAACGCATATTAAAAGATCGTGATTTTTGACACACACGGAGAAAAGGGTGTAGTTGAAGGAACCACGGAATTGATACCTGGCAACCAATGGGCATGGAAGAATATGGCATTAGTAAGTTATTGTGTCTCAAAACCGACCGATTGGTAATCAAACAACTGATTCGTCACCGACCGACCGACTGGTAACGCCAACCAACCGATTGGTAATTCAACCAACCGATCGGTAATGCCAAACAAACTACGCACCAAACTGTTCTAACCTGTTTTCTACGTGCATTCCTCAAAATTAATTTTTTTTTTATTGCTCAGAATACGAAAAAGAATCGAAATTTTTCTGGAGAATTTACAAACCACATTCATTTAAAAAATCACGGAAAAAAAAGATTAGTTACCATAACCAAAAAATTAGATGACACAACCAATCGATTATTCTATTTCTCTTACAACTCAAATGATAGTACCAACGGTTAGAATGGTAACAAAGACCATTCGAATGTTAGTCCCAATAATTCGAGTGGTAGTCGCAACGATTGGATTCGTTAACCTCACTAATCTCGCGAGGACTAATCGTGAATAATTGAGGTTACTATTCGATATGGTTGAGGCAACTAATTTTTGAGAGATTGTGTACGGCAAATTGGAAACATAGTTGTCACAACCAAACCTTTCTTTCCGTGAAAGTCACCTTGAAGGATGATATTTCGAAATTTCTTCTATTATTTGTTAAAAACACTCTGCAATAGTTATAATGCAAAATCAATCTTTTTAGCACCATGAATATTTTCCATGTTTTGATCCCATCGACAAGTGTTGAGAAAATGTCCCTGAAATTTTACACCGCTCGTTATCTGTAAAACTGTTGTAGATTTATATACACACCATTTCAGTATCGATTTTAGCACCGCCTTGTCAATGCACCTTTGATACAACCATCAACGCACGAAAAGCGGCTATTTCGTTCTCCTGGAGGACACCAATCGAATAGTTGTGGCGCATCACGGAGGAGATCGAGCTGGCATCGCCTCTGGCCCATACCGCTCACGACCCCAACCGTTCTCTTCATATATGCAGCGCGGAAATTTATGTACGTTCGTGTGAAAACACTCGGGTACCGCGAACGTTGTTATGTAGAGAAGAGGCAGAAAGGGATAAAGCGAGGCGGGCCAGATAGAAGATTGTAGGGAGCAGGATCGAGAGAGGACGAGGAGAAGCGAGAGAACGCAAGCGCAGGGAGCGTCGAGAATGTACAGAGTGAGAGTGCAGCAGAGCATCCTTCGAGAAATACATGAGGCAATGGAGTGGAGGCTGCTGCCGCAGCTGAGCTCCCAAGGTCAAGGACGATTCGGGCATCGCACGGTATACACCCTCGCCGCGTCGTTTTATACTCACAATCGCGTCTACGTTCCGACCTTCGATCGTTTCAACGAGAGCGTAACGTGGAAACGTTAGATGCGATCAAAAGTTTCGTGTAGAAAATTTCTATAACGCTCTGTACAACGAGCCGAGAAAGTTTCGTAATAGTTTAGCTCCAAAAGACCGCGAGGACAATGTGCCCAAAGCTTTTTCAGAGTTTCACGAGTGCCAGCGGCAGACACAGGTATATATATATATATGTACACATACATATGCTGTATGGTCGTCGAGACTGGACACGACGTTTTAATTTCGTCTGACTAGGTAGAGAAAGAGCGTTCTCCAGAGTAGCCGAGATGCATCACCGACGAAGCTCCGGGCATCCTCGGGGAGCATGACCGTGGGCTTACCAGAGCCATCGTATAGCGCGCGACAACGACAACCAAGCACCGAGGATGTCGTGCACCCACAAAGAGAGACGCTTAAAAATTCAATGCATTTCAAATGGGCTGGGGAATCGTCCGAAGCTCCCTGCGCCTCTCTCGCCCGCGGCTCAATTTTCGTTCGTGCGAACTCGCTTTTCTCTGTTGTTTTTTTTACTCTACGTTTTTCCGAATGGCCCTCAGGTTTTTTTTCTCCCTTTGACGTTACAGATACCGATTACAAGAGTAATTTTTAAACACCAGAATACCTATCTGATGCGATACATGTAACGTGAAAAATCATTCATCGACAATTTCATATGACACGATATACTCTGTAATAGAAATGTTTTTACGTTCTTTTTTTTTTGTAATACACATTATTCGTTCCTCTCCATTATACCTTTGTATTGCTCGATAGAAATTGTCTGTTATTTCACCCAAAAAAAATTAATCTTCTAATAAAAGATCGCTTCGAATTTTCTCGAATCAACCATGAAGTATTTAGTTGATGTTTTTATGTGAGGTATACATCTACATCTCGAAAATTACGGATTCTTAACTGTATTTATACAATCATAGCTGACGATTAAATACAAATTATGAGGTCAATTATTGGAAACGTGTAAGTACCATGTGTCCATAAGGTGAAAAGTACTTAATCATAATAAAACGGCAAAATCTTGTATTTTGTAATGAAAATAGATTCTATCATTTACCGTATTTTAAGTATTTTTTTCTTAACTGTCTATTCTTAAATTTTCTAATAAGAAAGCTTTATGTACCAAGAAGCGTATCCAACGTATTGATTGTACTTGTTGTACTTGTGTATAATTGAATGTACTTGTTTACTTGGCAGCAATGTATTATCGATCAATCGCATACTGGCGCCAAGATCTACGCCCGAACACAACGACAATGTAATCGAACGGTTTCAAGGCGAAGAAAACTGAAAATTGGGTCATAGCACGAATGCGCTAATATATATATATGAGCGCTGCAATTGTACGTATTCTAATAGTTGTTCTTGAAGTTTATGTGGCCATCGCCGTCGTCGTCGACAACACCAATACATAGATCTCGGGGAGCAACGACACGGTCGTCGTTGACCTCCAAGCGCAATTCGAGAGAGTCCCCCTCAGCCGGAGTTCGCGCGCACCACTGCAAACCAACTCGGAGAGTTTGTCGCGCATGCATACGAGAAGATCGTAAGGTCAATCGGCGATCGTGACTCGAAGCAGCTAACTCTCCATCACGGCACAAATGTATACATGTATACCCACCGTCCTTTACTATTATTACTGTGCTATATGTGAAAGCTGCAAAACTTTGTTCTCCTTTTTCTTCAAACGATAAAAGTTCGCGAACGTATCTCGATATGATCGAAAGCAATTTTAAATATTGCTGCATGGTACACACGAACTATATACGAGTAAATACTGCTATATTCGTTCCGAGCGTCGGCCAACGCAGTGATACATTGATACGAAAGAGGAAAAGGAAAAAGAGGAAGAACAAAAAACAACATATTATCGATTCTTGCGTCGCAGGCCATCGGTAATAGGCAGTGGGCTCGACAGTGCATCCGCTCGCACAATCGACGCTTCGCTGTGCTCGATATCTTTTACTAAACGTGTTGGATGTATACGTACGCAGCGCGACCGTCCACGCTTGCGGCGCACGCTCGCTTTCCTTCTCGTCTCGCTTCCGAGTGATCTCCCAACGTAATCGATTCCACGCTCGGATTCAGCTAAGCCTTTCCTCCTTCCCCGCGCTATGGGAGTTTCGGTAGAAATGCACTTTGCTTCTAGTCCTTGAGACTCGGTGTACTATATTGTCGAAACGATTTTAGAATCGAGAATCGCACTCTGGGTGAACTTTCGTAGGACGTGTAAGAGCCTTCTACCTACACTATTTCTAAAAAGTCTCTACATGACCGGGCGAGCTGGTTAAGAAAGTATGTGGTCTGTATCACTGATACGCGTAATGGAAAAAAGCAATATGTCCAATTTTATTTTTCTTCTGATTTCTGTTACTGCAAGATATTTTTCTGTGTGGGGTTTTCCAAGCATGTTTTCCGAAGTTTACCGCCCGTCCAGCAGAAGTATATTGCAATCCACAACGATTCGACCTGGGTTTGAACTGATTGGAGATTTTTTTGTTGTCTCAACTTAAAAAGAAAAGCAAATGTTTTTCGACTGTTTTTAGATTTATTGTCCTTATCACTTAAAAAAAAAAAAACAATGTTGGGCGTAATTAAAAAATTTTGCAAATTCTGTAATTACTTGGACATATTTCGCAAATTTTGAAGCCCAGACCCAAAGTGGGCATTTGCTTCCATTTGTTCAAACTTTTATCGAAAAAAAGTTTCTTATACAATAATAGTATTCAGTTGTTCGACATTTGAGGAGTAATGTATATGCAGCGATTAATGAAAAAATGCTATTATCGATTTGGCGGGGAAAATGGCATCATGTAGACCAGCTTGCAGCATTCACGGGTAACTTTAATTGTGAATCAACTTTTATAGTGAGGTAACTATGGAATCAGTCAAATTACTTACGCATCAGCTCAGAATTGATTGACTATAGTTTCGAATTTTTTCAAATATATTCTCAATAAAAGTGATACAAAAATAGAAGTGAATGACAACCCTCTTCAGGGTCAGCCTGAAAAATTTTGGAATGTACGAAAGAATTCTTAAGAATTATTCAAAGTTTTTGAATTACTGCCGACATGGTTTTTCAAAAGAGCAAGAAGTAAACAAGTCTGAAAAAATCCTCTTCCCTTCTAGTACGGAAAGAACAATATAAAAAATCACGGACGAAATCTGAGACTCAGACGGAAAACAAAGTGGTATAAATGATACCATATGCATCTTGTATTAAAATTAACTGGAGAGGATGAAGTTCGATAGATTTTTGACAGAATTTTAAAATGTGAGTTAATTTTAGAGAATCGGTTTGCTAACAAAAGTCACTGATGCCATTTCTGATGGCAAAACAAAACTGAGGAGACATAGGGCAGAACTATCTCTAGAACGTATAACGCTACCGAAAAACAACTTTACCAGAAAGCAAGTCCCTTACAAATTCTACCAGCTTACAACTCCATCCGATTAAATAGAAACTACTAACTCTAACTGAAAATGGAAGCTTATCACCGAAGCTTATAACTATATAACTCTTCGAGAATACAGACCTTCGACAACAATCTCCACCATATTATAATTTCCTCGCATTGCAGTTCTCCCGGATTACAACTCTACGAGCGAAATATGAGAATTTATAGATATAGAGTTCTGAGCTACTATTAAATCGGATAAAATTCTAACCAGGTCGAGTTATACTACGATACAATTTTCCTGTTTTCTCGAAAACTAAACATGCTCATGAATGAATCTCCCTAAAAACGCTATTGCTTGAGTTTTTTTAATTTTTTTATAAGGAATCGTTAAGTCTTTCACCGAAATTATTACAGTTTGATAATAAGCCCAAAATTTCCATTCAGATAAGGGCTTAAGATAAGGTAAAATACATCCTTTCCTAATATGCTATATAATCTAACTCTAACAAAGAAAAAAAAATCAATACCAGTAGAATTCTAGAGTAAATAGTTGAACAAATTAAAAAACTTGATAAAATCACGTTTTCCCGTAAGCGATTTACGCGGTACCGTGGCCAGAGGGAGATGAAAAATAAACGAAATTCAAGTTCCGTTGAGCGTATTTTCTCCCCGCGGGTATTTTTTCCACTCAACAATGCATGCAGATATCGAGAGCTCGAATCTCGAAACTCGGCGGAAATGAATTCACGTATAGTCCGCATGTTCGCAGCTTGTAGGGTGCGTGGGTATGTATTTTCGTGAATAAAGTATAGACGTGTATTCGACATGGTAGGAAGTCGAGCTCGCGCGACTCTCCGTTGCCGCGCCCGATCGGTTCGATCTACCGGGGCTTAAAAATCCGAACGTATGTACATCCACGTATAGGAAGGAGACGGGAGTACATATATATATATATATATAAATCGACGGTACGTATGTACAGTAGAACCTCGATTATCCGAACCCTCAATTATCCGAACGATGACTTAGTTTATCCAAACGCTCAATTATCCGAACGTCAGCGCGTAAGATACATTGTTTCTCGCTTCTACCGCTCGCGGCGGTAGCAGCGGAACAATGTATCTTTGCGAGATCGTATCCAACGACGCATATCAAGCGTGTTAAAACGCAACACGCTCGATATAAACAACCGCGCGGAAATAAAAGTGAATGACGAATCATTCCATTTGGATTATAATTTCGATTACTATTTAATTCGTGCCATAGCTTCAACGTCGAGTGCTTCGACCTCCAAGCGAGAAAGCGTCGATGCACCGAAGAGAACTTCACATTCTCCTTCTCAATTAAGCGACTGCGCGACTTGGCGACTTTTTTCAGATGTTTGAAATGGATACATAATTGAACATTAATATATATGTCAAATCTTAATATATACCAACTGTTTTTATGCAAAAAAGTGTCCCTCATGATCCCGTCCCTTAAAACACCACGTTTCGATTATCCGTACTCGGCGCGGTCCCAATTAGTTCGCATAATCGAGGTTCTACTGTACCCACGAACGCGCGTGTACATATACCCGCGTTCGTAGTGCTCCAGAGCACGTAGCGATCGAGAAGAGGTGAGGTGAGGCGAGGCGAGGCGAGGCAAGAGCAGTCCGCGTGACCTTGCAAACCAATCACGCTATTACGGTTCGTCGCATAAAAGCGCGTACGCTGCAGCACTTGGTCCGCACCTCTGTCGAGAGAGGCTCGGGCATCAAACATCGCTCGCTGCCGATGCATGAGCGAAAGGAATTATTCAGCCGTGTCAAAAAAAAAAAAAAAAAAATGTCCTCGAAAAAATTAAAAAAAGGAATAATACAAAACAAAGATCGAATGTTAGCTGGGTTTGAATACGAGCGGTACGGCAGTTTCTCGGATTGGAAACTTTGCACCGGGCGGAAACGAATGCAAATTCGTTCGCCATTCTCAGCGAGGCATCGCTGTACAGTGCTACTGTTTGCCGCAGGAGTGTATACACGGGACCACGATTGCGTTGTTATACGGCAATTAATTAAAATTCCAGCTATTATCGCCATTCGTGGCAGGCGCGTTATCTCGGGATCGAGAGCTGTCCTCCCCTCCAATTCTTTTTTGGCTCGTCCCGACACGTCCGGCTATTCTGTTGTCTGGTACGCAGCAAATTTGTAACGCCCGATGAGACCGCTGAGCTACAATATACATTGGTGTATCTCATCCTGTAGACATATATCTATGTATGTATATTATCTGTGTTATTATAACGTCGCTTTATCGATACGGTCAAATTTTCGATCAACCGAGAATCCCGTCACATATAATCATCCAGGCAATTATTATTGTGAATGGAACAAATTTGTTACGACATGAAATTAACTGGATTGATCGTCCTCCGGACGTAACGGAGTGGATGACAAATAATGGTACATACACGCTTAACTATAGGTAGCATATACACACAATGTCAAGGACTGTTGAGCGAGCCAGAGATAACTGTTTATTTGCAAATGAAAACGGAGGAAGTGGCAGAAAAGTGGAACTTCCGCTTCGTACTTGCAGTCGTGAAGCCGCTACGAGTGAATATTTTATGTGGAGGATGCGAACGAAAGTTGGGGCGAAGTTGATGGCTCCGACAGTCGTCCGGCGCCCTTTCCTTAGGTCTCGCCTCAGTACACCGAGCCCTAATGGCCTTTTCCTCTATTAAATTGCTCCACGTATCCTGTGACAACGAAACTTCGAACAAAGGATCGAAGTCAGTGCAGAACTACTGCATTTAAGATTGCATCGAGAGGATGTTTTGAGTTTTCGGCATGAAAACTTTATTCCTTCAGGCTTAAAGAGATTGCACTTGTATTTTACTTCCGTTGCATATCGAAGCATATTGAAAACTAACCTAACTAATATTATTGTTTCATCACATAGAATAGGAAAAGTATTTTCAGCACAGTAATAAAGATAGCAATACAATCATCTTGTTACGATTTTGCCGAAATTGAACATTTTTTTTGCATAACTTGCTTCATACGAAAAATAAGTGTAAATCAACTTATGTTCGTACACGGAAAAAAAGATTGAATTGATTGACACAATAAAAACAGAAACGCAACAATAAATTCAAATCTGTCATAATACACTTACTACTCTAGTTAGTTATGAGATAAAAAAACATGGCTTCACCAACCAAGTTTCGTTAATAAAAATGGTGGTGGATGGGCAAGCACCCATCCTAACTAATGAAATGGTCGCGGCAGCTGTTAATTTTTTACGACCGCACAATCACTATTCATGAACAACCGTTACCATTTGAATTGGTTGTAAAAATTTATTTATGAATTATCAAGAGAATAATTTTGAAGAGTAGCCAACATTTTAAAGCCATAAATAATAAAATGATTCTTTTGACATGTATTTTTTATTTCCACGTCAAGGAAATTAAGGTCCATGTCAAACCCGATTTAACTCGCTATAATTCGAATAATTTTTATCTTCTTAATTTTCGCGCTTTTTTAACGAAATTTCACCTTCTCGGACTCACAAAATCATCATTTAAAATCTCCGAAACCTTGGCGCTCAACTGACATCTCAATCGATTTCAGTTCGACCTTGCACTTGACCCTCGGCCAAGCAACAGCGGTAGACTCATTGGAATTATCGCGGCCATAAAGGAGATAGCTGGCGGAGTAGTAGCCTATTGTGAAGTCGCTACAGCAGAATTTCCCCACTCGTAGTGTCCATCATACGCGGGAACGCATAGTTACTCGGCTGATAAACACTTTCTGCGGTTGCACAGGAGATATCTTAACCACCACGACGTGCAAAAAAAAAATCTTCGTAGCGAGTGAGCATTTTTGTACGGCGGAGGCGAAGAACGCAAAAAATATGGCTGTCGAGGGAAATGAACGAGGAAATAGAATAAATAAAAGGCGCAATCAGGTGGTGGCGAACGGTAAGCAAGCGCTGCTGCTGCTGCTTCTCCTCCCGGTTTTACGTTGGCTCCGCTGATTATTTCGCGAGACCTACCGTGCCGCTGTAGAAATGTGGGAAGGTACGCGAGAATCGCTTCGAGCTATACGTAGTGCGCTCGCTCTGCTTTTGCTGTGTTACTGCGGTGCGCGCGACTGGTCGGTGTAAAGACAGGCCCTGTATGTGTGTGTTCGTATGTGTGCGCGCGCCAGGGAGAGAAGAGAACCAAGTACTTTGCCACCCAGAAATAGACGCGGCTACTATAGAAGCGGTCCGTGCTACGCGTTGCAAACTCCGTCGACGATGCCGCTGCCGCGCCCGCCACGTCGAATCGCGAGACTCGTGTGCAGCCCGCGCCCGCCGGCGAGCTCGTTGCATCGAGGTTGCATCCGCGTTACGTAACGAGCCACTATTCCTCTATAATGCCTCTATTGCTGGCTTCGCCTGTTCTCCACCCAACGACTGTCCAGTTGAGCTTGCATGGATGTAGCCAAGTGTTTACGAGAATGAGTTACATATCATTGAAAACCACGGGCGTCTCCAATCGAATTCAATGACTAGAGGTCACGATTCCAAACAAATGACTTAACGAGAACACTCTCCAAAATGTTCGAAAAATAAATATACATCTACCGCAAGTAAATCAGTACGTCGAATTTCCAATTCATGAGTCGGGATTCATGTTCAAGTACTTTTGCATTAAATAGAACTTGTTTAACGTGTTTAATAGACCATTTACTAATTATGCACAATCCTCGTATATTTAATTCATAACGCCGGTGTATGCATAAATGATTTTAATAGCAGTATATTAATTTACAAACAGCATTTAGAACACATCGGGTTTTTAAGACGAAAAAATGAATCTAGTTTTTTGCGTTGTTTTCGGAGAAACATTTATTTTCTCCGAAAGTGATTGCGGAATAAACTGTACCGCTTAAAACATGTCTGTTTGTTCTTCAGAACATTCTTAAAAATTAATATCGCATTTTTTTCGTTTTGTTTTCAGCGCATAAGCTTCGTGTATTTATGCTATTCATTTTACCACAAATAAAAGAGAACACTTTGCCATATATTATAATTCCGCCTCGAGGCATCTTCACAGCGCTGCAAATAGGAATACAAAGTGTGATGTGGTTAGAAAGCAGCAAATGTCATGTTCAAGTAGGATACCCTGAATGAATGCGTGCTGAAGTTGTTTTTTTGACTAGAGAAATGAATAATAAGTTTATAAAAAATTTAATACGTCTCCCGTAACTTGGAGATACCCAGATCGGCTTTCACTTTCAGCTTGCACTGCCTTATAGTATTGGACCTTAATTATTTAATGGACGGAAAATAATTGTTTAATTATTCAATGCAGCCTAATTTCAGACCCACTTTGAATCAAGTAATTGTGTTATTTTTTTTTTGCAATTTCACAGTGTCCGTAATATCAACCCGAAATTTTTGAAGTATTTGAAATTTATATAAATTCATACACAAGTGAATTCTCGTTTGTATCGTCAAGCCTCGTTTTACGTGTTCGTTATACGTTTGATACAGTATTTATTCTATTCCATTCCCAAGCACGACAGACCCTTAATTTTCCAACCCACATCCGGTGGACCTCGAATGCGTTACTCGCATCACACGCTGTGATCGGGGCGGTACGTTTGAGAGAACCGCAGTGCACACACAGAATAAAGAGCGAACGAAGAGCACAGCGTTGGCGGTGCATCATCAGTGCTGGCAGTGCACACATACCGTGTACGTGAAAGCCGGCTTGCGGTAAGCTCGTGTGAGCCTCCATGCATGAATTTCCAATGACTCTTTCGTCCGAGTCTCTGCTTCTCACATAGTAAAAATTGCGCAAAGTAGTTCAACCAGTCATAGACACACTGCACCAGTACAACAGGACTATATTATAATATTAAAGATTTTTTTTACAGCGAAAGCACACATTCACCATTACACTGTCCATAACTTGTGCTGGTAATTTATCTTCTCAACAGAAAAACTTGTTTAAGTAAACTCAATCTCTTGTTGTGAGTCAGGGACTAGATAGTAGTAGTAGTATGTATTGACAATAGTAATTTATTGAGAACACATGTCATAAAACATATTTAAAACATATATGAAGCATTCTCCGTCGATTCAGCCACTTATTTCCCGACTTTATCCGATCTGGTGCATAATTGGTAATAATATCAAAGTACCAGTAAATGTTTGCAAATGCAAGTATCTCAGAATGTTTTTTTTTATTTAAAAAAAAAACACATTTTTTTTGGACTGAAAAAATTAAAGAGTATTCCTGCCCGACTGTTGATATCTCACAAAAATCGCCGGGGTGGCACCGAAGCCATGTTCTGGTATAAAAAAATGTATTTGTGAAAAAGTTCCGAAAAACGGAGAAATCATTATGTTTACAATTCAAAAACGATATTTCCTTCTTTTTTTTGCCAATAAAATTACAAGGTCAACCTGCATGTCTGTCAATATTGTAAGAAAATCTTTAGAGTGGCATGGATCGAGGTTTGGGTTTAAAAAAATAAGTCCCCCATTTTTCGAAACTTTCACACATTAACTTTTTATACCAGAATATCGATCGGTGCACACCCTGGCGATTTGTGTGAGATACCAACAGTCATGCAGGAATACTCTGTAATGTTTGAAGTCCAAAAAAAAATATCCGTTTTTAAAAGAAAAATTATTCGTTCGTTTTTCAGTAAAAAAAAATCATTCTCATCCGAAAGTAAAAATTACGTAAAATATACCGCTCGAAAACTAACAGAAAACGACAACTTTTGAGTGGAGACATTTTTTTTGTAACTTCAAGTTTGCGAGCTATTTGCATTTGATATCGAGTGCCCTTTACTGGTACTTCAATATTACCGATTATAAAGCAGATCGGAGGGGGTCGAAAAAAAAGTGGCCTCATTTTTTTCGAATATTCTTATTATTCTATGGGTATATAGTGAAATGTTACTTCATTGATTATATTTTTTTTGTCTTTAATATCTATAATTTCTAGTTGTTTCATATTGTGTAATGGATGTTCGGATATGCGTGTTATGGTTTGTGTAGGTTGTATACATAGCGGTTGTCAGTTATTGATTTTTGGGGCAGCAAACCTTTCACTAAGCTCATGAGCTCTTATTTGAATGCGTGTGATAACGGCAGGTTTATAAAAAAGAGTGTTTCCTGGGTTGTGCAGCGGAATTTAGTACGGCAGATTGCGAAAGTCACCGTATAGCACTGATTTTAGCGTTTTTGATTTTTTTTATTGCCGTTCCTTTGCAGCCCTCAAGATTGGATAGCCGTATACTAACAGAGGGCTGAATATAAATTTCAATATTTTTAATAGATATTTGACGTGGATATTTGATGTGAATATTACGGTTTATTTCTGAAATGAGAAACTCTTCACTTGATTTTACTTTACATTGTTGTAAGTAACAGTTAAGCTTACATTTGCTGTTTACGTTGGTCTCTAAATATTTTGCAACTTCTACTGCTCTTTTAGCATTCTAGAGTTATATTTGCGAAAATTCTGGGCAAATGTTGTGATTTAATATTAGTAGCTGAATCTCTCGTGGATTCGGCGTGAGGCGTGGTTATAAAACCATCCCGTTATATTATTTGCAGAGTCAGATTTAGTGTAGTTTGATGAAGCTTTTTTTCGTACGAAACCGAAGCTGTATCGTCAGCGAGTTGTAGAATATATTGATTGTGGTCAATGGATTCTTTATCGACTCGGTTGAAGCTATACATATTGCAATAAATATTTAATGAAAAGTTACTTAAATTGCATATTTAGTTAATTAAAATTTTTTTTATTTAAATAACAAAACTTTTGGTTCGCTTTTTGCAAACTCTGAATTGGTGCACTTGACGCATTTATCCTATAAACAGTTTAACCATTTTTAACAAAAATGTAGAACCATAATTATGAAGATTTTCCAAAATCTCAAAAACCTAATAAAAATCGAATGTATCAACCGATTTTTATAAATGTATGTCAACTAATAATTGACCGGTACTGTCCACGGCATTCAAATTCGAACTAATGCAGCCGAGCAATTCGCGATATGAAAATTTCGCAAAAAAAAATAAATTGATGAAAAGCTTTCTCCATGAGGAAGAAAAATGCTTCAAGACTCACCTATTTTTCTCCAACTCGTTATGAGTCGTCCTGCAACAGAAAAAAAAGACATGAAATTCATTTGTAAATAAAAAACACCGGTTGAAAGTCTTGTGGTGTTTACTACTAAGTGAGTCGCGGAACATGCAAACAGAAATGTGTATACGACGGGGAAGGGCACGCGAGGGATCGCAAAGGAAACAGAAGAGGGCATCTCTCAGTAAGTTAGCCCCTGCACATAATAATCAACCTCTCCTCGTCTAGTTATAGGCGGCAGCAGCAGCAGTGGCAATACGTACGATCGCTAGAAGCACAGCAATAGCAGCGGCACGTAACAATCGAAAAGGAGGAACTATAGAATCCCACGTTTTATCGAGAACCGTGGGATTTTTCGGCCTCGTTAACGTGGTGTGGACGAAAGCACGAGCTCTCTCCAGCTTTTAAACGGAAACCGCTGGAGGTGGAGTAGAACAGCAATACCATCTCCCTGAGTTTTATTTTTATTTTTTCTTGCGATCGTGCGCTTCGATGTCGAAGGAGAATCCGCTCGCTTTCCCGCCGTAAAGCGTCGAAACACCGAATTGTCGCTCCGTTCTCTATATTGTATGTATATATATTTCGAAAGTTAGACACACGCACACTATTCAAGTCTCTCGACGTTGCTGTCGTTGCGAAAGTAACGGAACGCGAAACGGCATTGTCCGCGACAGTACAACGATTTCTACAGTGTGTTGCCAGTAGCTGATGTACTGTACAAATACAGCAGCGGCAACATACATTATTCGTCGAAGAGACCACGTGACATTTAACGTGTCAGAATGCACACGTCGCGTAGTAAGCAACCGCGTTTTCTTCGCATACGTATTTGCGAAGCCTCCTTCAAAGTATTTATTCAAGAACTTTTTAAACTCAGCGTACACATTATTGAATGTATTCTGACTATCTTTCAAATTAAACCCGGTAACTGCCTAGACTGTAAACGAAAAAATCTGCATAACAAGATCGCGAGGGTTCAGAAGGCATAACATTGGGACGCTAAAAAATCGCAAACACTGAGAAAAAAAAAGATGCAAAGTAGAACTTTCAGTACTGCTTCCTCATATAAAATTTGAAGGCAGCTGCAAAGAGGATATTTTTAAACTTCAATTTTTAACAAATCTACCTCTATGAGAAAGACATTTATTATTCATTTTGGCTAGAATTTCGCTCAAATTCAACACCAAACATCATTTAACGTGTCTTTATTTATAAAAAAAACTATTTAGCCAAATTGGCGAACTTTTACGAAAGTTAGAGCGAGCACGACATTTTTTTGAGAAATTAAAAATTCTATATAATCTGTATACATTGATACATTGAATTAAAAACCACGTCAATTACAGAGGAGTCAATACTCTAGTTGCGTGCTAATTTCGAGCTCGATCCATTGTGCCGTTCGTGAGTTATGGACAATTGTATTTTCAGTGCCCGGAACGAACACACACACACACACACTTTCTAGACCACTTTTCTCGACGTTTTAGGTGATTCTGAGTATGTTAACATGAACATCTCGAAAAAAAAAAAAAATTTTTACAAAAACAAATCTTATCCTCTATGAGGAAGCAAAAAATATTCAGCTCATTAAATATCTTAATTAATTCAATGAAATCGTTGCGTTGCTATCTTATAGAAAAATATGTATTTTAAAAAATCATGTAAATCTATTTTAATAATATTTATTTAAGAATTTCATAAGCTTATCGTGTTACGCAATGTATTCCGACTATCTTTTAAATTTAACACGGTAACTTCCTAGATTAAACACGAAAAAATTTTGGCTGCTGCATGAAAAAATAGCGATTGTTCAAAAAGGCATAACATTATCATGCTAAAAAAATTCGCAAATAAGAACAATGGTGACGTGGAAAATTTATGCGTGCACGAAAGATGTTAAATTTGATGAATGCATCCGTTTGCTGTTAAAGATTTTCAAAAGTATTTCTTTCATGCAAAAGAAACACTTTTGCATGAAGACATTTAACCTCCCGACTTATATGCACCTCGGTAGTTCCATCCATTTACCAGAATCGGGACACGAATTTACCATCTAGCGCCGGCAGAAATAAGTAAAACTGTGAATCCAGAGTGTATAAGAAATGTTAAGATTACATGTGCAGGGTGTTCTCATACATACAGTTATGATCAGTATACACCATAAAAAATATCGACATGTCATATGTATGTTGTAAACAGACCTAGAAAATATTTGAGAAAACATTTTTACGGTCCCGTATTTTTACTAAGGAATACAATACTGCATGTAAAACAGTACATGTACTCTATCAACTACTGTAAAGTATTGAAAGTTGGTGAGTTTTCAGCCGCTAGATGGCCAATAAACGCAACTGTTCTCGTATAAACAAAAGGATCCCCGGTGGTACATATTAACCCTTTGAGTCATACATTTGTCATTTCCGAAATAATTAAACCCTTTAATGATAGTCAGAAATGAGTTAAAAATAGTTAAATCAGAGTGAAAACAGGTGGGTCGCTCAGCGACCCACTGTGACTCAAAGGGTTCAAGAGTACAACTTTTGGTAAAAGTATCTTTCTTCGAATATCAAAGATATGTTAGCAGTGATACTGGCCGGTATTTTTATTCATAATCGAGGTACCAAATGATAAGTTTACTTCGAACTCCATGACATATTAACCTCCTTTGGCTAACGTGCTGCAGTTTTAATACAATGGTCAATGAAACAAAATTAAATAAATAACTATGAAAGCGTTTCAACAATATTTACATTTTCGATACAATAATTCGCAAAGCATTGAATATATCCAAGAGTATACATAAAAAAATCCTTCCATAACTGATTCCAGTATTATATTTAAAATAGTACGAAAAATAAAAAGAGAATACGTTCATATGAATACGTCCAAGTAAAATTTCGTTTGGAAGGATTAATATATAGTAATAATGAGTGGGATAAAGCCCATGTGTCACCAGAGTTAGATACCAAGAGAAAATATTTCATTGACGGTAAAGAAATAGGTGGGTTATTTGATTTTTATTGAATTCAATGGAATAGTCGACTTAAATTTCAAAGGGAACAATTCATTGCCTGTAAAGAATCATTTAGCTGGTGAGTATAGAATAAAGAAACAGTTTCATTGTTTCAAAGAAAAGTTTTTATTGATTCAAATTAACGATCTCCTTGATTCATGGAAACGATATACTTGATGACAGCAAGTGCTGGAGATTTTATCATCCCATGTTAAATACCTATCAGGCTCTCCCTGGCGCAAATTCAAGCTTTGTCTGTCGAGTAGTTTGAGAAAAAATAGCTCTCAAAATTCTGAGCTGTATTGGGGGAAATGCCGCTGCTTTAAGAGTCGAATTAATTAAAAGAACAGAGAAGATTTCTTTGATTAAATATCGCTACTTCTTATTGGGTTTGCAATCATTCAATGAAAAAATAGTATTCGAACTCAAGTATTTCTTTTCATTCGCGAAGATTGCTGTGTATCTATGAAATCTTTTCTCTCGGTGCAGTGATTAAAGACAGAAACCCATGTAGCTATTTTTAGACTTTTTTTAAAAATGAAATGAATGTATATCGCGCCAGTGGAACGCTTATCCATCCCATAAGCTTGACAGCAACAATCAGAAGATTCAGTTTGCATGGTATTGTTTCATTCCCGTTGATGTTACGCTGAATATTCGCGAGAAATCGCGCGGGCCTCTGGCAATGATGAAAAATAAAACATTGTTGAAGGCCAAAAGTGTTGCGAAGAGAAAGGTTCAATCGCGAGTGAAGCGAAAAAAAATCGAGAATGACGTGAACGTGAATAAAAATAGATCGTACACAGCGGCGATCATTTAACAGGACAATTTTTTTTAAATGAAACCCCGGTGACGTCGCGTTTGATATTTTTGCATCTACAGTGTGAAGTCTCGTATATAGAACGGCTAGATCGGCTTTCGGGCGTGCTCGCGAGAGGAATATTCACATGACACGTGCATGACTCGCGAGAACACCAGACAGGAGAGGTGAAGGACGAGGTGGAATATATTCTGCACAACCGAGGGAGGGCCTGTCGCTCGTCAATGGGAGTCGGGCGTATAGTGACGCGCGAGAGAGAATAAACATGCGCGAGGGGAGTCTCTTCGCTTGGGTATCGAGAGAACTACGATACACTTAGGAGGATAGAGGAACATTCTCCTAATGACTGTCAGAAAGGTCTGTAAAAACTTTGCGTCTAAATCGCTGCGTAAATCAAGGAACTGAATAATGTTTCTAAGGCTATTAAATTTGACTTTAATGTTTGATTTTTTAAGTATATTGCTTCTCAACAATATTCGGTTAAAATTTCTGAATGTTCTATTGAATATACGATTTGAGTTATTAAAACAAATTTGCATGATTGTTTGAAGTAAATATCCTTTCGAAGATAAGCAACACAATAATTTTATTGAATGAATCAGGATACTTGATGAATTGTATTATATTTTTTTCCCACTCTTGGTGGTAAACTATAAACTATTTAACTGAGCCACTTTAAAAAAAGAGCATGTAGGTACTCTTTTTCTTATTTCTGTTTTTTTATTTATGGTAAAAATGATGGATTTGGCAAAACTGCAACGTTTTTCAATTAATGGATATTCAGTGGTTTTTTGTTAAATTATTCTTCACTTAAATTCTAAGACTGTATACTTATTTATTTAGCGATTATTTATAGACGATACAGATTATTGAATGAGTATCATGACACTGTCATCATAATTAACATAATTAATTTGATGAAAATTCAACCAACCTGCTGCCCTGAGATTTTTTCGTCTTTGGCCTTTTGGTGACCGCCCGCATATCATCGGGAATCGGCATTGTCGAAGCATACCCATGTTCAGCTTCTGAAACAAATAAGCGGGGTCAGACATTCGCATTCAACCAAGAATTCCGCAGATAAATTTAAGAATTGTATTCCGGAGTTAAAGGAGTCGACGTTGCGTCACGTACGAACGATAATTCAATAAATCCTCCGGCACGCGCCGCGATATAAATCAATGTGAAAACTTCGGTCTTTTATGATTCAATCGAATAGCGTAGGGAGTCATCATGTGTTTGTGAGAAATCATTCGAGACAAGGGCAAACGATGGAGAATAAAAACAAGTTATAAAACTCTATAGGTTTATTCTTGAGTGCGCAAAGCGACGAAAGCATTTCCAGATGTGCGCGGGCCAGCGAGGGAACGAGCCTCGAACGAATCGTGTCCAACTCGCTCGGTCTAGTAGAATTGTGAGTGAGGGAGGGAAGATAAAAAGAAATGCATACGCCACCGACGAGGGAATTGGAGGGGACGAATAAGCAGAGGGTCTAGAGACGGTCGCGCGCGCAGTCAAGTCATTACGTGACCGAGGTTGACGCACAAAATAACCGAATGCGCCGGTGTCGTCGTGGCTTCAACGAATAGAATCGAATTGCACGATGAAACAATGAGCGCGCGACCGACGCTCTGTGAATCTAGACAGAAAACGAATCTGAAGTGATCGCATAATGCGTCCATGCACTTGCTTCTTTATTGCTACGTCTCATTTATGCTACAGTGCACATCACTGTTGAGAACCTCCATCATTTTATAAAAATTAATCGTATAGTACATAAATAGATAAAAAAATGCAACGTTGGGCCACACATTGTTTGCTCACAGGCACCTCTACGGAACACTGAGATACAGAGGATAGAAGAATTATGTTAGCCTGTTACACACACAAATATTTATTCGGACATTTTTGCAAAATCACTTTTCTTGAACTTTCAGACTATTTTTAAAGAACCGGATATGAAAATCTCGCAATTTTTACTGTTCACGGAAACAATGAAGAAGCAACATGATTCAATAGTTATTATTTAACAATAATTATGTACAGTTCTTTCAAAAATTAATTTATATTGTTTATTGAGTTCTAATGAAAGAATTACCAAATATATCACCAAAATTTTGTTGCACAAATTTTGTCCAATATTCTTAATGCATTGAGGTATAAATAGCCAACCAGACTTCCCAATGTTTACTCACACTTTTCGATAATATGGTCTTAAAAGTAAGTTTTTATTGTATGAATTAATTTCTCTATCAACTTTTATTTCGAATCGTAATTATGGAATACGAGTCTGATGCACACATGTTTTTCTCTGAAAGTTCTCCTTTCTTTTGTTGTCTCGTATAATTCTGAACAAAGAATTGGCATACATCGCGAAGCAAACGGGAAAAACAATAATACAAGATAGTGGAATCGGCGATGCACAGAGAGAGAGAGAGAGAGGGAAAGGATAGTGCGAGAGAACGAGAGAAACCAACGCCGGACACGAGATGTCGATGTCCCTATCTCTGGTCACGCGCCTGCAGCCGCAACCGCCGTCGCTCTTGCTGCTGCTGCCGCTGCTGCGTTGCCATAGCATAGCAGCAAGCAACGCAGTCTGCAACCAACATGCCATAATATATACTGTGCATTCGACCACGCTCTATGCACTATACTGTATAGCCTACACGAAAGCATAACCTCGGTACTATCCGGAGTTACACGAGTGAGAGACTCGTTGCGATGCAGTAAGTGGAGTGATAAAATGAGATCATCGTTCGTTCGAAGCAGAGAGGAGGAGTCCAGTGCGGTGCTGCACCGCATTTAGCCTTCGCTACTGTACTCTCTACGCACTCGACAGAGAAACAGTGGTCCGTGCAGCACGCACGTTAATTTTCTTTAGATCTCACGAGATTTAGCTCGGATTCGCTGTGTGCACCGTGGAAAAGTACTGCGAGTATTTACTCAAATTTTCCACTGTACCGAGGGCACTGCATTAACTGCAGATCTTCAGAACCAGGAACGGCAAACACTTTACGTCGTGGTCGATAGAAAGTAGAAACTCGTGTCTTTACATTTTTTCGCAATTTATAGAAAAGTAGGACCATAATCTACGTTTTGAATGCAATTTTTATTTTTGGTTCTCTTCAGGAGGTCCGCTTGTAGAACATGAAACAGTAATCGGCAGGCAATGTGCTTTAGCTGTTTATGTTTCTACAGTGAAAGCACACACTGATAGATGGACGATGACAATGATGTTACATAGTAAAATTGTACCAGCGAAATTACATTTTTCAAACTTCACTCATTGAATTAATTTGTGAGTACCAAATATGTATATCATTATGATCAAGGTGTTCATTAATTCGCTGTCATTGAATCGTCTTAAAAAAATCGAACACGATTAGAATCGTGAGAACATTTGGAATTATAGAGTAAACTCTAACGGAATGCAACACATCAAGATTGCAAAAGTCCATAGGTAAACAAGATATACAGCCGTGTCGGTAGTAAAAAGTTTTAATAATAAAAAGCGAAAAGTTCTGTTTTAATTCGGATCAACTATAACGTGGTACGGACGATTTTTGGAATTTACATCGCTATACAGATTTTTAGACTTTCAATATTTCTAAACAATTCATAAAATGTTCTGTTATCCTTAACATCGTGCTACTCCTTATAACAAACAAATTAATAATTAATTGGCAAATATGCCGAAATTAATTCAGTTTACAAAATTAACTAATAAATTTTAGATTGTCATCCGACACAATACTTTATACGTTATGAAATTTGCAAATATCTTGAAGCAGTGTACGGTAAAATACAGAGTGTCAGTCCGACCACGTGATTCACGAACGTTTACCACGACACGCATCTGACGTTTATTACACGCTTTCCGCCCAGTATAAAACAATTGTATAAAATAAGCGTTCCACTATTATTCTTCGGCGGAATGAAATTGGGTATTACATTTTAACAATGAGATATTACGTTTCTTTTTTTTTCAGGGACAAGGTAGTTGAAAAAAAAAACATCAATCCCCCTTGATCTCCTCAGCGTTGTCGAGACTCGAAACAAGCACATCAACCGCACTATTCCTCTAGAGCTGCAGTTAATCCTCGACGTCTCAAAAGTGCCCAGCAACAGAGGCAGTTGGAACACTACACATCTTTTCTGTAACGAGACTCTGCGCTCGGTACAGTCTTCCACAAGCAATAAGAAGGAAAAAAGAAGTCACGGACGTTGTTGCGGGCTCCGGTTGCTTGTGCGGCTGAGCGAGGAAAGGGGATTGAAGAGCGGAGTCGAGTCACGACGACGACGACAACGCCGACGAAGCTACTACGCTGAGCTCTACACTCTGTTTACGCAGACTGGGGGACGCTCGCCCGATGACCTATGTGCAGCTTCAAGTTTGCAAACAGCCTTTCATAGAATCACATTCATTCTTCAAACTTGTCGTTCGGATATCGTGATGGACTAAAAGAGGGATAAGAATATCGGATGACATACTGAAGCAGTGGAAAGTAAATTTGGCATTGAGTCGCGGGAGTTTGTTCCGACGGATGACAAATAGGAGAAACAAGGAGTGACGGTCGTTATGGGTCTGGCGGAGTAGAGCGAACGAGAGAGGGGAGGGGGAGAAGAATAACGAGAGACAGAGAGCGACGGCTCCTCGCCACTCGTGTTGCACCCGCACGTCGTTCTGTTTACGCAAGCGGAGCGCCAACGCAGCCTCTGTCGCCGAAGCTACTGCATCTGGCCCGAGAGAGAGAAATAAATAGATAAGAGATGAAGAAGAGATAAATGTCGTGCGGGCGAAGATCTACAAGCCGTCGGTAGTTTCGACGGTGAACGAAAGGAGAAAACGCGATTCTCGCGAAGGATTATACGAATAAGAACAATCATGGACGTGTTCTGGATAAGAGTTAGAGAGGGAGGTGATCGCGAGCGGAGGACACGAGGTCGACTGCGAACGGTAACTTCCAATGACAGCAAATACAGTCATGTAATGAAAAGAGTATATATGAGCTGAGTTTAACAGCACTATATGCGTGCTGTTAAACTCAGTCGACGAGTCGAGCGCACATGACGACGATGTCGTGAGCTTGGCTTCAGTAACTATTAATTAATTCAGTATTTGTTCGCGTAATGCTCATACGTTGGTAAAAATCAATTACCATGTAAAAGGATAGAGAGATAGAGTTATGTGCAAGAATCTTACCTCGTTCCCTTCGTTCAATGTACTCGGCGGCCTGCAATAGGGCAGCAATGCTCATATTTCCACGATTCGGCGATATTTCCTCGCACGATTATAATATATTTCGAAAACTCAAAAGACCCGCACAGTAAATCCCCCCCCAGCGCGGATCCGGTTAGCTCGACAACAGAGGCACGCACTTTTCACACGAGTAGCAGTAGGTGATGGACAACACCGCGGGCCGCTCACCTTCTCTACTCCACCACCAACCCTTTTTTCGTTCTCGATGAATTTCTAAACGGGCCGACGGAGACCCACGGACGCGCGTCGTCGCGGCTTTACGTGGCGCTCTCGTAACGAGGCAACGAACCGTTAACGCGGCGCGCGCTCTACTCGCCTCGAGTATAGTCAGCTTGGCTGCGGCTTGGATCACGCTCGCGAGGCTGGCTTGCTCGCTCTACCTCGCTGACTCCTGGCTTGTCTTGTCTGACAGACGGCGAAGCTCGCTTATTGCACGGTCACCAAGGTCCGTGCTCGCTGCTGCTGGTGCTTCACGCTCGCTCTATCCCTCCTTCAACCCAAGCCTAAGCAGCAGCCTTTCCGCTCACTATTCGTTATAAATCTTCTCTTTCGTTCCTCCCGTCAACTCTTTGTTCCTCCACGGCTTCGTCGTGTCTTCCCTCGTCTCACAACCGACTGCGCCACGGACTTTGCCGCTTCTTGTCACTTCCTCCTGACTTCAGTCTTTTTATTATTGAATATTATTATTGTTATTATTACTATTATTCTTAATATTGTTACTTATTATTATTGTTAGTGTTATTACTGGTTTATGGATGTTTAATCGTCTTCTTTCTCGCGGTTTCCTAATCGCTATCCTTCCTCCTTCAACTTCTCTTTGTTTCTTTCTGGATACTCGGTTTCGTTTATTTCACTCGTGCAGTGTCCTTATTCGTGTGATTCACGTCAATGATCACACGAGTCACGTGTTGCGTTGTGTTGTCGTGTTGTGGTAGTTGTAGTTGTAGTTGTGTATATTTCTGCGAATATGAAAGCAACAATGCAATACTACTACTACTACCCGGTTCACGGTCTTACTGCATGAAACTTGACTGTACGTGCACACGTTACGCTGCTAAACACCGAACGAACGCGCATTTAGGCCACGATATACGAGCGAATGAAAGATAACCGAATCCCGGCTGCGCACCGGGATAACAAAAAAAAACTAGTAGGACCAAATTACGCGAAATTTTCGGAAACCTTGTTTTTTTTTGTGCAAAATTCGAACTGTAGTGAATTTACTAAATTCTTCGCTACTCTCCCGCCCTTTTTTCGCTTGACGTAACACGGAAGCTACGCCCGAGTCTCCACCTTTGCTGCCTGCTGCTGCACGAAACTTCCCGCTCCCGTGAGTTTTCTTCACACATACACACACACATACACACACACGCACACACAGAGCAGCTAACTTCGCTCCTGTTTTTACCGTGTTTCCCGCGTGTTGTCTACTTAGTCTTGTACGTAACCCGCACACACCCGAGCGTCACAGCCTATCGATACAAACGTCAAACGTCCGTCTGCCTGTCTGCTCCCCGAGAAGCCGCGTGTTATTCTTCGCTTGGTTTACGTCAAACGAACGGCACGAGCCATTTGCCACGATGCACCACCACCACTACCACTACCTACTCTACTCGTATATCCTTCTCGCTCACTCCCGGCTGAGTTTCCCGGACGCTCTGCTACTATAATCCTGCCATTGTTGTTCGGAAGCCGGAGCTCGCTTCGGGGTCAACGATTCTTCGCCGAAGCACACCGTGTTTTATACTCTGTGTGTACAGTCCCAGAGTCACGAAGATATGACGTTTACTTGGGCCGTTTCTACTTGGTACGTGTCGGGGAGCACGCGCGTAACACGACTCGCGATTCTTGAATCCCGATACTACTACGGTAAAAGCCAAACGATCCTTGGATCATAGAATCACCGCGTGACCACGTCGCTCGTACGTCATTGTTATTTAGTACACGCGATTACAAGCAGCGACCGCGATATCACCTTCGCACTTTGCGCGCACGAACGTAATCTTTGCCGTATAGCAATAAAACTTGGCCGAGCTTCTGGACGCTCGGTACGGTTACAGTGTATTAAAACAAAAATTCGAGTCACGCACGCCCACGCATCGCGAACCGCGTCGTACCGGAGCTCGGCGATCAACTCGGTCACCTTTCTCACATGCACGAGAAAAATGCTTGCGATTCGCGGGTCAGGACGATTTCTTTTGAGCGCAGTAACACCATCGGTAAGGGATGCGTTCCGGTACTAGTTTAGAATTTTTGTTTATTAGCAGTAGCGAATCGAGAATACGCACGAGTACGAACGCGCCGCGGTATTAAAAAAAAAAAAAAAAAAACGCAGCACGCGTTTTGTTGATTACCCGCAAGCCTCGAGCCGTCGTACGGCTCTTTCAACGAGGTATGACGCTCTCGCGTATACGTGCGGACTTATTACGTATATACTTGGCGTGTATGTTGGCGAAGAAACGAGCGTGTGCCCGAGTGCGCGCGTCCGTTCGTGCGTTGTTGCTACCTACGAGACTCGCGAGCGAGTGTGTACAATAACGGGCGGCGCAGCGATAGGCAGAGCCAAAAACACACGGGGACAAAGATGCATATGCAGTTTGACTTGCGATTGCTTTAGTTTCCTCCCTTGATTTTATTTATATATGAATTTCGAGGCTCTTTAATTTTATTTCCTCGAGCCTATCAGTCATTTAGCTGTATATGCGCATAATAATCCGCTGTCCTTCGTTCGTCCGGTGTTTTCGAATGAGAGTACCGACGTCGTGTGCCGCGAACGTCAAGATATATGTAATTATGTAGGTAAATAATGAGACAGTACGTGTGTACCACAAAGGAATGTAAAACAGCTAAAAAAAATTGATAAAAAAAAAGATTCAAGTATGAAAAATAGAAGCACTTGGTTTTTTTGACAGGAGCACTATAATATTTTTGTTGTATTTTTTGTTTTCTTTTTATTTACGCACGAGGCACAGTAAGGTGAAACGTGTGGTGTGAAATTGAACCGACCGACGACGAGCCGACGAGCCGACGAGCCGACGACGACGACGACGACGACGAGCCGACGAACGAGCGACAGCCTTGCACCTCCGCACTTCGCGAGCACTCTCACGCATTTATCGATGTCAAACGTTCCTGCACCGTAGAAGCACTAGTCCTCTTATGTTACGATCCACCCGATTGGTCCGCCGGTGCGCGAGTGCACTGTCTCCGCCAATCAGAGAGCCCGAGTGAGAGCGGCCGCGCGCGCCGCCACCAGCACCGCCGGTGTCACGTGAATCGCATGCCCGAAAACAAAACAAACAGCTGGCTCTCACCGTTGTCCCTCGCTGCGAACATACGCCTCCTTCCTCGCTCTCGCGGCTCCTCGCTTAAATCGTCGCGCTCCCTCGTACGTCCTTCTGCTTGCTTTCGAGACTCGGCTATTCCTTTCGGAACGAACTTCTCCATCTGCCGTTTATTATCGCACACGCACCAACTCAATGTTATCCAATTGGACGATGCATTCGTAATGTTGTGTCGTTGTATTGCGTTAGTACAAACCGCCTGCTCGTGTTATACCGGCTAGGCTATAACTGTCATTCCGAAAGAAAAAAAAACAGAAATACTCATTTATTCTAATTAACACGCGTTCGTAGGATTGAGTAAAGACAGCTTGTAATTTCTCCAATTGTTTTATTTAGGCGACTGATTATATGCGATAACTAATTTATCGCATAGAGAAAATGCTGTTTACTGGGCATGAGCGCCGCTGACGCTCGGCAACTGTCAAATCTAATCGAAAACCTGTCGGTAGCACCTGTCGTTAGGCACGCGACGCTTTTTGACAACCCCAACTCGGTAGAAATACATTGAAATTTAAATTATGTGGCTTATGCATTAGCTTTGTACTTTCTATCTGTGTTTATTGTTCTGCATTTTTTACTTCGCGAGAATAGGTACGTATAACACGTTGATTAAAAGTGGATTTCATAAATGTACAAAATTGAGAAAAGTACGTCTAAGTAATGGTTCGGTCAGGAGCATGTTAAAGCCGAACGATTCCTCTTTTTGAAGAAATATTTTTGCAGGAAATAATAATTCCGTAGATATATTACGAAAATTTAGCGTTTGTCAAATTTTATTCAACAAAAGTAACGAAAGCAACAATTTTGGATATTTTTTCAGAGGGGATGATTTTACGAGCGGTAAGAAAGATGTCGAAACGTCGTTCGACGGAAATTTTATTTTTGGTCAAACTTATATTTAAAAAAAACTCAGAACATAGAAAGGTATCATAAACGTAAAATGTTTTAATCAGCTATACAACCGTTGTTTACATATGCCGAACTGGCTCGATGTTCAATATTGCGAGAGAATTATTTACGACAATTTGTAAAGCTCGCAGTAGATATAACCGCGCCATCATCGTCGGCACCAAGTGGTCACGTCCTTCCTGCGGACGAATATTTCAACAGTTAACAAACACTACAGACAGCTTGGATAACACATCTATCGCAATCGCGACAAAATTTACCGTTAATACGCGTACTCGTCGATAGTAAACGCTGAACCTTTGACTCAACCGCGATAAGAAAAGACAAATTGTTTGCGGACATGTCTCCAAGGCTCCGTCACTCCGAACACAGTTCTCAATCATTTCGGCATATCCGACTATATAGTTGTAGACGAGTTCCCATTCCTCCTGAAGACATATTTTAAATTAGTCAAACATATTTTTAAAAAACGTTTCCTTTAGTTAAAGCATAACACACCTCCTGATTTAGCTGTTCAAAATCTACGTTATTAATGTCTAATAGGTTTGGATAGTTGCCAAGACATTCTTCTTCTTTGAATCTCTCCAAAATAGCAGTCATTCTGGCGGCGTTATATAATACAAACGAGCCACCTGAAACGTCAAGATATTTAAAAAAAACTGTCTGCAGCACGACATATCGCTCTGTATGTTCATCACAGTTTTACATCTCTGTGATCTTATTGCACGAGCACGCGTTGTATAATTGACTTAATAGTTCTTTAATGTGCAAGCATAATGTGCTTATTTCAGTTTTTGAATTTATCAATAATTTCTTGAGAAGAAAAAATGTTCATTTAATTGTACTAATTTCTATCTGCATTTATTTCCGAATGTTAGACTTTTTTTTTAAACCACTGGTTATCATTATGAAACATTAATTATTTCATTACAGTGCATCCTTGCTTTTTTGTACATCTTATAACCAAGGACTAATTTTTATTTAACACTCAAGCAAACTTTTGGAACTATTTATGGTTTTAGCAAAGATAAAAGGTTTATTTTGACTTAGACCCTATCACCTTCATTATTTGACTAGTCAGATTTTAAAGATTCTTCTTCTACTATGAATTATAATTAACAAAAGAGCTGTGAAACTTTGATTGTGTAATTAAATGTACATATAAAAAGTTAATGTAAAATGGCAATTACCCTTTGTACTTGAAACAGCCTTGTCTGCATCTGTACTACATTGCACAAATACTGGCCTGCTGGGTTTTACACTTAATAGCTCAAATGTCACAACTGCTTGAGCAATTTTTTGCAGATTAGACCCCTTGTTTAATTCTGGAAACTTTGTCTCTGCCAGCGATGCAAGATCACTAATTTTGTTATCAATGTACGAAGCCCAAGTCAGTGATGTTTCTTTGGTATTGGAGTTCTGATTCTTTACAACGCCACACACATAGCGTTGGTAACCATCTTCCACTGGACCTTCTGATTTTGTTGTTAGCAAATAGCAAACATCTGTATCTTTTTTTGTGATTTCAAATCCCTGTATTTGCAGTATTCTTTCTGTCACCTCACGTACCAGTCGTAGTCTCTCAGTTGTGAGTTCTGAGTCTTTGTCCTCAATTATTTTAAGATTTATACTTTTTCCGACAGATTCACTTTTTCCATAGTTTGCACCTTGTTTGACAACATCTTTTATGGCTCTTTTGAGTATTTTTTTTCTGTTCAGAAACAGACAAACTTTCTCTTTATTTAATGTACATTTTGTTAAAGGCATGGACCATGTTTCACTGGCAGATACAAGTGATTCTGCAGCCTGAAAGGAAGAGTGTAATTGAGTTTTGAGGTTATCCAGAACATTAAACAATATTGTAGACTTTAGTATACCTTCTTCAAGATATCTTGCTCTGATAATCCATCAGTGTCATAATTTTTTCTTCTTACATAATACTCCAAAATATTTCTGGAATTACCTATATTAGTGTTTGATGGTATTAAACCTCTCCAAGCAACAAGGTTAGATGAAAAATATATATCTCCATTTGTTGCTAAATTTTCACTGTTTCTTTTTATTATAATGGATCGTTTGACGACTGCACCAACTAATTCACACTGCAGCTCATGAATAAGTGTCCTACTGTCATTAATCATGATTGACTTCTCAATTCTGAATACTGAACACTTGGACCTCTGATGGCATGCAAGGTTTACATGCCAATGATCTCTTTAAACGATTTTGATTGGCTCAGAAAATAGTACTCATATTCTGTCCAATCTTCTGCATAACGCGAGGGAAACGGTTTGGATTTGGTTTACAAATTACGCCCAAAAAATCTAGTAACTGCTGATTTATTTAAAAGGATTGTGCAAATGACATAATAATATTTTTCTTATGCAAATAATCTTCCTGACAACTTGTAGATTCTACAGAATTATCGTTACGTATCTTACAAACTCGTCACAAAAAAATACTTGTCCGTCTAAGCATATTAACTACATCCTTACGATATATTTAAACAGTTAATGTTGTACAACAAGTAATTATCTAAAGATATATTTCCCTAGAAATTTTGAGCTTCACATGGAATGGTTATATTTCACGTATGCTATCGCGGCTAGTTCCTTGCAAAACTCTTCCATGATGATCACACTCTCGTACAAAATGTTTTCCTTCAATCTGAAATGTATTTTGTGATTATTTTTTTTGAACGTTCCATTGAAATTCACTCGTGTCTTTGGCGTATACTCACGTTTCTTGCGAACAATCTTCTAGCAGTTTTGTTCTTGTATCTTTCAAAATCTGTTTGTAATTCGGGTCCTTAACGACTTCGCTTGATAGCTGTTTGACGACTTTCTGCAGGCAGGTGAAAAGGCTCTTGAGACCAGGAGCCAGAGGTAGTAGTGGATTCAATAAGAACTCGTGCAGGTACGGATGCGGAAGAAGCGCCAATCTCGATATAACCACGGTTAACTGCAAATTTATCTCGTATTTTTGGTTTGGAATGTTCGTCACTTTGTCAAAGAGCATCGAAAGAAATGGTCCCATGTAAAATCTGGTAGAACAGTGATCGGCTTCCGGTCTGGAATCGTAGCTTGCCGAATCGTCGACGGTTACAGCTTCCAGAGGCCAGGCTAAAAGAGCGCAATCTATTCGGACCTTTGCATATTGCTTCTCCCAATCAGCCATATATCGCTCGTAGTGATTTGCACCTGACTCCGTTTGCAACTGGCGAGGCATCAGCGAAAGAAAGCTGCAAAATTCCTTTAAATTTATACGCATTCTTATTGAGATAATATGAAACATGTATGAACATGTGGTCAAATAACTCTCGAAAAATGAGAACGTCGCTCTTTAGGATCCATGAACAGAGAGCGACGTTCTCTGATTTTATCCGGCAAATTAACCGGGGCAGATAAACGTAGATTACAGGTTTGCCATACTGACCGAATAATTTTACAATGGAATACTGGCCGGTCGGTCACTAAAACTGTAATTCGAATCTTAACTCTACAGTTATTGTAACGAAAAAGGGCTAGAATTGTTGCTGTGCTCTTATAATTCTGAAGTTTGAAGATCTCGTCTCTTATCCGATACATAATTTAGGAATTTAAGATCAAGAAACGACTGTTTAATCTCATTATCCCTTCCATACTCATCCTCTTCAAATTCTCAGTAATCAAATATCCCTTAGACTCACCAATTAATTATTCTATGAATATTACTAGGTGCCAAAGTTCTACTGTAACTTTGTTCCTGCGAAAAATCCATAGATCCTTTCTTTTCTCTTTCTCGTTCATCCTCCTCGTCACTCCACGATCCTATCACACTGTCTGCCGCACTATTGTCGTAATAGCCCCGTGAAGTAAGATAAGAAAGTACCAAACAATGCAGTACATGCTCATTCCGTTTGTCCAAAATTTCTTCAAACAATTTCAAAGTCTCTAAAGTCAACTCATCACTGTCGGTATAACAGTTTTCTATCAATGTGTGTAGCACTGAGCTGGCGCAGACATTCCTGATATCGGGGTCGTTTCGATCACCGACAAGCCAGTGACTGATCTCTGAAACATTCATAAATCCCAATCAGATCCTATAAGTATGTTAAACCACAGAAGAACACAATAGAAGGAATCAAACGTTAAAACAAAAATTTAATTACAACCGGGTTTACAACTTCTCTATGAACAAATACTTTGTTACCGATGCTCGTTAAGGCGACGAGACATGCCTTGAAAAACTGTAATCGAATCTGCTCACAAACTATTTACATTGGAAATAAAGCTGATTCAGTTCCGATCTACAGTAGATCAATGAAGTAAAGCCAAATCATTTCTACAAATTTTTAAACGTCTTCGAATAATTTGGATTGTATTTTCTACAGCTTGGTCACATCCTTTCAATTACACAGTCACTGACTATTCATGGTTTTTTTTTTTTTTTTTTTCAACAAAGAAGATAACAAAATGGATATTCCATTTTTTATGCCTCTGGCCTCTTCTAGATATGCATCAGAACCCGTCGAAAACTCATAATTGTATCAACTGCAGTTGAAGCGTTTTATTTACCCGTGCACAGCAGCGGAGATGTGAGTTTCTTTAGACTTTCAGTAACGAGAGCCGTGATCAACACGACGTGATGATCAGCCAGCGCAGGCGTGATTACTTTCTCAAAGAAATCCCGCCTAATGTGTTTTGCGAATACATGCGCAACTTCGGGATGAGCTTCCTTGATCAATTGGTCGCAATAATCGAGCCACATGAAGTACGCAGCGACTTGTCTGCAGCCTGGAAATTTTTTCTCGTTCGTCCAGAGTGGCGAGTCGAGACCCCAGGTAACATCAATGTCGTCGATTTCGTTCGGATCAACATGGGCCGGGATAGATTTGAATAGAGAATCCAATCGGTTTGTTACCACTATTGGCAAGTCGCTTCGGGCCATCGTGTGAGCGAATGACGGATCTTCCAGCGCAGATAGAACCATAACTCCTTCGCAGGCTCTAACTCTCACCATGTTGTCCTGAAGAAAAAGGAAACCGTAAAATTAATATGCAGCCGAAAATTAGAGGTGAAATCAGAATACGTACCGCACTATTGAGGTAGCTTATTAAGGCATCCAAGAGAAGACTATTGGATCTTCCAGTCGTCGGCGAATCAGGCAGTAGACTCTGTGGCTTATCGTACACTTCATTTATGGTATCATGCGGTCGGTAATCACTGTCGATCCGCAAATCCTCAAGATCTTGTAGCTTCGCGTCAACTTCATCCGCAGATGGATTCATTTGATCACTCTCTTTCTCGCAATGCTCATAGTCATCGGCATTAACTGCAACTTCCGTTGAAATCGCAGCATCTTGGATAGGTTTTTGGGAAGATGGACTCGAGCAATGAGACAAACTTTCGGTGTCCTTCGAGGAGTTCGATTCTTCAGATCTTCTCAAGACATCTCGTCTGTACTTCGCCGCCTTACCTTCTTGTTTTCTCAATGATTTCCGACAGTCATTTGCCTTTTCCGACGATTGATCCGAAGAGACCGATCGTCTCCTCTGCCGATCGTTTGGAAAGAGATTCGGATTTATCAGAGTCACAGCCTGAGTGTTTAATGGCTCAAACAGTGGATTCGAGCTGTTTCGCTTCCTCGTTGGTACGTACGTGACTGATTGAACATCCATTCTCTCAGAATCTCCTCGAGCTTGGTGAGTCTCGAGGTGTACATTGCTGGAGTCATTGACTATGCTAGTTAAGTGAGGATATTTACACACTAAAAAGCAGAGAGTCAACAAGAATTGTATCTCTTCTGCTTCGATAGGTGATGCATAATTCCCATTGCACTGCGAGATTAATCTCTGAACAGGAGCATGCACAGATGCATGATGCAGCAGAGGATGCTTGGACCGAGCCAAAAATTTTTTCAAGAAGGACAGGCAAACCAGCCTCATCCCTGGTGGTGTTTCCACAATAGCCAGTGTTGTGAGCCAGTCGAGGAGTCCATGCTGCAACAAGTACTCCAAACATACACCAGTTTCTTCGCTGGTCTTCTCCTCTGCCAAAAGAATATCCAACAGTCGATCTAAGTGCTTAGGGATTCCTGTATTCTGTATGGGTACTTTGCAGTCCGTCTCGTGGCTGGCATAAAAGTTCATAAGTTGTTTCCAGTGATAAGTGAAATCCTGTAATGGCGTAGCAGGCGGTGCTATCTGCAATACAAGACCTTGACTGCAGGAAGTATTCAACACACACCAACACCAAATTACTATCAGCATCAAGGCAATAGTCACTTATTTCTAAGGATAGGAATTACAAAAATGAAACAATTATGATAAAACAAATAATATGGTTTATTTGACTGTAGGATAATTTAAATATATATATATATATCTATATACATAAGCGAACAAATGAACAAAAATGCAGTGAACAGAAAATAATTAAGGAAAGTACAAATAAAAGCGTTGTAAACAATGCGAATGGCAGGTGCTCGGATGCTAGGCTGGGTGTTTGCGAGGTTCCACACTGAAAAAGTTCGGTTCTTTAAGATAATTGCCACGAGGATAGGTGTAACGATTGTTCAAGGACAAAGACTTGACTTCCAACTTGACAATAGTCTCCGATATTTGTGGAATTTAACACTTACCACGTCGATAGTATTTTTCAACGCTACTTGGAAGCCGCTAATCATCTTCGCGATACAGTTTTGCGAATTTATGTAATTCTCCCCTCGTCACATGCAGACGAGCCCAACGTTATCGAATGTTTTTTCGGCGTGTTCCATCAGATCCACCGGCGGCCCGTTTTGCTACCTCAACCGTGAACCGATTATTGTGTTACAAAACGTCAGTGCGTAAGGCATCCTTGTGTCACATTGACCAACTTTGACAGCGCAATATCGAATCCACGTTTTAGTGTGTTATGTGCGCGAAGCACCAACTGCCGCACATATGCGGCGCCAGCTCCACCTTGCGTCAAAGGCTTCAAGTTCGAGACTGCGTTTATATATCTATAGATATGTACGCGTCACTATGCATACATAGGTGTGTATATATACAACTCACGTGGATGGATTAATCAATAAAGCGTTTCATAAGTGTGCCATGCTGGCCCTGACGTTTACCGAGAATATATACATATTTGAATGGCTGCGATATACATGTGGAACATTATGAAAGTCGTTTCTCAGTTAAAACATTTTATTTCTCAAATTCAATCATTTACATATTTTATAATTATTTTTTGTATCCTGTACATAACAAAAAAAACGTTTTTTAAAAATATTATACACGGACAATCGGGAAAAATTGTTGACTTGAATTTCCGTTGCGCGACATATGTGAAATTTTTTGTTTATACTTTACTTTGTATTACGTACGAACTTTGCAATGTGCATACCTCGCAGATGATATTTGTTATTCCTTAGTACCGCTGTTATCAACGGGGTGTTAGAAACGCGCGAGATTTCTACGGGCTTTGAACTTTTGGAATTTTTTTGTTTGTCTGTGGCGTGAAAATAATAAGAATGAATGTTACGCAGTTAATATAGTTGTGGTTAACATCAATGATTGTTAGATAATATTTACTTTGATACTCACCAGCTTGGACGCTCGGAATCGGCGCAGCATGGTCGTAAAGGGAAAAAAAAATTGGCAGGAAAAGTCGGAAGGTGTTTGAAGGCAAGGTCGTAGAGAGTGTATGTGTGATATAGGTATGATACGCTTGTCGCGTAATAACAACGTGTCACATATCTCGGAGCCGGTGGTGTGTGTATTCAATTTATCACTCGTGACGCTTTATCACGTCGATGATAACATTATTTATACATATATGTGTAGTATACATTTTACTGGAGCGTTTTGGGCGATTGGAGAAATGATAATTAGTCGCACGACGCTATCGCTCTCAGTTTTGCGCACCTTTTTTCGGACTCCAGATCTCTTTCTCATGGAGTGAAAGTGAAATTCAATCTTGGCGACACGCGTCGAGAAAAGAATTAAATAATTTTGTAATTGCGCTCGATTAAACTTATCATTGATCGCAGACGCGCTTGATGCTAGCTAGCGAATGCAGTAATTTCCCGAATAATTATCATTATTATCTTTTAACAATGATCCCATCAAAACGCCCCGTGCCGATTCACGATCATTCGTCCACAGGTAGATTCATGCATTCACACACACGCGGGTCGCGAGTCTCGACTACCGATTAGCCAACACATCGTACCGGGGCCCTCTCTCGTCGACTACTGTGGCGTCTACACCGCCGCAAGGCCGTCGACGAGTGACAAATATCGAGATCTTAGCGAGCGCCTTCACTTTTTTTTTCGTCGGATCCAAACCGAGCCTCCAATCTAACAGTATTTCCAGCGACAACGGTGATTATCGCACGAAGGAAATTTGAGTTTAAAATCCTAATTCAATAACTTGCGTTAACGTCTGCGTGATGTCAAAAGAAACAGTGGCGTTCTACGAAAAATAACGAGCTTGATTTTTAAATGAAAATAAAAATCAGTTTTTAATTTCTCTTCTCATATTGACTCTGCCCCGTCTTACATAAATATTTGTTCTTTGCGCGCTATCACGCCACTCACGCTAGATCACTCGCCAGACGTCCGCGCGTTTCTCTTCTTCGACGCCTTCAAGAACAATCACTACCGGCATCGTTGATTTACCCACAGTTGTACTACAATCGTATTACAATAATTGTAATAACGACAAATCGTCGTTCGACCGGCGCGCTACGACATTCTTACAAAAGAAATTAAGTAACAGTCGCGTTTCTTCTATATATTGTTAAGTGCACACGCCCGAATAATGTACATGGGTTCTCAAAATTTTATTTCATTTATTTCTTTTTTGTATATTTGTTTTTAGTGCCCGCACGATCAATGATTTCGTTAGTTTCATCTCGTTTATTGTGGCAGTAACGCATTTGGCTTCTGTGCATAATTTATTGGTTGTTTCGAAGTTTTATTATCAAGTCTCTGGCGAGGATCTCGACGGAGCGAGTAATGCGATTGTGCCTTGATCCGGGGAAGAAACATTTCTCAAATTTCATCTCACGTAGGTTCTTCTATCGACCGCTTCGTTACTGCCGGGCGCGGCGGACAATAGTTCACGTAAACCAATTTAATACTCACGGATTGTCGCCGAGACGATATTTTCGCGCGAAACGAACACCTCTCGAGCAAACGAATCCGATGGCGAGGCGGTCGCATTTATAGGAATCGAATGTACCAGCTATCGAGCCTCGGGGGCTGCACAACCAGCATCAGCCAACGACCTAGGCTACGTTTCTTTTTTTTGTGCTCTATTTACAGAAGTGTGTGAATTGTATATCGTTTCGTAACTTTGTATAATTTAATCTAAATTTTTTTATGAACGGCGCCACCGTTCATCTTCACCGCTTTTGCGCTGCTACCGCGGCTACCAGCGCCGCACCACGACCGCTTCCGTCCTCCGAGAGCATCAGATCGAACTGCGTAACAGAGAACAAAAATGCATTTAGTGAATCATCACGATTACGCAATTTCCTTATTGGAATTTTCTTTAGGGGAATCACCAGTCAAGGACATGATTTGAATGAAAAAGTGTTTTGATGACGTTTTTAACTATATCATGATGGATATCCGTCAGTATTCCTCGTCACTTCAGCTTTGAGCCAGATTTGTACTATGTTTTCTACTCAATTTTTTTCTTAATTGGATATCTATAGTGTTTTACATTTACACAGGATTCTGAATTTCAGAACAAGATATTGTTTTTCAGGATTTACCCTCAGAACAACTTCATTATAAAATAAAAAGCATCAAAATGCTCATTGAACCCGAATAATTGGCTGCCAATATTATGTTCTGAACGTTTTGTACACTTTTTTATCCAAATGGTGCCCATTGCCGTCGCATTAGCTTACCTTGTGGTTTTGCAGCTGGGCGATCTTCTCGGTCATGAGGTCGTGAAAGTGTGGGTGGAATCTGTAGACCGACCCATCAATACCGACCGTCACGTTTTCTTCGCCAATTTTATTTAAGAGCGTAGCGATTCCAGCGCTTGCTAAGTGAGCTGCTCTCCTCGATACGACCGAGCAGACGTACCTGACGTTTTCACAGTCTTGGTCAACAGCGTTGTGGATTCCCAATTCCGACAATACTTCCCGGCAATTTGTGTACTTGCCTTTAGGGTCACTATAAATTTTATCGTCTTCCGTTAGCACATATTAGAAATTGAACTCAATTCGACGTCTAAGAAATATTTACTTTTCAATTTCGGAGACGTATTTTGTGAAGAACTTTCCAGGCTTCTTAAGATCGATGGGACATTTGCCGTTGAATAGAAGACCAGCATTAACAAGTTTCTCAAGAACGAGCCGCGCCAGCTCACCCATGTACATCCCTGATATCATTTTCTCGAATATTTGCTTCTTGGGGTTGATCGAATTGTCATCGATGGCTTTGTCGTACTCGGTTACCACGAAGTCCAATGTACCAGCTTCTCCAAATGCACCCCACTCAGTGTTTATTAGCATGTTCGGTTTACTTTCAACGTAATTGCCCGGTATCGCACATTCTGCGTTTTCCGTTTTTTCAACGTAACAGGCGTTGCTTCCAGTTCCTAAAATTTAATGCAAATGATTTAGCCTTATTTTGTAAATTAAATTTGCTGTTATTGAAGTTTTTCTGTACGTGTGCATTTCATTCGAGGACTAATAGGAGCAATTATCGGCCTTTAATTGTCGTAAGAATGCCAACATGCGTAGTAAAGAACGCACGGACTCACAGAGTTCTATGTAGCTTCACATTGCCACTTTTTGTAGATCATATGCGATAAACTTACCAACAATAAGGCCGATTCTGCAGCCCCTATTCTTCCAGGCACAGGACATCAATGTGCCGGTGGTATCGTTCAGAATTGCACAGACGTCGATTTTAACATCCTGAAAAACGAAATCCAAATATTTATTAATTTTTTTCTGGTGAAGTATTTTTTAACATACATCATGCATATTCCATAATTATTATCTAATCTCTGTTTGCTTTCTCATAGAAGAGCTTTATTTTTATGTTTATTTTTGCATGAACGAAGTAAGATTCAGTGATACTATATACATTATTCAGGGAAGATCCGTAGAAGAGTTTGAATTTTATAGGAAATTTATTTTTTCTTTACCATTACTTGATAATTAAAATTTCGCCGATTTGACAATTTTTCTTCCTCATAGAAGTGGCTCGTTAGTAAGTGAAAAATAATGAGAAAGCAACGTGCAAGTTTACTCTTCCCATTTCTGTTTTTGAACCACGGACTTACCTTTCGTTTTTCAATAGATTTTTCCAAAAGCCCAACGACATCTTCGTCGACAACACCGCTGCAATTGAAGCCCTTGGTCCACCGGACCAGCTGACCTTTTGTCAGACCAGTCTGAGTGAGTGGAAAGCTGAAGGTAAAGCCAAGAGGCAATACTTCGTTCTCCATGTTTAAGTCCTTGACGAATAGCGCAAGACATTGGGCTATGTGATCGAACAATTGTTCACCGGTGCCGAGCATAAGACTCTGAGGTATCGCGTAGATTTTACTCTTCATGTCGAAATTCTGGCGGTCTAGGGTGATGAGCAGAACACGAAAATTGGTGCCACCGAGGTCGAGGGCGAGGAAGTTTCCTTTTTCTGAAACCATTTTTTATGTTTATAACAACTGGCCGTAAAAATGTTCTTATTTGATCTAAAAATATGAACCATGAGGTGAACAAATGATATACGAATAGAAGTTGCAATCTGTGTATAATATAAATTCTCAAGAAAAAATCGTCCTTCGTCATCAAACAACACAACCGAAGGAATTTATGGGACATGCAACGAAAAGATTCTTTGAGAGGAGAATATTTCTCATAATATGTGCGTTTTCCAGACTGTTCGAAAAATATTGGAGGGGGAATGAAGATAATAGTAAATGAATTATTACAAGGAAAAGCAATGATATTCACATGTTGTCAATTAGCAACAGGACGTATCATCAATCTCGATAGGGAAGGAATTGGCAAAATTAACTAGGCGTAATTTTTCATTCCCATTTTATCCTGTATACTTTTATCTATATGCATGGAGATAAATATTTGATAACGTCTTACCTGTGCCATTGGGAAGATCCTGTACATAGGTCGTGAAGCACTTGACGATAGCCTCGTTGTGAGTGTCCTTCGATAGTCCGCGGTTGATTTCGTCATTGAGCCTTTGCATGAGCAACCTCAGTTGGTCATTAGACAGGACGAGGTCCTTGCAGGCATCTTTGATCTAGAAAAAGATGAAGCAGAAACAAAATATTATTGGATATTCGAGTCCAAAGATCAGAGGCTAATATTCTCCAATATTTTAGGAAGCGGAAGTAGGAAAGAAGTACACAATGACCTTCCGTCGTACTAGCACGAACGACCTTTCTGTTCTCGCTTTCCTGCGTAACGAGGGAACGGTCACTGCAACGATGTTTTGCTCTTACTTTTGTGCTATGTGACGATGGAGCTCTATATGGGCTAATCCATGTCAATTCGACAAGTTTCTCAACCTTACCATCGTAAATTGGATTTTTAAAAAATGATTTGCCAGAGTAAATAGACTACTGACAATCGTTTAAATTTTTTTGAAAATCAATGGTCACATCTGACACACTGCTCTTTTCTATTTGTTACCCGCTCTAATCATTTTATGGAAAGCATAGGATACATATTTCTCCAAGAAAAAAGCAGACTGATATTTCATAAGTAACTCAGCAACAATATATAAAACTTTTAACCAAAACAACGATCATTCCGATGTTCTGACATTTCGAAAAGCCGTTTACTAGGTTTATTTGTGTGAAAAACATGGTTCCAAATGGTAAGATATCTTTTACAATATTGTAATATTGAAGTACATTGAAAATAAAATAAAAACATACAACATTTTTCGTTATTTTTCATATCTTAAAAAATATGAGCATACCAAAATAGTCTTTTTGTTTTCTTTTTATCCTTATAAATCTGTAAAAATTTCAATTATGCATCTGAAAAAGATGGTAAGTACTGCATTTACTCGGGTGAATAATAAAAAAAACAAAGAAAATCCGATCAATGATGGTCAGGGTCGGAGACTTGTCGAATTCGGATAGATTGCCCCATATACGTTTACACCTGCTGCTGCGTTGAGAAGTTGTTGCGTAACCACTCATGCTCGCGCGATAGCGAAGAAACGACGTCGACAAACCTGAACGAACGTATGCAAGCTTCATCTCCTTTACAAAGACTTGCGTCGTTTCGACGACGGAGACATGCGCGCCAGCTACGTCAATCGTAAAACTTTGAGTTCGTATTGTCAATCCTAACATGTGAGTTATGCACACGAAAAATGCTCCCGATGTGAATGCACGTAACCGCGATAATGGGAAATGGAAATTACTTGGAGAGATAGAAGCGTCACTCAGATTTGTCACGAAAGATACAGTAAATACCGCGTGGTTATATTTTCCTCGTTTCGTCTCAAGTGCGCGAAGAAAATTGTTTGTCATGTTTATTGTCGGGTCATATACGACACGTCATAAACTAAAGGCATCGCATATGCGTTGCTGACAGATGAATAACGAAAAATTCTGTATTTGAGATCATAAATTAATGAGTAAATCATGGAAGTGTTCGAATTTTACCAATTAGTAAGAATATGAGAACTTTATTTATGACGAGATGATCAACTCTTCTCGCGTTCAAACGAAGAGTAATTCTGTGTAGATATATCAATACACAAATCTAATTCTCGAGTGGTGTGCTTTTCTGATAATAGGAAATGCAAATTTAATATTCAAACAGTACAGTACCCAATTATTCAAGCCAACTCGCTGTTACGTGACGAGAACGCCATCACAGCCGCACGAATTCTTGCATAATGTTTCGTCTACGCTATTTATTTTCTCTCGGTTTCAATATGCTGATTAAAAGGTTACATATATTCGGTCAGAATTTTACGAAACAAATCGAAGAATCCATGTTCCTCTTATCTAAAAAGGAAGTATTAAGTGTTTCGGAAGGGTCAAGACAAGTCCGGGGTTACCTTATCATTTTCAGCACTACCGAATTAATTTACTATCCTACCAGAAGTGTCTTGCGATCCGTTATCACATTTTTTCTGATATGAAATATGCTTGAATTCTGACATAACAAAATGGGAAAAGATTTTTTTTAATTCACGATTATTTATGCTTCATCAAGAATTACGCCGATAAATTAAACCATTACTATTCTGCAAAAGGAAATATGAATTTTTACAAATACAAAAAATCATGACAATACTTTTAAATCCGTTTCGTCATGATTACTTTTGGAAACCATTTTATCCCATCAATTTAAGAAATATTTAAATAATTGTTTTGGCTGCGCATAAAGATTAAAACATGTCGTCATTACCGAGAGAAGATAAGTGACATGTCTGTCTCGCGAATTATCAAAGATGAAAAAACGCCAACTACGTAAATTAACTGATTACTAATTTACATAAGAGAAAAATTGATCTTATACACATGAGAAATTATGAAATTGGTATCAAAACCGTTTTATCATGAATCTCTTCAAAAACTTTATATTCATTTCGATAATTGATTTTCGCTGCGCATAAAGATTAAAAAATGCCCGTCGAAATTAGTCATTAGCGAGAGGCAAAGATATCTATAAGCAGCATGCCTGTCTTGCAAATTATCACAGGCGTACAAATGCCTGAGGGATTTCCGTGAATCGATGAATCATCGCAACAAAGCGCCCCGCGTCGCCACGGCTACGTGATAATTTACAACGCGCTTTTTTTACTGCCTTGCACTGCAAATCAATGCTGAATTGTTGTTTGATTAGTTCTGTGGCGAGTAATTCGATTGGCTGCACGAATAGCACGCGCGAAAATGCTATTTGAAGGTCACGAGAGCTTCCAATCGAAAATCTTGGCTCCTGTAGCTCCCACATCTATGTACTGTTACTGTATACGTATAATTATGGGAAAAAGGTTGATAGAGTTGGCTATTTGGGTCGAAGAGCGCGATGCCCGCCGAGAACGTCGAGTCTGAACTGGATCGATAGTTTCTCTCTCTCTCTCTCTCGCTCTCCGTTTCGCTTTGAACGAATTCCTTTCTGCGACGTTCCTCAGCGGCACATGCAGTCAATCTCCAGCAAAATCCAGTATTGTACCAACTATTTCTATTTGACACTCGCTTCTGTCAACATATCGAAACTTTGTATACCGTGCCACTCTCTAGCTGCTCAATGAATTGTCGAAATCTCAACGCAAAGGTTACCTCTCTAAATACGTGATGTGTCCTTCATGGCTTGAATTATCTTTCGACAGTATGACTATAAAAACATGTATATATAACGTGCAGGTCGTTGGTACAATGAAAGTACTTAGCTAGAATGTCTGCTGCACATCAATTCACTCACAGTTTTATTACACCACAGATATGATGTAATTTCAAAGCTACATCTAATCTTGCCATTCTTTAGTAGATCAAAATAACTGGAAAGCTTGGAAGATATGTTGCTGCTTGAATCTATACCAAATTGCAAGAGTTATACGAGTCTAAGAGTGAAGATGAAAATGCAACACGGAAGTGTCGCAGTATTATTCAACCAATGATTTTTTTTTAGTGCAGTATTCGTTAGCAGACATTGTAACAAGGCAATCAACTTCATCGAGTCGAGCCAATACATAATCTACTCGGTCAACTATACGCATGACGCAAACTTATCGCGTGATAAGAATCGAATGGGAATGTGTCACAGGCGACTTTTGATAATCGATGAAAAATCGAGAACTTCTATTTCTATACGAAGAGCACAAAATCAAGGTTATACATATAATATGTTATCCCGTAACAAAATCGTGGAACAGCGATCATATATGCACAAACACGCATCTCTCGTGTAATTTTAAGAAAATGATCTGAATTGTAAAAAGTTTGTAACATATATTTAACCACTCGGCAGAATGTACAATCCGCTCTACCATGCAGATATTGCCTAGAGGAATAACAATGATTTCATGCTCATTACAATAATAAATAACAGTCTAGCTAGAATGTTGTTAAGTTCATTTTTCTCAGATAACATTTTCACTGGAGTTTATAGTCTAATTCTGTAGAAATCGCCATTGTTGCTTGACTCAAGTACACGTGGAATTTTTTATCTTTCGGCCATGTCTTTTCGATCTTTCTGTTCGTCCTGGGGAGAAATCTAAAAGGTCGGACTCTGCAGAAAGTAAAACTTCGTATATTGCGTCCTGATTAATTTTCATCTTTCGCAATGCTGCCTCTTTGACGAAGTTTATTTATTTTATGTTCGGCTTCTTCATAGCGGGAGCTTTTCGAAAGATGATAATTATTGACGAAGCAATGGGCAAAGTTCTATTTTGCGTCCTTATTTTAAATAAATTTGAAAATCTCAAGTTTTAAGAAATTCGAGTCTCACGAAATAAAATTTGGTAATAAATTGTCGACAGTGAAAATTATTTGTAAATTCAAAATCACGTAAAATTCGAATCGCTCTACCAATCATCACCAAATTTAGTACGTAGCAGGGCTGAATGTTATTTTTCCTGTGTAAAAAATTTCGGGTGATTTGAAAAAAAAAAAAAATTTACCTGAATTATAGCAAAACGAAAATTTATCGACGATTCCAAAACCTCATAAAAACTTAACCACTGTACCAATTGGGCCCAACTTCAATACCAAAGTCGCAACACTTCGTTTAATTTTAATACGAAGTTTCAGCCCGACAGCTAAAACTTCATTCGAGCTAGAGCGTTTATGTACTTTTTTCAAAACTATAAAATTCTTATAAAAATGAAATGCTTCAAACGATTTTTAGAAAATTCATACCAATTAAAAAACTATCAAATACTGTACGTGATGTTTAAATTTGAGCTGATTTAGTCGAATAGTTTACAAGTTACACTTATATGATCTTGACTTTTCATCACACACACACACACACGCGCGCGCGCGGACAATTTTTTCAACTACTTTTCTCGACGTTCCAGAGGATGCTGAGTGTTTTGACATAAAAATCTAGAAACATTTGTCTTTTATGAAAACAAATTTTCTTCTATCAGGAAACAAAAAGCAATAATATATACTAATACGCGTCAAAGATCAACATTGTTATTGCGTCAGGGCTCGAGGCTCATAGTTCAACGTTCAATTTCCCGCCTAAAGTCTATTTCGCAAGTCTTCCCATTTCCTCGCAGGGAGAATCCTTCGCGAGAACGTGGGCATCGATCCAGCCTGACGTCACCGACACACCCGACGCGCGGACCAATGCTGAGGCATGAATGGAAGTGAGTGTTTCGCCAGGGCTGCGTGCTTTCTGCTGCCGGCACACGACGCACGAGCACGCGGCAGCAGTAGCAGCATTAAAAGCAGAAACAGTCTTGCCATCAATCTTTGTATCCGAGACCGGCTAAGCGAACGGTTTTCCTCTCTTTCGCCAAATGTTATCTCCGACGCGTTGGTCATTGTGTCACGGAAACACGTGGGGGAAATTTTTTTTTCCAACGAGAAGAAGAAACGCTACGAAATGTCACGTTCCACTTGTTCGCAGTGTTGCAGAACTTCGTGTACAGACCGGCGACCGCTTATCAAATTCTTATTAATGTACGATGATTAGCCAAGTAATTCTATAGAAAAATGCGGTTGAGATAGACTACTATACACGTTGCTTAACTTACTTATTATTACAAAATTCGTTCATCATTGTCCGAAGTTGATTCGTTTGTCAATCCTCTCACAAGAATCGAGAGATATGATTGTGGCTTACGCCAGTTTTTTTTATCGCCATGATTCCGTGAATCGAATCATTGATGCACTTCTTTGAGGACTGCCTTTTATCCTTCGACATGCTTGATTATTATACGCGCAGGTCGTGAGAAAAAGTGGAACGTTCATAATATGTCACAGTTGTTTCGTCGACCGAAGAAAAGTCGATAAAAGGTATGTCGACGACGCGTTACACGCGGCACATAGACGTCGCGACAAATCATCAGGATCTGTGCTATGCTAGGCACGTGAAAATTTCGAAAGATCGTGTATGATGAATCGCCGCGTCAACACGACAGCAGGCTACAAAGTGGTTTAGTCCTGCTCTTTATGCCGCGTAATTATTTGATAATTTGAGCGTCATCGTGGAATATGATCCGGCAATTTAATTCAACGCAAAAGCTCACGGGTGCAAATATATAGGAAACGGGATGTAGACTCCGTGTCTCTTCTTTTCATCTATTTGCTTTTATGTGCTGGCGTTCGGTTGATGACAGAATTTACCATGACTTTGTAGCTATGAAAGAGCTGAGTAAGGTTGTGCAAGACTGAGCAAATTCATCAAGTTTTTCGTACCGTCATAGCCACGATTTAATAATATTTGTGTAACTCGGACTTCAGTCGGGCTTGAGAATCATGATGTGCATTTTTCAAGTTACACATCAAATTATTTCATAAAATTCAGTCTTACACCAAGAGGAATTGAGATGATCCTGGTAACTATTCAGTGGAAAGTATATTTTGTTGGTTCAGGTGACTATTTTCGTAGTTACATTAACTCCATTCACTGTTAACGTAACTAAAAAAATAGTCACCTAAGCCAACAGAATATACTCCTCACTGAATAGTTACTAGGAACATCTTAATTTCCCTCAGTGTATTATCGCATATTCTTGTACTCCAAAAATGAATAATAATCTGATCATCGCAATTTTATAATTTTAAGAAATTACATTGCCGTTCAAAAAAAAATTATCAAACTGCATATTTGACATAAAAATAATAATCTATTGCAGATATTGAGAACATTGATTTTGAATAATAACAACACCAAGCATCTATCTAAAAATAATTATTTAGTATATTTAACGACGTTGCTTTTGCCAAAAATATTTCTCGAATAGCGCAGAGTCGCAGAGAAGATATTTGTGATGAACCGTTATTAACAGAACATAAAGCGTCGTGTAAAAATATAAGCAATAAACTGCCCAATTCATAAAAGGGCTTTGCTCAGTGATACATTGTTATCGCTAATACGATTACATTCAATTAGCAAAATACATGAAGTGCAGAGCGGGGTGAGAGTGGGTGAGGGGCGGCCGCATCATTACTAATTAGTGTCTGGCTCGTTAGCGAATTCTCCACACCATGGGCCTCGCTCACCTCGTTGTGTACGCGTTTATTACGTCTACTACTGAGTATGCGCCACATTGTGTTCTGCGGCAACAGATAATCCTTTTGACGGTATAAAAACCGAAACGGTTGTAGAAAAAAGAAGACAAGACTCAATGGGCTTTTCGTTGAATAGACAACCACAGTATTAGGGACTCTACATAATACTAGATATTCATTGTCGGTGCGCTGCTCCAAGTACCGATGCCCTCGTGACGCTCACACTCGATCGATCTTCGCCTCAACCTCGTGTAGAAAATGCTCTCGATTATTAAAACGCTTCCTTCTACCGTGGAGAGCGCGCGCGCGGATACGTCTAGTCCTCTGTCGGTCCGTCCGTCATGCTCGCGAGGGTCCTTCACCTCCTTTCTGATCGGGGAATTATCCGTAAAAGAAATTATACCGCAAATAAATAATCAAAACGAAAAAATCGTGAGCAAGGTTTTCCTTCTAATGGCCTAATTTACATACTCTACTTCTTTCAGCCTGAATTCTCCTAATAGAAGGAGTTAAATGTGCGATAAATCTTAAGAGAATCCTCCACTTCAATAGCTTCGTCTTTACTATCGGCATATCCTCACCTCAGGCTTCACGAGGTCCTCCGTTCGCATTGGCGTGGTCTTCATTCTGCCAACCTTTTATTTTTTCTTTATTTCCCGTATTTCGAATTAATAAACTCAGCACCTTTTATGCACACCTTTCGATCAACACTGTTTAAACGTAGCTAAAGTTTGCAAATACAAAGCCAATGACACTTGCGCCCCGGGTAATGTCCTTAAAGTCTCTTCAACTTCACTGTCTTCACCGGTCGACTGTATGCGCGCGGAACACCAATAGGACAGTCCGCCACGAGGAAGTCGATGTTTTCGATATATCTCGAACTCGAGTCGGCCGAACCGGCGTAAGTGAGCAGTCGCCTTATTACCGCCTCGATGGAAGAATTACAAAAACGTTTGGACGTTTTTGTAGTACACACGTTTTTCTTTCTTAGCGTATTGTCAATAATCCAAATTCGAAAGGTTTTAATACACAATTCTCACTGTTACTTGTGCAATGCCAGTTGCAAATCAATCCGCGACGAGCGTTACTGTACGTTGTGATATGTGTTTTGTGTATCCACAGTTCTCGAATCGGGTACACGCGTTGTTCGGTAGGTAAGTAGAGGTAAGCAGCAAACAAGCAGGTTCTGATAGGTGTGGAAACACGCACTCGTCTCGTGTCACGTCGGTTTTCGTTGTTGAGCTATTGTAAGTTCTCGGGTCTCTGGATGCGTGAGCCGCGAGCTCCCCGAGTTTTATATCGCGACTGTTGGAGCTGCGGTGTAAGAGGCGCCTTCTCCACGCGCGGCCACCTCCGCGCCTACCGTCGATCAACCGTGGAGGGGAGCTCTTTTAGTACTAGTGTCCCGCTGCTCCTGCTGTTGCTGCTGGAGGAGAGTTACCGTACATGCTCGACAACTTGTACCAACACATTGGGTACTTCCTCGTTCGTTGCTTACACTTTCATCTATACACTTACATGCACGAACACGCATACATTCACCGAGGGTTTTGTATTTCCCCTGTGACGCTTCTCCCACCACGTTGCTTTACACACAGAGCACGAGAGATTGCGCCGTCGCGAGACAACGACGACGCTGCCGCTGGAGGCTCGTCTCGCTTTCAAGGGCGAATAAGGTCATCTGAACCACCCTCGCATCCACGATTTCGCGGGAATTCTCGTGCCGTATGAATTCTATACATCGGGTTACGTCAGTTTTTCTAACATCATGCTTTTATCATTCAAAAGAAATTTGTTGTCAGTTTTTGAGTATGAAACTTTCACTTATAACTGCACGTGATGCTGAGGGCGCGCATGGAGTATTCAAGGACGCATCAGGTTAAGGGATTCCTGGAAACACCCGTACTCAGAATCATGCGGGAATTTTTGCACAGTATTAATTCCATACATCGCGTTACGTTATTTTCTTTTTGTATACGTTATGTTTTTACCATTAAAGATAAATTCATGGTCAGTTTTGAGCTTCAAATTTGTACTTCCAACTGGACATGGTGCTGGGGGCTCGACGGGGTTCAAAGCCGATTAAAGTTACGGGAATATTGGAAAAACCCGTGCCCGTTATTATGCCGGAATTCTTGTATCGTATGAACTCCTTACATCGCGTTACGTCAGTTTCCTTAGCAAACGTTATGCTTTCATTATTCAAGAGTAGTTGATAACCAATTCTTGAGTATCTAATCTTTCTCTTTCGTTTAAGGTCGATTAAGGTCCAGCGATTAGTCATTTTTCCTCCACGAACTTGATGTTTTCATTGTACAACATAAATCAGTGCTTAATTGTCTTATTATATTGTATTTCTATTTTTGATGCTACTAGAGACTCGTCACACTCGTCAAAACGCGAATAAAGTCACGAGATGGTTCGACAACTCTCTTATCGAAGATTTCGCTACCATTCTGGTAACATATAAATTCTTCAATGTCTAAACCCTAAGTATTAATCTTTGACTGGTAACTACCTAGTGTTAAAGGCTCAGCATATTTCAAGGGCGTACAAGGTCACGAGATAACTTATCATTTACGATTCCGAGGAAATTTTCGTTGTCCATAAATTCTCTAACTTGTTTAGAAGGAATGGTTTTTGGCTATTGGCGACCAATAAATCAAAGACGAATGTGATCTTCAATATATAATTCAATATATTCTTCAATATTATATTATATAATTCAATATATATTCAATATATCTTCAATATATTGAAGATCACATTCTTCTTTGATTTATTGGTCGCCAATAGTCAAAAACCATTCCTTCTAATCTAATAATTGCGGCCACAACACATCATTACCATTCTCTAACTTGTGTTACATCACTTTTATTGGGTACATTTTTTAGTACAGAAAAAAAACAATTTTCAATTTCAAAGCATACAGTTTCTCGTTTTGAATGCACTTCCTGCACCTGGCAGACTAGTTAGCGTAAATTTCGACTTCAAAAGAATCTATTGGACAGGTATTGGATGGTTGGCTACTAGCTAAATTCGACATATTCTTCTAACGTGAGACACAAAACTATTCCTCCGAACTAATTTCATAGGTTTGTACACCAGCAATGCAGTGCCAAACGACAATGTTTCACAGAGCGTATGCGAACAAATCCTTTATCGGCTTACCCGCGCAAAAAAAAAAGTATGAAAAGAGTATTAGAATAGTATTAAATGGAAGTATGAGAAGTATGTCGTATTGGACGAAATCATACTGAAATTATACTTATATTCGAGTATTAAGTATGAAATTATGATACGAAAAACTATTTGAGTATTGAATTTTCGAAATTTCGAAATTGGTGTATACTAATTTCATACTTCATACTCAAATATGAGTATGATTGCAGTATAATTTCGTCCAATACGACATACTCCTCATACTTTCTATTTAATACTATTGTAATACTGTTTTCATACTATCTTTTTTGCGCGGGTATCGCTATTGCCGAATTGACAGTTTATCGAAATCGCGTGAACATTCGCGAAACATCGCACAGTGAAGAATTTCGAAAGGTGATGCAAGGACTGCACGTTGGTTGCGAATGCGGGTGTCGCGGGAGGTCGTGGTTCAAAGGACTGCGATTGGTAGTTAGAAGGGGCTCGAATAGTCGATCCTTCGAGCTGACGTCATACGACTTTACCAGTCGTCAGTCGTCAGTGCATCGAAAAAAAAGATAATAGCATTTATACCACAGTGTGCGTGAAATGCCTACTTCACGCACACTTCGCTTTGCTCGCGTGCGTGAAACCGGCACTTCTCGCACTAGTGGCATAAATTTGTATACTATACTCGTGCGAGAAACTTTTTCTGATCTCGTGTGATTACAACACTCGCCTTCAGCTCGTGCTGCAAACTCACACTCGTCGCGAAAAAGTTTCATCGCACTAGTATCGTAATGTACTATTATTGATTATCCCGATTGATTTGATAAAATCATTGCGTTGCTAAGTTCCAAGAGGATATTTAAAACAAGCGTGTCAATTTATTTGATACAATAAATCATACTATTTGGTATATTCAATCAAATATTTCGGAGTTAAAAAAAAAATTGTTAAAAAGCCATTATATTTTTTCAAACAAATGATTGTATAAATTCAAGTATATTTTTTTTTTGTGTGACATCGTCATTGTTTCAGTTTGCCTCCTGAACTTTATTTTGCGCACATCTTTCGTTTGTTGCATCTTCGGCCTCAACTCCAGAGTCGTTGCTTGGTGTTAGCTCATCGAACGTCAGATTTATCTTTGATGTTCTAATGTTGTAAAAAAGATGCATCGGGAATATGCGTTTTGCATATTTAAACTGAGGGCAGACCTGATTCGAGTTGAACGACCCTTATGATTGGTTCACTTATAACTAATATTCATCCAGCGTCTTGTACTATTGCGTGCTCTGTATATGTGCAATTGAGACTATAAGAACGCCAACGTCAATCACTTATAGTACGTGATCTCCTTGTTTTACATGGTGTTTTTCATTATCATATGATGTTGTTTGCTTTGATAGAAATTGTTACGCATTCAGCGAGATTTATGGTCAGGCATCATTTTTGCTGTCATATCAAATTGTGAAAATGGAATTTTCGTGGCCGGTTATTAATCGTATACAGCTAACCATCTACACTTTCCAGATATGCTTGTTGTAGGTTGACCGACGCGTCGATAAATGGTCCTACAGCTAGGTTCATTTGTCTGAAAGTAAGACCATTCATTGACCTATCAAGATTTTATTCAAATAAAAGCTCCTTCTAACTCGCAATAATAACCTGGGTTATAGCTATTCGTATTTTTTGTGGTATTTTATTTTACCGCGTATCGCTGTTACCCTGTCAATAATAATTTTGTACTTTAACAATGCAGCAATACACAAATGGCGTTCTGGTCAGTGTTTACCCGCTTCTAACGAAGAAAGTTCAAACAAATAAATAAAAACCCGTGCACAATAATATTTTGATACGTTATGAAAAAAATATTCAACGCTATTTACTTGATAGGATGTTTGTGCATAATCTGATCGGTTCAGACTTTGATCTATGCCTGATTATCTGGGACGAAGTATACAATCTATATTCATCCTAGAATATACGTGCAATCGCGCTGCGCGTGGCTAATATTAATCTTTGTGTATTCGACGTGAATTCAACTCGATTTTTAATTCTGTATCTTAAGAATGAGTAGTTTTCCCCTCATGTAAAAAGTGTATATAAAAAATACATTTGCCGGTATATTGTAAAAAATATGTAAAATATACTCAGAAAAATACCTAACTTTGGACCAAAAAGTATATGTAATTATGTGGTATACATGAAATATATCACATAATTACACTCACACAGAAAATAAGTATATTATCGAAGGTATATTTTTTTATATATCAATTATAGATAGAAATTATATATAAAAATCAATAATTACAAAGTATTTAATTATGCTAATCGAATTCAGCTTATCTTGGACTTCCAATTGAAAATTTAGAGTTGGTCAGTTAATTCGTACGTATTAATCGATGAAATATTAGATGTACATTTTTTTTTGTCGTGGATAGGAATCGAAACTGGATCATTTGGGTGCCTTAGCTCACCCGGCTATTGAAAGCTTGAAAGATTGAGATTTCCATTGTCTAGTTGAAGTTGATTAAAAATAAAAAGACGTCAAGTCTTATTTATATGATTAAGACCGAAATATTGAGGGTTATAATAAAATACGGTCGAGAACGGACGCGTTTTGAAACCGAGTGAAATTTCATGTTGAGATTACTAGTAGTTGATCTATACTATTCGCAGCTATCTATTGTCTATTTTTGCATAATGGGCCCATTTTGCCCCACCCTCTTCCACTTGAAATATATTTGAAGTATATTTTAAAATATATTTTGAGTATTCGCAGTATCTTTGGAGTATACTTGAATTTGACATATATTTGAAACATATTTTGAAGTATACAAAGGTATATATATGAAATACCCGATGTTTTTCCAAATGTATATTCACTACGAAAAATATTTTTTTGAGTATACTTTCTATATACTTTATTTCTATGGGGGTCACGAATTAACTAAGTCAATCACAGGTGTTCTTTGGATGCCGCCTGAAACGGTACCGCAGTGGGCAGAGTACGTGATTTAACTCACGTGGCTTACACACGTTCCGCCGAACGCGTACGTGCAGCTCCTACGTTTATTTCGTTCAGACCATTCTCCGAAACCCCCAACCTTGTATACGGCGCAAGCTCGGCGTCCTAGAGAGAAATACTCAGCGAACAACCGGCCTTTGAGGCAATTCCTCTCAACTAAGCTATGTTTTTGTGATATTCGGATGCTACTCCTCAGTTAATAAGATTTCATTCCACTGAAAAAAATTCATTGAATAGGCTCCAAACGATCAGATTTTTCGGACCAACTAGTTGCTTAGGGCGCACTGAGAGAAAAATCTGGTAATTCTGACAATAATATAGTTGGACTGACGATAATCTAACTATAAACTATAGTTCCCAGAAGACACATATATGTTTTATGGTTATACCAAATATAAGAAAATAGTTGGATGAACCATTAATATAATTCCCAGGAGAGTCGTCTATATTTTATGGTTATAGCAAATATAATTATAGCAGCAATCATCAAAATGATAATAGTTTCAAAAACTATTCTAATAGTTCAAAAAATGCCGTTTCGTTGCATATACGATTTCAACGTTTGTTTCCACTAACCTTGCAAATATCGTTTATTGAACCATATTATCATCGCTTCAACCATAAAATATTGCGAGCCCTCTTATATTCGTTTTATCATGTGACATCGTTAAATCGACCATATGCTTTTCTCTCAGTGTGTCCTTAATCGCAATTCTATTAGCATACAAATGGCAGCTTCATTCGTGATCATAAAAAAGAACATTTAGATTGATTAAACGGTATATCAATGACACTATTCTTTGCGATAGAAATGTGAGTTCATTTCATACATAGTGTTTTATGAAAAATGTGCGATAAGTCGCGATAGGTGTGGTCCGCATAGTAATTGTCTTTATTAATAATGAGCAAGCAACAGCGCGAAGCTTAAGTATTTAGATAGGCGACCTACCATAAGGGTGTCTTATCGCTGTCGTCGTACGAAACTTACACTGAGAGAAAAATACATGTTTGACGCAACAATACTGTACCTTCAGCATATAATAGTTTACTATTACCATACAATATAATTCCCAGGAGCGCCGATAATATTTTATAGTAATGACAATGACAAAAATAATAAATCAACAAAACAAATACATAGTATCCTGTAAAAATCGGTATGTTCGGGGCTCCTGGTAACTATATCAGTATAGTCGACTCTACTATTCTACTATATATTTTTTTCAGTGTATATAAGTCCGACTCGTTTATTCACGAGAAAAGTTTTGTTCATTCGCCACCTAGCGGCTAAAAATACGACGACTTGCAATACTTTACAGTAATTGATCAAGTTTGTGTACTGTTCGACATGCAGTATTGTATTCTTCATTATAAGTTCGTTTTTTCGAATGTGTTCTAGGTCTGTTTACTATATACATATGAGTTTTCAATGTTGGTTATGGTGTATAGTAATTACAGCTGTATGTATAAGAATTGAAAGAAAGAAATACTTGGTTTTCAATACCATCTTTACAATGAATGATCTCAAACTCAATGAAAAGTAGTGACATTGAATCGGAGAAGTCGTCTCTGTTCTTTTCATTGGATTCACAAAAGGGGCAGCGGCACTTTCCCCATCACAGATCAGAATATTGAAACCTATGTTTTCCGAAACTACTCGGTATATGAAGCTGAAATTTCGAGAGAAAGAGCTCAAGTACGTCAGAAATCGGCTAAAACACGGCCTTCTCGATACTCGGAGCCGTTTGTTCGGGACAACCAAAAAACAGTAACGTGAGGTTAGGTGCAAGAGAGACAGCCCTATAGGTTTCAACATTAGACAATAAAATTCCTAGCACTTTCTGCCATCAAGTATGTCTTTACAATGAATCAAGGAGACCGTTTTTCTGAATCAATGGAAACTTTTTATTATTATATGCTCACTAAGAAACTGTTTCTCTACAGCCAACCCCCATGGAAAAAAAGTATGCTAACAAAGTATATTTTTCGACATGTCGCAAAATATATCAATAATGTACGTGGTATTTTTCTTATATACTTTTTATATTCAATATTTCGTCGAAACGTACATTTGGCGAATATACGTAAAGTACATTTTTTATACAATCTTTAGTTCATCTCGCAAATATACGAAAAATATATTCATTTGTGTAAGGAATTTCCTTCCACAGGACAGCTCAAATAATAACGCATGGTTCACTCTGTAACGATCTTTAATGACAGAGTTCTTAACTGATCGGTCTGGCTTGTGTTACCACTAACGAACGACTGGCCTATCTTTCCTTACTTTTCGCGTTAATCGGTTAATCGGACTAGACATACATCTATCTAGCTAATATACGTAAAGTATATTTGTTTGTATATTAGTAGTATATAAAAAAATGCATTAGCTCATAAAATATAAAAACACGAAATCTCGACCACCTAGATTTCTTATATCGACAAAGAATCTAAACAATTTGGTCAAATGTTCTTCTAACTGATGTAAGTGTTAAACATCTCTTGATAATTCCTTTCGAAAAAATATACATTCACATATATTTACGAATGCATAAAATATGGATTGAGAATTATATAAAGAATATAAAAACGATATATTTCATTTCCCAAAAATATGTATGATAAAAATAATTTATACCATCGTATATACTTTTTAAGTATACTAAAAGTTATACCCGATATATCCAATTTTTCGTCCAAAGTATAGTTTGTATATAAAATATATACTTTTTGATATTTTTTCGAACATACTTTTTTCCATGGGGGAATGAAGTGTTCTCTTTGAAATTTAAGCACACTATTTTATTGAGATCAATGAAAACAAAATCAACCTACTCATTTTTTTAGCGTCAATGAAATCTTCTCTCTCGGTGTATTTGCAAGCCTCAAGAAACCCTAGATTTCATTAAGATACCGATCTATATTAATAAGTCCCATGGAAATGAAAATTTCTACAAGGTTTTCACGTTAAAGAATAAGTCATTTCAGTAATCTTGCAAATTTGGTACGATTACTATATGTATAATGAGCTGTGAACTTTTCATATGAGCTGTTACAATGAAGCCCATGTGTCACTCCCTTACTATATTTTCTGCAAGTGGCACCTATATCCGCAGATCCATTTCTTTCGGTGTACTCTTAGATGTGATAAACGAGATACAAGACCCCGTTTAAGGAGACTCGTCGGCTTGGAGATAAAAATCTCACGCGACGGACAAAAAAAATAACATCATATCTGTTTCGCGACAATTGTGAGTTTGCTGCAGACTGCTGGCTCACCACCGGATGGGTGTGCCAGAGCAAAGTTCTACCTACAGAGGGTCGGAGCAACGCGATGGATCGTTAGCTTGCAACTGATAAGTCGGAAATTGGCAATCGTGATTGATTCGCGTGCTGATAGGATTCCGCGGTATCAATAGCGGAAAAAAGATTTATTTGATTTAACATGATTCATATCAATCAAATGGAATATATTTTTTATATATATATAAGAAAATGCTATTACAGTGATATATTTCGTTTTGCTACCGTAGCAACAGTAGACTCTTTTTTTTTTAATTTGAAAAATGTTATCTCAACTAATGAGGTGTATACGTTTTAAATGGTTTAAGAATATTCTACTGGACCGGTATCGAAATATTTCTAATTATAATCAGAGTTAAAACTATTTTTTTTAACTTAATAAATGTATTCAAATCAATGAAGATTTAATCGGAATAACGGTTTTTCTGGGTACATGAGGAGATGCAGTTTTCTAAAACTGCAATTCGCCGCATATAATGGAAACTTTAGTGACTGCATCTGCTCAAAACTTCCACAGCCTTTTGTCACCATAACAATAGAAACGCCTGTCATACACTTAAGCTGTCTCCGCTTATCGCGTTCGTCAGAGTCAACGCGTCAAGGAAATGATTCAATCGGTAGTTATATTCTCTGTCGAAATTTCTCTGAATGTGTTAATTCTTTTTTTTTTCATGTCCTCTTGTGTACTTAGTTTACAGAGGTGAACTAGCGTTAATGCGGAAGTGTGAGCCGCTCCGGGACAGCATTCTCACTGGCATCTGATGCAACGCACCTCGAATTCTACATCACGGCATGTGCGCCTCAATCAATTGCGTGCTACTTGATTTGCAGATACTTTCACACCTAACAATCCAATAATAATTATGTTTTTTGAGAATTGCAATCGTCAAAATTATTTGATATAATTTAAACGAATAATACATGATTTACGAGGTAGAATTTTTTTTCTTTAATTCGTGTGATTGCAATCCTACACTCGTCAAAGAAAGTTTTACCGCACTCGTATCGTAATACACTATATATATATATATGAATATGAAAATGGTGTATGAAAAGCGGCGCTTTTTATGTTTATTTTGCAGAATAAAAGAGGCTTATTTCATGACAAAAAAAATCTGTAAAATACCGTATTCCAAAACGTGTAGAGAATTTAATACGTATATTGCTTTTATGTATTTGAAAATTGTTGCAATTATCCTTATACTCTTATCATATTTATGTCACATATTTAAAAACAATCAATAAAATGGCATTGCAATTTGCATTTATATTTGAATTCGTAGGTTCAAAAAAAGTACCGAGGCACAATAATATGTCACAATATTCCCGTGACTTCATCTGATACTTCGAAACCATTTAAACTATAGCAGAGTTCGTAAAGAGTTCATCGCAGTTCCAGAAAGGCATTAATGCACTATTAACGCATCAGTCATTGACTCTTGTTGGCATAGAATGCAGCGTAGTCAGCGGTAGAGTATTTGAAGTGCGAGCTTTTTCTTGTGTGGAATAGTGAAGTACGTGAACCCGGTTTCCAATCAACTACATATTATCGAACGATGTACACGTATCCACGTAATCGTACAATCTTAACGTGACCTCGGAGAACGAAGGAATATTCTTTCGCACGATTGCAATTAAATCGATAAAGCTGTAGCACGTGATGGACTCTCGTGTTAGAGCAGAATGATATGAACGATATGATGCACCCCGTTGTACTTAACTACCGACGGACTCACGTTTGACTCGAAGTATCGAGTTACGGCCCCCCGAGGATTCTCTAGTTCGTCAGTCGCTCGGATAGTGTTTTTGCGTCGGTTTGTCGATTACGTAACACGAACGCATATACACATACTCACAAATGACATATACTATCAATCGCTATTGAAAAAGTGTAGACATTTGCCATCAACTACACAGCAGGCCTCAAGCCACTATCACTGCTAAAACGATGTATTTACGTGTATCTTTAGAATACTAGCCAACGATTTTGCATACCTTACGCATACATGCATCAGTAAGAGCGTTTTTAAAACCTAGACACTAGATATTAGAGGCATTCTGGTTATGAATTTTTCCTACAAATCAAAAGACAGATAAATCCAAAGGATATACTACTGAATATTGCATTTTATCATTTGTTGCTGCGGTCACGGTAAAACCTTGTTTTATGCCTCGTTACTGTGGTCACTATGGTGACCGCACTCAGGGAAAAAGTGTAATACCGAAATATGAGTATAGTAGAGTTGACCATAAACTTTTCTACGTTTGCAATAAGGAAAAATATATTTTTATGCTGAAAGCTCTCGCGGTCAGAATTGTTATGAGAATTTGAGGCTTTCGGAAAGTGGTCGCGTCTATGTTCAGCATCTTGCCGATGTTTCGCACATGTTGGAGTTCGCATCATCAGTTTAGAGCTCCGATACTGAAGCTCCTTATCTTGAAGCCGTTCTTAAGTAGAATCCTTTTGTCATGATTGTCGATTTTGTCATGGACCAGTGCACCAGCCAAGCAAAGCGTTTGTAATTGATCGACTGATCAATTGAAAATTTAAAAAAAAATTAAATTAAAAAATTAAAAATCAACCTGAATTTATTGAATTTCCTCATTGAACTTGTGGATTGATTGCATCATGTAAATTTGATCTAATTTTAAAGAAACATCTGCTATTCACTACACCGAGAGAAAAGATTCCATTGCCACCAAAGAAAGTAGTGGGTTGATTTTGTTTTCATTGATTTCAATGAAATAGTGCACTGAAATTTTAAAGGGAACATTTCATTGCGTGTAAAGAAGCATTTTTACTGAGCGTATAATAAAAAAACAGGTTCATTGTTTTAAGGAAAAGTTTCCATTGATTCAAAGAAACAGTCTCTTTAATTCATTGAAACGATATACTTGCAAGTGCTGGGAAATTCATCGTCTAATGTTAAATACCTATAGGATTGTCTCTCTCGCTCTGCCTCTCTTCTTTGTTTTTCGGTTCTCCCGAACAAACGGCTCCGAGTTTCAAGGAGCCCATACTTCAGCCCGGTTTTGCCGCACTTAAAATTCTCCCCAAATTTAAGTTTCATCTACCGGATAGCTTAGGAAAAAAAATAGGTCTCGATTGTATTTGATATCACTACTTTTCATTGAGTTTAAGATCATTCAATGTAAAGATAGTATTCAAACTCAAGTATTTCTTTGCATTGCCGTGAATCAATGAAATCTTTTCTCTCGGTGTAAAATATTTCTTTGCTTTTACACCGATAAAAAGAATTGGTAATACCAACCGAACCTGCGGTTGCGGGTCGCGGAACAAATATTTGGTTGATTGGAAGAAATATTCGTTCAAATCAACCAAAGATTTCGTTCGCTACACTTCCAAACGAAATATTTATTTGATTGGAACGAATATTTCTTCCAATCAACTAAATATTTGTTTCGCCACCCGTAACCGCAGATTCGGTTGGTATTACCAATTCTTTTTATAGGTGTACGAAATATTTTTGTTAAATAATTCTATTTTTGTAAATAAATTATTTGATGCATTCAATTTGCTTTTTTAAGTGTAGTGCACTTAGAGTGTCAGAATGTCCTGTTCAAGATGAGGTTGTCTAATGAAAATTGACCTAATGCTAAAAGATACTGGTCATTTTATACGAACCCTTATTGTTCTACAACAGGTACCCCAAGTCTTCAGCTAAGTTTCACAGTCTATATTTTTTCGCTACAGTATGAAGCATTACACAACATCTCGAATGTTGCGGAAAGTCCACAATTTATTAGTTGTAACCCATATGCTCACCTAACCTTTCCGCACCGATTCGGCAAGATACATATGTTTATGTCAGTTGGCGCCTCGGGCAAAGAATATTTCTTTCTCCCCCGGCGCCAGGTGGCATTTCTTGAAATCTAATATAGCTACATTTAAGGCGAAACGGCACTCGCGCGAAATGTCATATATGTTATAGTGAAATAAACTAGGTACAGTTTCTAGTGCTACATAAAGCTTATCTTGCCTTAGAATAATGCGCACTATCTTACATTGTGAATAATTCAATGAATGACTTCGGAGAGAGAGCTGAACTGTGTTATAGGAAACACTGTAATTTTTTTTTCGATTCATATTATCAGAACAAATGTACATGATTGTGTTGGATAAATACGCGTTTGGAAATTACCAACACAATGATTTCTTTCGACCAATCAGGATACCTATTCATGGCAATTAATTATATTTTTCCTCCGTTTTGAGTACGTATTGCAAAATATTAGTATTCGGAATTGGAAACGAGCTCTTGCATAAAACGCAGTGACTTTCTCGAGAATTTACAAGCTACCCAGTAGGGATAAAAGGACGTTGCGTTCGCTTGCAGTCTGTCACTCGAAGACGCGCAAAAGACTCGACGCTATTCAGGGAGGGACCGGAGTCTCCTTGTTTTTCCAGAATTGCACCGCGCTCACAGCAGCTCAGCTATCTTTCCTTTGCTGTCGGAAATGGCTTTGTTTTTTATTCGTTTTATTTCCGCCCGATCCTTGATAGAAATAGGCCGTGGTGTTCTCGAGTCTTCATGCCGAAGCGCAATGCATTATTCGGCTGTTGTATAATCAACACTCGGATGCATCGTCGCAAATAATTTATCTTTCTAACCTTGAACACTTCACTTTTGCATGTTTTATTTTTTCTTGTTATAAATAAAAACGTGAATAAAAAATTGTTTTCTATGTCATCGAGAAAACCATTTTTCGAAAAATATGTTTTCGCGACGACTTGGATTGGAAAAAGTAAACAAACAATGAATAGTATACGTTAGAGAACCGAAATTTTGAAAACATTATTCGCTTATTTCGATTCCGTGAATCGATAATATGTTCCGATACGATAAATCTCAACTTTAAATGCCAAGAACGACGAGCAATTGAACCGAGTATAATTATCATTTACGCGCGTCATTGTACGCTCTTGGGTTTTCATTAACATAAAGAATTTCGTAATCGTGAGACACACGGAGTGCGCGTCCGCATCGTCGACTTCGACGTGCAGCTTCACGAGGCGCCGTTCCGCAAGTTGTTACCAGCACGTGAGTATTCTTCGTGTAGGTGACTACGAATTTATTATTTTTATCTACAGTGAACTGCACCTTTTGCGTACCTCGCGCTCCATCATATAGGTGTCATCGCCACCTATACAACACTATAGTGGCTACTATATTACTACTTGTACCAATATACGCGTCCATGTCTCTCAGCGATAAACGGACGCGCACTCACGATGTTTTGCCCGACTTCTCCTCCTACACGTTTACGTTTGAGAATAGTTCAAGGCCAAAGAATAATACCACACAATATCAGTGGAAAAATAGACACGCAGCAAAAATTGACGGAAAAGCAACACGAGCAACACTTGACTTGATGTTTTGAGTGTCGCGTACGCATCTATTGTCTATTTCCGTATGGATGTACACGGAGTAAAATCATATGATATTGACAGTAAATCTTTCTACCTAGGGCAAGGAATATATATATCCGCTAAGCTAATTATTTGTAAGTTTGGGGAACATATTTGTTGACTAAAGAAATATAACAATTTAGTCTCGTGCAAATGCGCATAGGTGTCGGTATATTAGCTGTTCCAATAAAACTTTTTTGTCGTGTAGATTTTTTATGCCAGCGTCACAATAATACTTATCTCATTCATACCAAAGCCTTGATTAAATCGGGATTATAAAGCAATATCCATACTGAAAAATTCAAGAAGAAGACCGGTTGACAGCTGGTGGATGTATTTGTGGCAGGTATTTCACGTTCTTAAGGCAATACGAAATTCTTATGCATGCAAAAGAGGCGGAATTACTGATACTCTTCGAGCAGTCAGGAAGATATACTGACAATGTATTGCACATCGTCTCAACTAAGTCAGACAAATTCTCAAGGAAGAGGGACTAGTCCATGCACGTTTTATGTACAAATATCGCGTGTTCTAGGGCTTGAGTAAATAATATATTGTAGGTTGAGGTCGTCTATATTTTTATGGCCAACCAAAAAGTATTTGTCCTGCTAATCTAAATTAGGCGTGTCTGAACACCGTGAGACTCGATGATAGACATACTATTTTTTTAACTCAAAAAATATCTGCTCTAGAGCAGATTTTTTTAATAATTCGATAAAAATCTTGTTGTATTTTGACCTGCCTAAAACGAATTTATCAACCACATACAATATATTTACCAAAACTAGAAAATGAAAACAACAAAGATCATTAAACCGTTGAATTAGATATCGTATTAGATATTCACTTGTGGTCTATGTTAATCAATTGTAACTTTGTATATTACACGAAAACGAAAATAATTAATTTCATAATCAACCGACAAATCATCCATTGTGTCGCCTGTATTAAAGTTGGTTTCTGGTTGTATTTCTTGGACTAACGCAATTTTTAAACCGATTGGGAAGGTTATATCAGCTGTTGGCGGCCAACAGCCGATAACCTTCCCAATCAATATAACTCGGTTGCAACAATAACACCATCAATTTTTAAACTGACTGCCAAACCAACAATTGTGACGGTCACTATAAGGTTGGTTCGTGGTTGCAATTTTTATTTCAAATGTATTTTCGACCCTCAGTCGGCAGCAAAAAAGTTTTTTCTGATTGATTTTTTGAAATCAACCTAATGATTTTTCAGAATCAACCCACAAACCAACCATAGTGTCGCTCGTTCTAAAGTTGGTTTGCAGTTGGAAGTGGAGTTGATTTGTAATATCCAACCAAAAAACAACTTTTCGAAACGCGCATAAAACCGTTCTTATCATAGCTGGTTGAGGAATGTCAACCAAAAAAAAAAACATTAAATCCTTGGAAAAACGGTTAGTTTCGTACACTAATTGACCAGTTGGAATGTGGTCGATATTTATAAAACCAACTAAAATCAACTCGAAATTACGGTTCTTGATTGAAAAGGGTAAATGTAGGTACCACTAATCGTCATTGTACCGCTTCTTAATCCCAGATAGAAAAACCCCTGGAAAGAAAAACCGCAGCTAAAGCGGAAAATAAAACCCCCGGGAAGGTGCAGGCGGTTTTTGTCCACCCACCACCGCATCTGGCCAGTTTTATCATTATATATTTAAAATAATTGTTTTCATAGACGAATATTGATTCCTTAAAAGAATGTATATCAATCCATTAAGTGATCTACTCGACTTTCCTTTCATTCGGCTAAATGTTTTGTTTTACCGATTTGAATGTGATGGCTCCAATCGGACCTGAGGTGGTCAAAAATGGTACGTCTACCCTGTACCGACAGCTCGAAAAATACTGTCACCTGTTATTATCACGCAAGCCAAATAACACGTGCGATCGGTTTGTCATGAGCTTGAAAAGCTGCAGTAACATTCCCCAAGGTTGGAAAGATCTTGAGAAATCAGTGACACAAGTTCTTTGAGCCCGAGCTCAAACGCCACGGGTTGATGTCTAATTATAGAAAAGTAAGGAGTTCAGCTCGCGTTCACCACATGGGAAGTATTGCTGCGCACGTGGTACCCGCTCTTAGTAGTAGACTACGTGCATTTTTGCAAGGATAGGAAGAGTTATTTATTCAATGATCTGACGAAGGTGAGCCTTCTGCGCAGATGTTAGCGTTTGGACGTTCGAAAACGGGTGATATCATGGTAGAGCAGAGCTTAGTGAAGAAGCTCCGACAAATGTTATCTTAGCTCGCGACTCTAAGCGGGAAAAATAAGCTGCGACACTCACGAGTTGTTCGGCAGTCGGAGTCTTCATTTCTTTAGTTTTCGGATTGGATATCCTTCCCAAATAATTGGTGGCACTTACGCGCACTTGGAATCAAATTAACTGTTATTATTCGAGTAATAATTATTGACTGAGTAAGAAAAAAAATGTATTCCCAATAATCGACGTGTCGATCCGAATCGAGAGGAAACGCGACTGCCTAACTATGCATCCTAGCGTTGTTGTGTCGCCTGCTTCATTCCAGTAACGTTGCGGGAGGGGACATCGTACGAGAAACAAGTATTCGCCGGAGCGGCCAATCCGGTTCACCAGACAACTACGCCGGGAAGAATTCGGCCAATCATTTATTTTCTCCCGAGTCCGAGCGGATTGCTCGCTACTTTCAATTATCCACCGATCATTTGCATCCCTTCTACTTGGTTTTTGTTGATATTGCTTTAACATTTGATATTTACTCTAATCGCAATTATTTCCATTTGGATTTTCTCTGACAATGTTGCGCCTACTGTTAAAAATATTAATTGCTATTTCACATTACGGGTATATCAAACTTGATATGCAAGTGAAATGTAATATCATAAAGCTTTCGAAAAAAGTCTATGTAATTTTGTTGCAGTCGTATATTAAATTTAACATATCCGTTGATTTTTAGCGGTGTCCATTACCTCGGACAAATTATGCTTTCCTCACTACTATATCTTCGTTGAATTTCACTCTGTTTCTCTCTGTCGAGATTCGCGATCTCATTTTTTAGTGTCTCGGTTTGTCTTCAGTCGTTCATCGATCGACTCTCGGCTGTATTTTGCCCGAGGTAGAAGCTCGACGGGTGGCAAGACGCGACGAGGTGAACGGGCGGAAAAGTTGGGGTATCGAGAGAGTAAGAGAGAAAAATAACCAGAACGTCGACGGGGGCAGAGTAAAGGAGGAAAAAGCTGCCGTTGGTGGTAGGCGGAGAAAAATGACGTCACCGAGTCTCGGGACTCTCGCTTTCCCTTTTACTCTGCCTTCACCTTAGAGGAGGGGCGCACGCGCCAACTCGCTAGGTCAATACCAAACCGCGGCACTCTGCAACGCTCGTCTCGCGTGATTCGTTATTACGTAGCGTTGCACTATCGACGAACCCCGGAAAATAATTTGCACATAACGGATTTTTCAAAAATAATTGTAATCACGTTGTCCTAATTCGTTACTACCTAATCGCAGACGAGAACATTGCGAATAACGAGAAGAAACGGTACAGTTGCAGTGATGCTCGCTTATATAGGCAAATCACACCAGTGAATGGAAATTCCAGGCCAATTATTTGCGAATCATGGATGTCATGAGTTTTCATATAAATCGAAAAAAATTTACATAGTAAATAAATGGGTATAGTAAGTAAAAAACAGTTCCCACTGGAAATGGTTATGTTTTATAGTTTCCTAAAATATATAAAAATAGTGGTAAATGTAGTTATAGCATATTTAATAGTTATATAGAAACTATAAATGCGGGAGTTGCCAAAAACCTAATTTCATTCACTAAAGCAATCACTGCAACGTAGTGAGGGTTTGCGAAGAATTTTATGTTTTCGCAAACTTGGTTTTTCAATATTCTTATCTCCACACTATATATCAAGCCATTCATCAGCCTCAATGGCAATCGCTCCTCCTATGCCGATAACTAGTAGACAGGACTAGCAAAGGTTTCTATATGTTTGCAAAATTATTACTCCACTATGCTTATCTACGCTCTGAAGTGTCATTCATGAGCATCAATTGTAATGGCTCCGTCGAACCGCAAAATGAAGGTCTATTGCGAGATAATTAATAGAAGGATAGCAGAAGGAGATAAGGATTAGGATTACTAGTTGCCTTGGGTGATACGGGAGGTGCGCACATCTCAACTTTGTCTTGCCTTCTGCAACATGGTTTTCGAACGACGATCCTCATTGGCTGGAAAAAAAGGGGTACGATAAAAACAAATCAACTCTGGCAATGTAGCAAAAAGAAATATCAATAAAAAATACTATATCGTGATTAAAAAATGGTAATGATTGAACTTTTGAACGTCAGCCGAATACTTTGCAAAGGTGGAATTTCCTTAAGCAATTCCGAGATAACAAACTAATTTGTTTTTTTATAGAAGAACTAAAAAATAAATAATTTATGAAGTTGCAGCGTATAAGTATCTACCATATAAGTCAATAAACTAAAATTTCCCACAAAGTACAGCACAGCAATCATAAAAATTCGATGATAAAAAAAGCAGTAAGTTGATTCGTGCTAGGGTTATAATCTGGCAGTATTACAACACGAAGGAAGATCGTGCTGTGACAGATATTTTGTCCCGAATTGAATTGTCGTAGACTTGTTACACACTATATTTCAAAAATACTACCGTTATAAATATACAAAATTTTTATCCGTAAAATAATAATTTTTTTTTTCTACCAAAGACATTGTACGATAATACTTTTCAGGTAACAAAGCATTTCCTCATTCATCTCTCGATGAATCAGTGAATAAATCATAGTCGAACTATCTTCACCGAATTTCTCAGAATTTTAGAAATAATCGCCAACCTTGTGTAAGTGCGTATCGCTAAGGTACCGAATGACAATCGCATCGCTGACATCTAACCTCGACCCTGACCGTTGAATATTCATGCGATTCTATTATAGTACACGAGTTTCTCTCGTTAATACGAGAATTATCGGGGACTGGGTGAGAAGATAAAGGCGGAATGTTGAACGAGGTTGCAAATTACCAGATGCTCCCCGGGCGAATGACCATGTTCCATAGCTGCGAAAATCCGATGACCTTGATCTTCACCAGCTATCGTGCAACGAACTCTGTCGCGCGATTATTAGTTGTTCCTCTCTCTCTCCCGCTCTCAGTATAACTCCTCCATGTGTATTTGATGCGCAATCGCCGCTCACCGACTCTCGTGAACTTCTTGATTATCGATTCCTCCTCGCCGCCACATACCGGAAGCGAACCACACGCAGCAACGTGCCGTAATAATAAATGAATGATCGCATACTGTTATCGCGCTACGTATAGATACTCTTCCCTCGATAGTGTACACTGACATTTGTAACATTTATTTCCGCATTTGATATATATTCCTCTGAACTTTTGTGTCACGATAATGTACACATTGTACGATTTGTGCGCTTTGCATTGCAATTTAAATAATTGCTTATTTCCACCGACATACTGCACTTAAGTACGTATAATATGAGTACTACCTGTGGCGTGACGATCAATGGAGCCTCGATAGAATCTTCCTCGTCGTCGGTATTCACCGATAACGATTTATCCTTCTTTCTATAGCACTTGCAAATTTTGCCCAAAAGTGATATATTCTTCGTTTTCATGATAACGCGATTTTGAAATATACAATAAATATTATTATTATTTGCCCGTAATTTACTGTTCTTTTTTAAATGTATTGTAATTAAAAATCGTGCACTTGAATGGATTCTGGATTATTTGATGAACGCATCGAGCGACGTCACGTTTTCCGGTAGACGCGTCGACGCGATACGACTCTTCCGGAGTCTTTCCAAAGAATCCAGCATCCTACTACGTACGCATGTTCTTTATAGGGAGTGACGTGACAGTGGTGGTTTGTGCGCTGCTGCGCTGGCGGTCTTAGTTGATGCAGCGGTTCAGGGGCACGGTGTGCGCCTGAGCATTCCGCTCAGGTCGAATGCACTGCCCGAGGTCGACCGCTCGGTACCGAATTTCAAATCAATCGCTGTAGTCGCGTCTGCAACGCGTGCATGAACAACAAACAGATAGAAACCCGAGACATTTCTCGCTGAGATGTGACTCCGTAAGATCGATATATGAATAATAATAATCAATACGTTAAGTTAGCAGTTCCGTTAACTTACTACCAAAATCAAATCTTCCATAATGCAACGTTAACAGGTTATAACAGGTCTACTAAGATGCTGAGTGTCGAAAGTCTGATGATTGTAAAAAGTTTAGCAGAGGAGTTCAGATAAATAATCAATTATATTCGGTGATCAATATCTTAGTATTTGGCTACTGGTTTTCACTCTGTGCTGCTCTTTTTTATAGTCTAAGCTATATATATATATTGAATGTATGTAATTGTATACACGTTCAGAATAATGCTGCTGAGTGATTGCACGTTCACAGCATTACGTAGGCCAGCTGATATGCGAAACGCATCTCTGCTAGAATATACACAGGAAAAGAATAGTTGGGTCAGCCAAATCCAGCGGTCACTGTATGTCAAATAAACATTTAGGCAAGTACAGCAACGAAATGTTTTGTTTTTTCAACAGTTTCTCGGTTCAGCAGACCAACAGATGTTAAAGGTGAGACAAATTACTGTTCAGTTGACTAAACAATCTATTTGACAGCCGGTAACAATTTTTTTTGTATTGCCAATGTTTTCTGGACTTATAGATAATTTGCTAGGGTGGCAGAAATATCTTTCGCCTTAGCAAAAAAGATTTGCTGTCGGTTCATTATCAAATGACTTTTGTCTGTGTATAGCAAATTACATTCAAAATATGGTTTGTATAGATCCGTCTCTCAAATAATTTTGAGCAAGTTAATGAAAACATCTGGCTATTTGGGGTCGTATGCAATTTCTTATGGTCAGAAATTCTCCGCGGTTAAACATTTTTGGCTGAAGGCGAAAAGGTGAAAATTGAAAAACCGTGATATTTTCATTCTCTGTTGCGTCGTAAATTCATTGTACGACGGGGACTTACCGGCTTCTCTTTGACTGAGTCATTTTCATACGCGGATGGAACTAAAGTGCAGTAAATACGTTGAGGAATTAAAGGCGCTCTTTCAAAGTTGAGACTGCTATAAAGATATGGAAATTGATAGAGCTTTTTGAGTTATATTGCTTTATAGTTGATATTACGCCAATAAACTGGGCGATTTTTCTTTGACATAACTTGAGCTTCAGGATTATTATAATTTATGTCGTTCAAGTTTTTTCAAATGTAAGCTCACAGTGTAGCATTTATCACTCGTGTTCCGGATAGGGAAATTTTTTTTTTAATCAGTTTAGCGATGGGTATATTATGTGTCAATAATACTATCGTGTAAGGTAGGATTATTGAATCACTAATTGTAATTTGTGACCGTTTTCAAATATAGCGACGTAATATTATTGTAAAAATTAGCGGCTAATGAGGTTTATTTTTTTCATCAACCTTGGATATGTAGTAAAAAAAATATTATATAAAAATATGAAGGGAAAAATATTGAATTTTCCGAAATCGGTTATCCGGAATTTAAGAAATGTGAAAAAAAACCTATTGTAGAGTAGAACATTGCGTATTGATTCCTTATTATTATTGCAGTATAATGCATTATACTGAAGTGGCAATATGGTAGGGAGATTTTATTCAATTCAATCGCTTTGGCGTTATTTTTCAATGGAAAAATTAATGGTAGATTCACAAAAGTGTCTCACGACTATAAACAGTTAACTCAACGAGAACTGACGCACATATCGAGTCGACAGAACGATTGTAAATAATGGATCGCACTACGTCCTGTGTCATTCTTACAGTTTCAAGTTGCCGCGTTCAATTGATACTACAATTGGTACTGAGACACTGTCAAACATGCTAAACAATTCCTTCAGTTGAGAAAGCCATTGGTACAATATTGTTGTGAAAATTGGGAGATCTACCGAATCGGCTGATGGACCAACCAATCGACAACAATTGATACTGAGACACTGTCAAATATGCTAAACAATTGCCTTAATAAAGAAAGCCAACAAAATTCATCGGTACAACAATTTTCATTTTGTTTATGTTTATTAAAAATTTGGGAGGTCCACCGAATCAGTTGAGCCAACCAATTTTTCAGTTGTTTCAACCATGTATTTTGTTCCTACATAGCGAACATCGAATGAAAGTATTATTTCCTGTGCATTTTCAAAGAAGAGAAGGAAAATGCTAGATAGTATTGTTCTACTGTGTTCCAAAACGTCGGTACGTAATACCAATTAACCACGGCAATTCGAAACTCGAAGAATTACACAGGACGCGACGCTCTTCATTATCTGCGACCTTTCCATCCTCTCGAGACATCCGAGTATTATTGCCCTACACACAGTCATGAAATACTATCAGTTTTGAGAAGTCACACTAAACCGATGGAGAAGACAGCTTCGATCATCGCGTTGACGTCGTCGACTGCGCATCGTGTTTTGCAGTCGATAACAAACCGCTGTAACATGATCCCACAATCGATACCGCATGGAAAACAAAAATTTGCGCCCATATAATATCCCGTTTGGATTGTAAGGTTTACGGTATTGACGACTTCGATAATATCTCGGTGCTATTAATCATTGCGGATGTTTCCTTTTCTTTCGTTCATGCCAATAAAAAACAAAGACTTTGCAATCGCTCCATGATAAGCTATGAATCATTTGATTTAGGAATAATGAGTTCTTATCAGTTCTCTCGACCTATCTTTTCAGCCTTTTCGACTTGGTATTCCCCCTTTCGATAAATATCGCTATCGGGTCTAGATGTCGAAGCGAAATAAATAAATAATTCTCAACTCAAATTCCAATAAGCTTGTATAATACAAATTCAGTTTACTTTCGTAGATTAATTTTTAAAAGGGCTGCAAAGTACAGCCTAGAAAATTTTGTCCTCGTTTATAAACTCTATGCAGGGTGTTTAATTTTAATTTCCTCATAGAGAAACAATTTTGAAGATTCAACTTCGCACACCTTTGAAAATAATAGATATTCAAGATTATCTGCTGGAAATCTTTGAAGCCTTGTGATTCGACAATGTATTTTCAAATTCGAACAAATTTAATCCTTATAAAATTGGAATCACTTTATCAATGTACGTCAAATTCTATACTATTCATTTCAAGCCGATTTGCTGAGAGTGTTCAGTAAATGCTTTTTTCATCGTAAAATAAATCGGTGCAAAGTAGAATCCTGCCGGTGGATCCTCATTATTTTACAGATTTCACAAAACAACCTTCATGTGGAACTATGTTGATCAATTTTGGTTTCTTCATAGAGGAAAGTTGGTAAAATCACCAATGTTTTGGAACCCACTGTCAGTGATTAACATCTAATCTTATTCGTAAAATGATTTATATATACATAAGTTTTCACTTTCAGATCTAGTGATTAACTCGATACAGGAACCCCTGACCTTTAAAGGCTTTATGAATCTAAACAGAAATGATCATAATAATCGGGCGGTATCAGCACTACTCTCGTGATAAATTCCAGTACTTCAAGCAATACTCGAAGTTATTCTCGAGTTATAACAGCAGGAAAATGTTAGCCAAACAAAGCTTCCTTTATGATAAAGCGAAAAACAAATCATCTTCCACTTAAATTCGACGCTAATGGTCCGCTCGATTAGATTCACCTTTGCTTCCTACGCATCTGCCAGAATCCTTGATCAATCGCCATATCGTTAATGCAATCACTAAGAATGGCTGCGTGCTATTCGATGCAGCGACACGAGTTAAGAGTCGATTGTTGGCAAGACCGACAACGTCCGGAGACTTCTTATAAGTGATGAGTGAACATTACGTGAACCGTGTTATTAAATATTTCTCCTAATAAATATTTGAGTGTCCATCTCCTGCTCGATAGCCGCAATCTTTTAACTTTTTTTTCCTCAATTTATTTTTAACCACTCATCGAATATTTTTAAATTACTTAATATAGAACATGAGTAGATTTTCTTTAATTTCCATATTAATCGTCCCACGTTCTTCCGATAAATTACTAGGACAAGCTTCTACTACGAGACTCTGGCTGGTTCATAGACTCTTGAATGAAATCTTAGTACTCCTATATAGTTTCCCCAGCTCCATTCATTCCCATTCAGTCGCTCTGCAGTGTACCACTTTCCATTATGTATACACATACACGGGAATCGTAATTGCCATAACTGACAAATTACGGACTTGTTGAATACGTGTTCAAGTTTATTGCGATATTATTCCACGATGTAATACACGCAGGAATAGAAATTCGCTGACGAAGTATCATTATTTCGATTAATTTACCTCTATAATGTAGAAACAACGAGACCACTAGTAGGACACTTTTGTAGATATAAATAAATAACTCTTGAAAACATTTTTTTAAAAATGTTTGCAGCTTAATTAATTAAAAGATGAAAGTGAATCCGTAATGTCATCTTTAACCACTTTTTTTCTGATCGAAATAAAAAATGTTAATTGGACAAAGCCTTTTTGTAAGATTAAAAAAAATCGTGTCTACATAGATCCTATGTTCTAGTAATTAAAATAAAGCACTAAATAAGATTAGTATTGGTCACGTTGGGTTTAACCACACGACAATGACAATCGACTTACAGGGTCAGCAATGTTCTCCCATTTTTCCCCAAGATAGTCCCATGTTTCTTCAGCCATTTCCAATCACTGGCTCGTAAGGTGGACTGAATTCTTATTTCACTTTATCGAACTATCGATTTAGTGGAATAATTGAAATGGATCTTAACGAGTCGGACGGCACGACCGTTCGGGATTCTCGCCCGTCGACTAAAGGCGCCTTGCTTACATCACACGGCCGTCAGCCCTATCCTATCCTCTTCTTCGTCTTCTTTTCGTCTCTCGAAATACATAACTCGGCTGTGTGTCGGGGTATTTTTGGAGTGCGAGGTTTTGCACGCCTGCAGTTAAGAGCATGTACATGTAGTACAAACTTTATATATATGTATATATTTATGTAGAGACTACCTCACGGTCATGCGACAGTTCTTCTCTGCTGCACAGATCGATATATTCCTCAATCGATTCTCAAGCATTTCTGTTTCTTCCTCTGCTAATTCTGACGATAATTGATTTCCGGAAACGTTACATCATGATACACAGCTATGTAATAGATGTGCGGATAACTCGGAAATTATCGTCCAACGCTACAGCGAACTTTGTCTCCGCGATGTGTCATCGAAGGCGACAAAGTGCGCAGATCTGAGGACATTCGCCTAAAATCTTTGCGAAATTTTTGACGTATTTTATGCGCATTAATTTTATGAGCACTCGTTGAGGAATGCTCATTCATCAAGTCAGGATGGCCGAGCGGTCTAAGGCGCTGCGTTCAGGTCGCAGTCCACTTCTGTGGGCGTGGGTTCGAATCCCACTTCTGACAACTTTTTTTTCTACCTTTTTCGCGATATTCCAGCGATACAGAAATAATTCTGCATAAGGAATACTTTTACCTTTCTATTGAACAGATTATACAATTGATCATGGAATTTTAGATAAGTCTATAGACGGCAACGATTTTGTGTCTAATAATTCCGGACTTTCCGTATTTCTATTGCTATCGTTTCGTTTCTGATAATTAAATTTCAGATTTTCGGCTGTTTATATAGATCGCAATAATTATGGTTGCAGCGCTATTTCCGCAACGTCCGCGAATTTTTATTCGCTTTGTCGCTTCATTATTGATTGCACTTGTCAATATTCCAGCATCAAGGATGAAATTGAGGTACTAGATAATAGATAATTATTCTTAGATTCAGTTCTAGTTATAGACGACAACAATTTCGTTTCTAACGAGAATTCTCATATATTTCATTGTTTCATTATTGATTGCAATCCCCGGTTCGGGCACGATCTGATAGGTATAGATAGAGACACGCTACCGCAACATTCTACGGAATACCGGGAAGTCCAGTGATACAAGTACACGCGCCGTTGAATCTCGATATTTGGCATTCACCAAACTGTCAAATATGGCGGGCAGCGGTTTAGTCGTTACTATTTCGGGGGCTGCCTTGTCCCTTTTATTCTATGAGAATGCATGCAGTCCCGGTGATCAGGTAGGCCCGTTATTTACTTTAAAACTGTTGTTTGACAATCAAAGTGCGAGACACGAAGTAAAACATCGCTTTCACTCGCTTTCTAACCTCGACGAACTTAACCTATGTTCGAATATCCATCGGTATTTGTTTTCTTACGTGGAAATAAAACGTTTTGTTGTTTAGATGGGATTCTTGTTGGGTGATGTGGTCATGTATGTCACAAAAAATGTCACAGATTCCGAGAGACATGAAGAATCTGTCCAACGACACATAGGTAACCTTCTGTGTCCACTGTCAAGCTCTTTTGTTTCATCAAAACAAAAACAAATTGTATGCTTGTATTTTAGAGATAACTGGCGTCCTCACATGTCCAGTCACTGCGTCATTGCACGATCCCACTGGCAAACTGTACAAAGAAGTACTCAATGAATGCATCAGAGATCGAAGCAAAGAAATTGTTGGTTGGTACAGATTCCGTCACAACTACCGTCTCCTACCCACATTCCGGGACAAAATATTGCACAAAGAATTGGCAGAGTACTTCCACGAGTGTAACAGCAACACTCCCAAAGAGCTTTTTCTCTCGTGTATTGTGAATGCAAGTACAAGCGAGACACAGGCTACCCACAAATTCAGACATGTTTTGTTGCGATATGACAATCAGTAAGCAATATTCAATTCCATATATTGTATGTAGCAGATAACATAATATGGATAGTAACACTAACGATTTTTCATTTTAAGAATGTATCATCCAGTTCCTTTGAGGATAAACAATCTTGGTAGAGGCACAGATCGACCAGACGCAAATGATTATATGCCTACACCTACAAGAACCCATGAGCATGAACCTGATGTTTTCACAAAGTTTATCAAATCATTGGAGTAAGCATTTTTTCTAGTTCTACTTTCACAAAGTATAGCAAAAATTCCATCACTTATAACAAAACATAAAAAACTACTTTTCATTGATACCATTGTATTTTTAGTTGCTGTAAATCTGCCATTAATATTTTTGTGCCCTAAGGATTTTTTTAGAGATAGCATTGGAAATGTAATATTTCTCTAGTTGATTGTAAAATTCTGTGCCGTATGTTTACGGCCGACTAAATTGAATACGGTTAATTTATGCCGCTATAGCTTATACGAAAGGAAACTAAAATCTCATATTGATTCGCAGTTTGGGTGTTGATCAGAAATCCCCGAGCGAAGTCGTAATGACGATCCAGAAAGCGTCGGAATGTTACTTGGAAAAGTTGATACCGCAACTTTGCAAATCTGATCGGGAGGTTTATGATTTAGAGAAACAATTACGAGAAATTCGATCTACCATAGTTCAAAGAGTATTAACCCCCCCAAAGTGTGCGCCAGATAATCAACAAGCGAACGAGTCAAATCGTCGTGTGTCAATGCATATGGAGGGAGAGCATAGTGTCAACATGGAATTAAAACAAGACTCGCCACCGAGAACGCCGAATGCGTACGAAGATCCCTGTGTTATCAAAGAATCTCCAAGCGTGAAGGTATGACTGCTTTGCTACATTTATCACTACTTTGCATCGGCGAATACTACTTGAATGTTGATGTCCTTACAGGCCAAAACAGAAGGAAAACCACTTAATGTGATAAATGCGAACGCCAGACGCAAAACTAGCAACGCAGTTTTAAGACCGCCGTGTTCTTATAGTCAAGCGGCAAGAAAATCTGTCAATTCAGACGAGGAAATGTTCAACGTATCCGACTGTTGATAGGAAGGCAAGTGCGAGGTCTTCATTCCGTGAATTAATATACTACTTGCTTTTTTAAAAAAAGAAGAAAAGAAAAATTAAAAAAAAGAACATTACAAATTACTTAAATTTCATCCAAAGATACCGCCTTGTTACATGGCGAATTTTTCATACAGGTGCTTCAGTCTTCTGTGACGAGATTCGTTGTAAATATTTCTTACGCTGAAATATATATGACATTGAAGCTTTACGTATATTTTTGTTAAGAATCATATCCTTGTTGACTTACTATATAAATATAAATGTAATAGAGAGAAACAAGATAAACACAATTACATATAGTATGGACAATATCAATTTACAAAAAGCCCAGTAACCTAAGTGACACCGTTCATCGATTTTGCTCGGTCAACAACTGAGCGCTTCTTTTTTTTTTACACATTCACAGCTTTTCATTACATTACATATACCAGATAAATACTGTATTAATACGAGAGCAATGGAATTTTCAATGATTCTTCAAATCATTCATAAAATGTCTGCTGGATTGTTGGGTATGCCCGTGACTTCCCATATAGTAGCCGCGAGCCTTCTGGAATGTTCCAAGACGCAAGAAGATGTTGCTAGACCTAAGTGAACGCAGTATAACTCGTAGATCCGTATCTTGTTTGGAGATATTTTAGGGAAGCACGTCTGCACCAATTTTCTACGTAAATAATGGAAGAATCTTCATTAGCGACTACGAGACAACGTAAATTTTACGAGATAGTCTTGAATAAGTAAGCTCATTGTGTTTTAAATTTTGATCAACGAACCTGTAATAATCCCCGCAAAGTATACCAGGAACAGGGAAATTCTTCATTTGATGGTTCAGGTATGTTTTGCTTTTCAGAGAAGAGCCCTGCAGATAAAACGACGATTGGAATATAATTTGACGAGCGAGTCGAACTTAACTTTTGAAGCTATTATTCCTTTATTTGTTGCATACCTGATTTTATATTATCTATAATAATTTTACAGTAATTTACATGAGGCAAATATTTCTTATCAGTAAGAAAAATAATTTTTTAAATAATTTTTCGTACTGATAAGTAGTAATAGTAAAATCTTTTATCTCTTACCAATGAAATAGAAAATATGCAAAGAAAGTTGATATGAAACGGTGAATGCAACGAATAAATTAAGTAAGCTAAAAAGTAATAATAGGGTCTCAGTACTGGAGCAGTCCATGTATTCACGTACCGAGCTATCTTCGAACCAGAGAAAGTATGCGTAATTAAAGGTTGTGTCCTTCCACATGACGGAAAAATGGCCCTCCTGCAGATGAGTTCTGCTGTGCTCAACCATCGACCATATCTATCATAAGCAAGAATTCTGTTAGTTGAACATTATTCCAATGAAATATTTTAATGCATTGAATACCTTTTTTGTGGTAAGCGCGAGTGTTTCAGGATTCGTAAAATCTAATGTGGGAGCTGTAAGCCTGTGGGTCGTACGGTCAATGTAAATGAAGTGTACGAGACCCGGAAATTCTTCGAGATATTTGTTGATCGTTAGGGAAGTTCTCGTATATACGATGCACAGTTAAGGAAGCATAGATAAAGCATTGACGTGTACATACAATGGCCCTCAAACAAAAACATTATAGTACCGCTTAGCCCTCGGCATAAACATAGATATTTCGAAAGGATATGATCCTAGGCTGAAGTTCTTCAGTGCTTTCACCTTAAGAAAGTCGCTGAAATCATTCAATTTTTGTCGCACTAGTCGACTGACCGTTACTATCACGTCGACTCCGTTTTTCAGGAAATTCTTATCGAAGCAGGTCAGACGAAATAGTTCTCTCATAGTCTCCGTGAAGCCGGAAGTGTTGGATTCGATCTGAAGGACGAACTCTGGATCTCGAGACTTCAATAATTCAATGTATTTGCGGCGTACGAAATCCCATTTGACTTGAAGTCGCCTTTGGCACATGTCTACATCGTTGCTGACGTTTGCACGATTTTTTTTTATACCGTCTACGGCCTTCTTTATAGCAGCGTCTAAGTTTTCAAACGCTGGCCTCAACTCATCAATGTCGCGCTGTAGTTGAAGACTGTTGACAATATTCAGGTGGTAAAAACTGTCGTACAATCCCGAGGACGTTCCGAGATTCGTTACTTCGACTATCGTAACGAGGTTTATACCCTCAGCCAATTCCGAAATGTGAACAGCATTCGCGGTGCAACCACGCTCAGATCCCAGCAGGACTAATTGACTGTACAGACCATCATCTGTGAAGGAATACAATCCTTCGCTTACCGATGAATCTCGAGAATCACCTGTAATGCAATAATTGTAGAATATGCTGGCAACATACAATGAGATAGAATTGGAAATTCACCTGCGACTGAATGATTATGAATTATTACAGTTACGGAACATAATTCTTCGATATAGGCAAATGGCTTTTAACTCACACTGAATAATTGTATTCTGAAAGCGTAATAATTGATAGTCATTCAGTCACGAAAATATCAGAGAAAATTATTCAATTGCAAAAATATTTTAAACTCCATTCAACTGTTGCCTATTCTTATTCCCGCACACGAGGCTTACAAATAATCCGCTTATATTAATCAGAGAAATACCAACTATTATTGATTAAAAGTGTCATCCCATTGTTCAATCAAACGGCAATCACGTTATTAAAGAATGAATAGCTACCGAATAAATGCGTAATATCTTCTGAGGTAGGATTCGCCAATTTGGTATTAATATCGAGTGGTGCGACGTCCTCATCCCTGTTAGAGTGAGTGTTTCGCGGCAAAAGAATATCGTCTTCGTCATTATCGTCGCGAAATACTCCATTGTCGCCTTCCCTGTTATTAGCGACTCTGCACAGCAAGACCATCAGCAAGATATCAGCTGCACTAAGATCCTGAGCGTTTTTACTCGAGTAAAGAGATAGAAATTTATGTTCCACCAATATAAGTACATGGACGTTAGCAAATTCGGATTGCGTTTTTAATTTGTCAGATGCATCATGAAGAATTTTAAGGGTTGCTGATGCAAGGTCAGCGTTTACAGAAAGTTGCTCCACTGCTTCTGTGAGCAAACTTTGCTCACACCCTCTCAATTGCACCCAGGCATCCAACAGTGATGAAACTAAGTAGATTTTTTGTCTGCTGGTCTTGAGCCTGAAAAAATTAAAGCTGGACACGTTTTCCTTTGTACAATGGCAAACATAGATCTTCTGAAACTGACATAGCAATATCTGGTCCACAAATGTGTCTCACAATAGAGACACACACTCCCAATGTCCTCCTCATGAGCTCCACATCTTCCGTAGCAACATAGACAAAAGTGTAGCCCATAAAGTCATCAAAGGCCATATTAGTGCCATCCTGGCACTTCATGGATGTGTAAGAATTGCCAAATTGCGAAGCCATTATGTGCTGTGAAGTGACTATAGGTGAAAATAGCTGCATTATAATATTTGGACTGAGGTCATCAGCATCTCTGTTACTGTCATCCTGGAGGGTGAAATTAAAAAAAAATGTATAACTCATTTCTGTGTACTATTATTATTCCTATTACAGTTCTTACTATTATTTTACTCAAGTGCTCACCTTTCCTTCACAGAGAAGTCCTTGCATTCTCGCAAGACTCTGAATGTGATTAGCAAACTTTTTATTGCATTTTGTAAACAATACATCGTTGAGGTGATCAAATATCAGAATTCCTCTCATTTTTATGAAGTAATTGTGCACGTTATAAAAATATCTATTTTCACAACACCACTAAGATAATATCGAATATTTGACACTTATAAAACATATTCCATTGCACCAGCTGTCAGAGGGATGTGATCTTTAAACATTCTGACATTTCAGGGATAGGTGTGTATACGAGTATGGCATTGAGACAGGATTATCTAACACAGCTGGTGCGGTAGGGCTTCGGGCAAAACCTCATCCATGGTTTCCAAGTAGATATCAAAGAAGAGTTGGCGTAATGAAACTACGTTGTGATGTTCAACGTTCTATATCGCTCGGTAAAACAGATAACTGAACTTTTCATTTGTGAAAGTCAATTCTTAAATTTGGTTTTCTTACTTCTTTACTTTCGTGTTTTTACCCCTTTATTAGCCACAGCCTTTCGTACCGATAAAATTATTTTCAAAAAATTCTGGACTATATCACGATTACTTATTATTTTTCTAACTAAAATGTACACATACCTAAATCAATATATTTGCTAATTTGTTTGTTTAATATCAAGTCGCAGCTAACTGGATCAAAAGCTTTATTAATAATTCGGATTGGGGCGTAAGGTCATATTGTTCTTGTTAAAACTATAAAAAAATTGTTGAATTGATATATTACGTAGTTTCGTGGTTAAAAAATGATTAAATATTTAGCAATAGCTTTATTGTTAAACGTTTTTTCAAATACATCCGATTACATAACACCTATTATGGGTTTTCCGGTCCCTCGCTATTTCAATCAAATTATTTATTGTATTATAAATTGTTTCTCTGAGATAATCATACAGTTTACTTTTTTTTTTGTCGTGAGTGGTGCGTATGAAGTTATACATGACTTTTAAGTATGCTTCTCTACTCATGTTGTGTACGCATAATAATATTTGCAATATTAATTTATTTAAATGTATATCAATATTATGTCATATATAATATAATATATCTATATCCATATACGTATTCACGACGTTCGTACAACAATTATGTACATAACGCTATCAAGCTATTGTAACTAGATATATTGACGCTTTAGGATCGTTTAAATAGTTGGAACCGTGGGAAAGACGTAGTAATGTCGTTAATCGTTGGGATCGGAAATTCGTGGCCGCACGACGAAACTCGGGTTGGATCAAGTCGTAAAAACTAAACGTTTACTTTAAGCAAAATTGTTTGACATTGCCGGCTATGCACTTCGACATTCAGAGCAAAGGTATGATCGAATGGCCTCTGCACTGAAAAAAAGTTATTTAATCATTTTTCCTATCATGCCTGCCACAAGTATACCATATATTGTTATCAACTCCAATTCAATTCTTGAAGTTCTATATAATAATGAAACAATAATCTATTTTTCAGAAAATCTTAATGGTTTTTTAAATCTCATACGAAATTGTAAGAATATGAAGTACAGTTACAGTAACGGCATCAATTTATGGCTGCTTATAATAATCAGTTGTTGAATTAACGTTTTTCCTTCAGTGTACCGACAATATTCACTTGGAATGTAAGAGCATCAAATTATGCAACTGCGAACTTCGTCGTCCCGTTTAACTCCTTGAATACCTTCCTTTCCAGGCTTTCACGTATTGACGCGTGCCTTCGCACCATTATTGAATACATCTAAGAATTGACCACTTCAGAAATTGGTAGATTAAGAGACAAATTTGACTATTAAATAATAATATCAACAATAAACATAATAGTGATAACAACAACACGTATTGACTGCATTTTCACGACATAAGGACACGTTTCGAATTGATCAACGTTCTCTCTACACTACTGCGGGAATATAGACTCGATCATATATTTTTAATAACATCTAGGTTAACACCTACATTGACCCTTTTACCAATTCCTGAATGAAAGTCATCACGACTATACGGAAAAATGTCAAGTATAGGTGCTGAAGATACATGGTCATCGCTTTTTATTAAAAAACGATTTATCATGGAGGGTGGATCATTTTCGTTGAGTGCCTGAGCTTATTTTATATCTTTCAGAGTTTGCGACAAAAGAAAAATTCGAGTCTTCTTCTCGCTCATTATCGCGCGACACTTTCAATTTTTAAAGCGATAATCTCGTGTTTCGTTAGAGCTCGTTTAAGCCTGTACCGCTTGGATACTGGTCCGCAAAAGTACAATGTAAAAGTACAATATGCTTGACTGGTCTCTCTCCGTTTGTGGCGTTTGGTAAGTGCCGGAAGCTATTCGAGTTGCACACCGTGCTTAATGACACCGTGCTTCCGCCCATATATCAATAATTGTAACAATAAATTTGCCTAACTCGCTAACGGATTAACATAATAACTATATATAATAAATATTCAAACAGTTCAAACGTTTTGAACCGAGCTAAGCATGTTCGCTTTTGTTTTTTCGTCCTGTTTTTTTTTATCATTATTTTTACACAATAGGTGCTAGATAATACAATATAATACGCTAGAGCTACTGCGCGATCCTTGCGATCGCAATCCCGTCTGCCTATCGCCACCCCTCGATAACACTCGAGTTCACATCCACGAGTGTAATACAATAATACGTTGTAATTAAAATTAAGGACGCGAATCACGGAAGATCGATGCATTAAACTTAAGTCTAAGAAGGAAAGAGAGCTTTGCAAATTTCTTTGTTGTTTGCGTGGTTGCAAGCTGGCTTTTTTTGTCGCGAGGCTCTCGAGGGCGCGGGACGATCCTCGATCTGTCAACGATCTCGCCGGAGCTCGCGGTCGAAAGATCAAAGGATCCTGGAAGCGGAAGTATCGAGGAACGCGCAGAGTCAGGTTGTTGTAGATACTTTCATCGGATAAGGCTGCGTCAATTATTGTCTTTCTTTTGTCTTTTTTTTTTACCCATTCGACCGCGTGTTTGCGCGGGCTCCGGAGCCCATACGGTTTTGTCGAAACTTTCACCCTTCTTTACCATTATATCCATGTTCTCTTTCTCATTTTTAACCGCTCCCACTTATTAATCTCTGTCTCGTGTTCCGTCGCTTCGTCTCGTGTCTGGCGCGCGCATTCTCGAAATCACTCGATGGATAACCGCACGTCGCGAGACGGTGAACGTTAACTAACCACTCACGCTAACGAGGAATCTCTTTGATCTCGCGAAGTCTTTGCACGCGGCTTCTTTAGCCGCGTATATTATTCTTGCTTCTTTCGTAGTTTCATGTTATTCTCGTTTTTCTTACATAATAACTATATAAGTACGAATATGCGTCCAATCCAGTTTGTAATATTCATATATATATATATATTTATATATATATACGAAGTATCGAGGAAGCGGTGTAGTCGTTGATACGCGGAGGTAATTTAGAAATAAATACGGAAGAATACTGGAAGCAATGAAACGCCGTTAGCACACATCGAAGGAAGAAGCAGGAGGGACAAAAACAGTTCCGCTATTGTTTCAACATTCAACACTCTTAAGCAGGATTCCGGTATCGTCCAACTTCACACCACTCCTCGCCTATACACTTGTGGAAACAACTAACGATTTTTGTTTTTATTATTTTATAAATATATAAACGGCACCCGACTGACCGACGCGTATTAGGCCTATATAGTGGAGCTCGACTAACAAAAGCTATATATTATACTTTGAGATATCTATTCTGCTGTTTTTCTGTTTTAATTTATATTTTTCACTCGCATGAACTCGTTCGTACGTCGGACTGCTGTTTCTTCGTATTAGATATTGGAATTCAATCTAATGCTAGGGACTGCACTCTTGCCCGGACGTACGCGTGGTACTTTGAGTCCTTTCGATGTTTGTTCGCACCCAACTCTATCTCTTTAACATACTCCTGTGAACATGTACGTTTTTTCGTTTCCCGTCAAAAATTAGTACGATATTTGCCTCATATATCGATTAATTAATTACTATATATTTATAGCGACACACATGCACGCGTTTTTAGGCTCGCATTGTCGTATCTACGGCCGATCTGCCTCGTGGTATTACTCCAACTGGGCTAATCATAATAATCATAATAACACTATAAATACTCGCAATAATAAATATAACAATAATAATAATTAATGATAAACGCTCGTCGCCAATAGACTTTTTATGGAATAACAATTATAACGGAATACTGACAATGATATTGTCTTTCGAGATAATGCTCGTACCTCAGCGGATTGGCGTTTGTAAATGAATTCCCGATCGCGAGGAAAATATAATCGACTGGGAAGGTTCTTTTTGAAACTGCAATACGGCAAATATTTCGATTCTGCAATACTTCTCATCTCACTTCAATTCCAAAGCACCTGTTCACCTTTTTTTTAAAGCTGCGCATTCTTATTTATATTTCGTTCTTCCCGTTGCATTTAGCGCTCGAGACAGGTTGCATTCCAACTCGTGCGATTCGTATTTTTTTTGGGCGCGAAGACGATGAGAACAAATAGCATTTCGTGGCTCCTCGCCCGGGACCGAGATCGTGGGATGAACGTTATTTGAAAACCTTTAAAATAAACTCGGACACGTCGGCGGATTCATCTCGCCGAATACGTTGAGCTCGTACAGAGACGCGAACACAATGAAGACGAGGTACCAAGCCATCAGCACAACGCCGTATCTTCGGTCGAGCTTCCAACCGTTCAGATGGGTCGCGACCACTAGGAAAACCACTGTCGAGAGTAGCGATATCGTCGAATAAACGAGCCCTGTTTGATAAGGAAATTGCGCATTGTTTTAGTTATCAATAATTACGGTTAGAAGAAATCGAATCACTACCTAAAATCCTTAGCATTTCGAAATAATAGTCACTTTTTCATATAAAACTTCGTTTTTACGGATTTAAACATTTAAAACATCAAAACACTTGACGTACATGACAATATTTACCAGCGTCTATATAGAATTTTCAAATCTACATTGTAAAGATTCTAGCTTTTGCAATTTACTTTTCAAAGAAATCTTTTTGTTGTTAAAATTTTTGTTATTCTAGCTAATAGTTCTAGCAACCGTTATGTTCAACGCTGTAAAACTCGCGTTAACTTACCTCTGCTCGTCACATTGACGTGCGAGCCCGGCTTAATCAAGGCAGTTTGGATGAACCAGGGAAGACCAAGACATACTAGAATGTCAAAGACGTTGCTACCGACCGCGTTGCTCACCGCCATGTCACCGAGACCCTCTTTAATGACAGCGAGCGAGGAAAGAGCATCGGGCACGCTAACGCCGGCTGCCACAAATGTCAGGCCCATCACGGTATCGGGGATTCCGAGTGTGCTACCTGTAAAAACATTAATTCCAATATCACGATTTTCAATGTTTACGTCAATGTCAACGTTTACATCCACGAATTTTAGGATTTTGGGCTTAAACTTTTTATTCGAATACTCTACATCGTTTGTAATATCAAGCTCGGATTAACAGATTAGTCTTGCGATAATGATGCAAAATCAGACCTTGCACAATTTTTTTTTTTTTCTTGACCTAGCTAAAATTCATCAACGTACAAAGTCATTGCTTCGTGGATGGTGAAAAATAGTAGGAAAATAATGAGTAAGACACGACATCGCATCCTTATTTTTCGAACCACAGCATTCTCTAGCTGAACACCGAATGATCGTACCTATTATTGTGATCATCCACACCATGATGTAGCTATAGAAACTAATCCAAATCATGGAAATGCAGAATGTGAATGGATACCAGCTCCTCCATTTTTCTTGACGACAATCGGGCATCGTCGCCCTGCACGTGTAGTGAATCGGATAGACGAGTCCCCAAGTGAAGAGACTCCATTTTCCGCCGTCTGTGGGCATCACCAGAGGCGATATTTCATTGGGATCAGGCTCTTTCGCCTTGTAATATTGAGGCTGTTTCGGCGGGGGCGGTTGTTGTTCACCCCCTTCCGGTATTCCGACCCCTATGGAACACAAAAGGAGCATCATCGATCAGTTATACATTTGAATCATTCGCAGGTCGATCAATGAAGCGCCACGTCACAGTGCATCGATAACGAACCTTCTTGACTTTTCACTTGGTCCGACACCGGAGAATTTGGTCCCGTATACGAGAGTCTGTCTTCTTGCAGAGAGCGATAGCTAACGAGGGCACTTTCCTCCGCGGGTTCGTCGTCCTTTGGAAGGAAGGGGATATTGAAGGACTTGGCCCATCGCTCGAGACGAGTGTTGAAGGAAAGCGCCACGCAATAAATTACGTATGTCAGCAGCATTATGAGTGATTCACCCCTGTATGAATACATAATCACATTTACTATCGCTGCAAAAAGCGCATTTACCACCCGTGCGCGAAAGTGCACCAGTCAGTGACTAATCAGTCACTGTCTAATCAGCTTACTAATTGCTCCACCAGAAGTTCGGCTTATAATTTCTTAATATATGGGTGTGATGTACAGTCGCTATTTAGAATAGGAAAATCGTTGCCACATCAGATCTACCGTTCTACAATCACCATTAAAAGTAGAACAATGGTTACATTATAAAACGCTCAATCATCGCCGTAAAGATTATGTCGCTGCTTCTTGGCAGAGGTTTCCGAGATATTCGATCCGCTTGTTCAAATTGTAAGCATATGAGAATTTTTTTGTAACTATGGAGTGATCTTAAGGTCTCATTACTTTCTTAAAGATGTTATAGAGAATTAATCACTTCTATCAGTGTACTTTTTATAAAAAAACAAAAGGTTAAAGGTTCTCGTAACCAGCAACGGGATTCCATCACTTGACAGTTTGAAACTACTATATATTCTAGTATGGAAGTTTTCGTACACAAAAATTATGTTTTAAGTTTCGAATTTCCATAATTCTGCTATAAAAAAAGTGAGATATTGAAATGTTTTCATATCTGTTGAAGTTTCACTCAAATCGAAAAGTTTTAAAACTAAAACTGAAGTTCGTAGTTGGAATACAGAATTTTTAGTAGAGTTACGAATCTCCTAAACAATGTGGAGCTGTAAGCGTGCAACTGTTTCCATCCAATAGTTTTCAATAACACTATCGTGAAACAGCTGGTGGCACTCATTCGCAAGGGTGGTTCTGAGTATTGAATTGAACGGACAACGAACCACGAAATGCTGTCGTTGTATATTGTCCCGAGCATCACGAGGATCGATATGAAATAGAAGAATGAATCTCGGCAGAGCGGCCACCAATTGAGCTTCGATACGGTAGAGGTGCACAGTCCGCACACCGCAATCACGAACATTATGTTGAATACTGCGCTGCCGATTACGCCACTGACCTACCACAAACAAGCATCAAATATCAACTAGCCTCGAGATGATCCAGCAGCCGCATCAAGCGTCCTTCATTATAAGTATCAAAGCTCACTCATTTAATAGTAACGTTAATAATATTAAAAAGTCAACTAACCCCGATATCATCTTTCGCGAAGAAGACTCCGATAATAACGGTTGCTAATTCCGGTGCGGATGATCCAGCGGCCATAAATGTTGCACCGGCAACATCCGGTGGTAATCGTAACTCTGAATTATAACACAAGAAATTTATTTTTTATAATAAGTAAAAAAAAAAAGTTACTCATCATTAACTCAACGACAGTAAATGAATAGAATTGACTTTTAAATTTTTTTTTTAAATGACCTACGATAACCAATGTGCTTTTTGTTTCTGCACAAACTAGACAAGTAAATAACACTCCAACACTAGAGCGGGTTGAAGTTGTGCAGTCATGTGCCTAGGAGTCGGTTGCAAATACTATGTACACAAAAGTATTTGAAGAGAAAGGAATTTAATCACTTTTGGGTTAAAATAGGTTTGCTTTTCGAATTGACGGCAGTTGACGTAATTTGAAATTGTCAAAATATTGTAGTATACATAAAACGGGTAAGCATTTCACCCTTATATCTTTGATAAAACTAAAGTCTTAGTATAAATACGGCTATGCAACATTCAATCACAGTGTATACACAGTGATCTTTGTCCAAAGAGTTCATTCAATGGGAAGTCCGCTTCACTAAGATCCACTGAACTAACAGTTACGAGTGGCAAAGATAATATTTACTCGCTTGAAAGAAGTACTTAGCTAATTAATTGAATGGTTAGTTAAATTAATGAGTCTTTCTTCATTTACTATAACAGTCATTCCATTTAATTAATTAAATTTGACGTTCGCCGTATATTACCGCTACGTTCTTAGTACAATTTATCTTACATTCGTAACATTGGTATCATAAATGAAGATTATTTATTATTCATAAGAATCATAAATGAATTATGTTTACTATGTTTACTCATTATGTTATGTGAAAACATAACGCTTTTTAAGCACAACTTGATCAATTTTACAAATGTTTGAGGAGTGCCTTCGTCCTTTTTTGAAAAACCACATTGATCTATTTTACATACATCGCAAAAAGTTCGCTAATTTTTTTCCGAGCTTTTCTGCTGAAAAAGTGCCCTCAAAGGTGTTTACACGAATAAATATATGAATTACAGATATAAGGCTGATGGGATTTCTTACCTTCGCAGATTCGATCAAGGCTGGATACGAAGTAATCGTCGCAAACAATCGCAAGACCAAGGAATGTGTAGACGGCCACAAGCATGTGGATTATGAGACCGCCGTGCTTCCTCGCATTTGGGCCCATAATCGGCTGAGGAAATTGCTCAATTGCCGGTGGCGAACAGTTCTCACGTCTTGGTCTCCAAGTTGGATGAGGCTCATTTGCGGGAGTTGTCGATAGTATCGTTGGAGCCACCTAAGAAGGTAAAAGGCTTATTTAAGTGGAGTCCAATTAACGAAAGAGAATAAGTTTCAAATCACAGATATTCATTGGTCAATATCACTTTCGTTATTCGTTTCATTTATTTCGTTACCAGTATAATATGAAAATACAAGTCCGATATGCATCAATGATATGACTGATTGTTTCCTGACTCTACAATGAGAAAAAGAGATTGGATGTATTAAACGTTTTATTATTAAAATATATAATTCTTTCCCAACAGTATTTTGTTAAAACGTGGGAATACTTTATTGATTTATATTATTAAATCAAATTTAACAAGTTTTGAATAAATATGCTTGTGAGAGTTACCAACATAATAATATCTTCGGATTAATTAGGGTATGTAATAAATTTCATTGCAGTTTTTTCTCAGTGTATCTCTCGCGTCTTAATTTTATTCTAAGAATAATAATGGTGACTAACTGTCGTATTTGTCGACGATTTGAGCTGTGGGGTCTCCTTCGCATTAGCACTCTCTTTCGGTTTCTCTTTCGATTTCGCTTTCGTTGCTTCCTTAGCTTCTGTCTTGGTCTGTTCTCGAATTTTCGGCAGTTGCGTAGTCGTTGTCGGCTCTTTCGTCGTTTTTTTCTCCTCCTCTGCTGCTTCAGCCTTTTTTGCTTCAGGCTCGCTCTCTTTCTTCGCCGATTCGGGAACCAGATCCGCTCCAATACTTGTTGTCGTTGCTATTCTCTCCGTGGAGGTTTCTGTGCTCGTCTTCATGGTGGTTGTTGGAGCTCTCGTCGTTGAAGAGGTTACGAGGTGTATTAAGACGTAGAGGAAGAAGAGAGCAACTTGGAGAGGCCATTTCTCCCGACGCGACAAACGCCGCGGTCTGTTGCTCATTGTTTGTGGCTGCAACGAGATGACTTACATGAATTGGAGAGCTCTGTGACTAGGTGAATGCAAAGCTAAACATACTTGTGTCTGACTCTCGCAGAGCTTACAATGTAACGAGCTACAATAAACAGAGATTGACGACAAGTGCGTTACCCGAGATCGTAATGTACGCTAATGTTACACCGCGACGACTTTGAGCATTTACGAACTCGTTTGAATCTACTGAAGTGCTGTCAAGATACACGGAAACCTCCGTAAGTTTATACGGTAAACATAGTATACTACTGTTCACGTAAATAAGGGCTTCAGAACTCTTCATACTGATCGAAATAGTGCCAATATTTTCAATCATTCTTCCAACGTTTAATACATCAATAGAGAGCCAACTACCATTTATAGGTCATTTCCATGAAAGTACGCCTTGTTCAGTTTTTTTTAAAAGGCAGTGGTACACCCCCTCCACCCCGCAGAAATTTCGAAAGCTGTTTTCTCCCGAAGGATACAACAGATAGGGTCCGGATTTTTAGAGGATACGCAAGAGTATAGTAGAATTGATATGTTAATTTATTTGAATGCATACGAATTTTTTCAGATTTTTATCTTTACTTTAATTTTGATTTTTTTTTTTTCAAAAATGTGCGCGAAATAATGAATTTTAGATATGTGTTCAGCATAAAACCATCTACTCTACTCAAGATTTTTTTACAAAACTCATATCCAAAGCTTGTTATATTTTGCGCATTCTTCGAAATAAAAAAAATCAAAATCAAAATAAATACAAAAATCTGAAAAAATTCGTATGCATTCAAATAAACTAACATATCATTTTCATCAGAAAAAAAGTTAGGTTGACACCAATTTGTTAATAACATTTTGGTATCATTAACATGCGAAATCAATCTTTTCAGCACGTTTTATATGCATTCTTTCTGTCCGTATTTTATCATATTGGGAAGTGATCGAAATTGTCTCTGAAACTCACTTTTGGCGGGACTGCAACTATAGTAGATCTTTAATCTGTATTTTATTAACCACCAGCAGTAGACGGGCGGTCGATGTGTGGCTTCGGCGGTCCCCAGAGTTAAGCAGCATTGTTTGCGGCCATAACTTGAATGGGTGACCGCTTGGCCGCGTACTGGGTTGCGTGTAAATTATTGAGAGGGAGGTAGTTTTTCTGAATTTTAATATATTCTAATAGAGTAGAAACTCAGTAAAAATAAAGCCGCCTGTATCAACCAGGTTTTCCGCAGTTTCCTAAGCCCTCGTGCAAATGCGATACCGTCGTGCATTAGAAAGAGTGGCCGCGGGCAACACTCTAAAGGGGTCTTGAGGAATGAAATGAAGAATAAAGGGAAGGGGATAGTGAAAGCCAATTGGCGTACTTAAGGAATAAACAATACAAAAAAATAATAATCTGTATTGTGTTTATTCATTTTGAACCATTCATTGCTTTGTGTATGTCGTTAGGAATAGATTTATTTTTTCATGAATCTATTACTAGTGATGATTCTCCAGAGTAAGTTTAATAAATATATTGTGATACAAATAACTGTTTACCATCATTGTTAAATAACATTTTACAAGGCTTATCAGTTGAGCACTGCCGTTTCAAATTAAGTGCGCTAAATGTTGTTGAAATTCCGTACCTATTTATTCTGTTTCAATAGTCGACGGTACGCGTTGTATTTTTACTTGGCATTTCTGATAGCAATGCTTTGTCAAAGGTTTCCTCTTATAACGTACGTGGGAGCAGATGCACTAGTGAATGTTGCAATATTGTATCACGTATCAAAGGTATTCCATTTTCCATCGCGATTCTCATTTTACTTAGCGGTAGTGTTCTACAAAATGTCCAAGCGGACATAGTTTGGTCGGGAATAGTGGAATTTCCGTACTCGTTCATGGAGTAAAGTGAATAAAAAATCCGCACGTGCAGCGATGGTATCGGTTCCATTAAAAAAAGATATAGGTACGCTTCAATTAAAAAATCAATTCACAAAGACGTATTTACTGAATTCTATTAATTAGAGCATCATTTCGATTACTAATGATACATTGAATAATAACCTTATCGAGAAATTGTCCATTAGATACAATACAACTTAAACATTTACATAGCAAACAAACAATTTTATAGTTCCAAAACAAAGTCTGTTGTCACGATTATTTCTTTACCAACTTTAAAACCATTAATTTCTTTGGGGAAAGTGTGCGGAAAATTCACGACATTGTCACTCCAGGGCAAAAAGAAGATATTTGTAAATCGATATATATATATATATATAAAGAATCTTTTGAAAAATGTCAGACTAGAAAAAATAAAATCCAGATATCTGCGGAAAGATTGCATCAGGAAAATTGATCGAATATCCATTGCTTGTGAAATTGACATAGATCAATAAGTTATATAAACGCTATAATTAAATTTCTATGTTCCATATGTTCTATTGCAAGTCACGTCTTATTGCAGTTGTTTTATTTTCCGAAATACGAAAAAAAATATTTTCTTCTATGTCAGCTCTCATTACAGTTCTACATAGAACGCTAACTGCCTAGAACATCACCACTGACAGCAGGTCGATTGCGAGACACGTCGCGTTGATTGACGTCGAGTTAAGAAGAATTTTGAACAATCTGATCGCTTCATTTCTTTGCGAATGGTGTGATATCGGTTTTTAATGTACCAATAATGATAATATGCTAAAAGTGTCATTCTCAAAAAAAAGAGATGACTGACAATTCACAATCGATCTTATTAAACTTTCATATATCGAAGATTGCGACTACATTGAAAAAATATATAATTACGTCAACGAAAACGGCGTTCATGGGCTTCCTAACGAATGTTGAGTTAGCACTACACAAGCGTCAGTTCGCTTGCGGATATGATGCCGGCTTGAGCGAATATTTGTCTAGGAACTTAACCGTTCAGTTGTACTAACTCAATGTCCAATTAAACATCCGTAAACGCCTATTTATCCGCCGTGACTATATATCTATTGGGTACACAGTAAGAAAATAAAATAAAAAAATTATGAACTTTGAACAAAAAGTTTTGCCGTCAAACTTGAGCACATTTTTATTGTATTTACAACGAACTTTCAATAAAATTTTAGTGTTACAAAAACAACAAAAATAATTTACTGCGTAAGTAATCTTGCAAGCCGAAAACATTACCACAATTGGAAGCAATGGCACTATATCTAACCGGACAAAACCCTCAAAACGGATTCATCTGAGTTCATATGTCAAGTCCTTGACGCAGATATGACGTCAGATGCGTCCGCTCCGTGGCGCGTCCGGTTGATTATCTTTAATCGCTATAATTGCAAATGAGGCGTTTCTCGATAAACAGTTTTGATATTTTTCTCTGAGTGTTTCTCGGCGAGGCTTTTGAGCTCGGGCCAAAGTGTGCTTCTTGGATCGATTCTACTACTCCAATCAACTACTACTACCCCTTCCCGCATCTCTTTGACGTTCTCGCTGGTTCGCTCGCTCCTATCGTCGTGCACCCGTGAGTTTGCACTCACAATCTCGCTTTCTCTCTCTCTCTCTCTCTCTCTCTCTCGATCTATGTATCTTTGGCTCCCTCTTGCTATTTTTCATTTTCTTACTTCGCAAGTATGTTGTTTGACGCAATCAATGCAATTAGTGACACTATTATACCTAAGATTGCTACCGCAGAGTAAAAGTGTCGCAGCGAGCAAGAGAGGCCCCATCTGTTCAGTCCGATTATTAATTATCAACTCAATAACTGGAAAATTCTCGGCGGCATTCGGCTTCAAAACCAATTAAATCTTCATTCACAATCTTTGCAGATTTTTCATGAGATAAAATGAAGCAAAGCTCTTCGACTAGGTAGAAGGTAAAAAAAGAGTCTCGGCACAATCCCCTCTCTGTTTATCCAAGATTGAGGGCTGAGACACTCGGCCACTGAGCCGGAAGGGGATCACGGCAAGGGGTCGGAAAGTAGGCTGACTCGAGAGAGGAATCTACCAGGGGTTGAATATACGAGGGATCGGAACATGCCAATTATCCGTTTATTCTTCTTTACACTTCGCCTAGGATAACAGGGTAAAATTTTAAAAAATATATATTTTCCCATTCGCACTTCTATCTCGACTCATATGCTACAATCGTTGACACGTGCAGTAATTGCCTAGGATACAAGCAATGTTGCATAATATAATAACTGATAATAACCGGGAAATCGCTCTTCCGCTTACAGCCGGAGAAATATTGTATTCCGTGACAATGAGTGTCGGATATCTGCTGTACTGTCGAGAGAGTTCCGTGGAAATCGACATGCGGCGGTGAAGCGGAGGGGACAGTTATATATCTGCTCTCGCTCTCGTCGTACACGAAGGAGTTGAAGACCACTCGAATCGAGAGAGCTCGATTAATTTGCATATCTATCGAGTAGAGCGCACTCTACGGTGTATGCCCCGGTCTACAAGGGGGCATTCGCTCGTGAGACAAGAGATAAGAACCAGACAGTCGGCTTGGTAGAATTTATTCTGCTCATTGAGAAGAATATATGAAATAAAAAAAAAACAAAAGAAGAGAAGGGAGTAAAAGAGAGTGAGACGCGACGACCTCGGATTGAGCTCACAGAGCTGCTGACGAACGAGAGCTACACTTCCGGAGGGTTTTAACAAAAAAAAACGTGACTCGGTACTTTAGCCGCGATCGTTACAAGTCTGACACGATTTCAGAGTGGAGCTGTGGTAGATGGTTTAATCCGTTCTTCGTAACCACCCACGTAACAGTTGTCGTCGTTTAATCATAGTTTGTCGGAGGTGTGTGAGCTGCAGGGTTATGAATATTTATATATGTATAAAAAGAAGAGGCTTGCTCGCTGGGTGTTGTGCCCATAGCGAGCAACAACTCATAGCAAACGCGAGTTCACACAGCCCGGTGTGCTCCGAGTCCCGAAACATTCGCACGCTCGTGGGTCAGTGGGGTATATATTTTTAGGAAGCTTAAAGCGGTGTCGCTAACACGGTGAAATTATTGATTCGCACAATGCCACCCCAGAAGCACGTACTGTCAGAATATCCGCTTTTATTTTTTCGCGATCCGGCTAAGTTTTGCCAAAATCCTATACGTGCGGATCCGGCTTAACCGTGTATTGTGTACATCTCTTAGCTGCTACGAAAGAAAAAGGTACGTCTTTCAGGCACTCGTTCAGAGACACTCACCCTCGGCGTCGACACGACGGTCGTCATTTTCGCACCGTAAACCTCGAACCTCCTCGTCTTGGGGTTGCTCTTCTTATTCTTCTTCTTACTCGTGAATATCCGCACACGACCTTTTCGCACGACTTGTACCGGCCACTCTACTCGCTCGCTCTCGCACACACGCACAAAACACACACTCCGTTCACATTTCTCTCTTACTGTGCGCTCTTCCTTCACTGTGTATCACTGCACACTGCCGCGTGCAGCTTTTCCCCCGAGCTCGCGTGTAAAGCTCCCTCTCTCTCTCTATTGTCGATGCGTTAATGCGCGTATAAACTCAACATACGCGCATATACGTGCTTGGCAGCCCTGAGGAAGTTAAAAAAACAACAAAGAGACTGCTCGTTTGTTTTAACGAATGTTATTAATATGGTATATCTCTCGGGGACTGACGCAGTCACGGAAGTGGTAGTTACGGGTTTACTTGCCGTGTCGTCAGCAGCGGCGAGTTTGAGCGAGACTCCCTCGCCAATCGAGAAGCAACCGAGGTTGCGGCCGGTTCTTTTACGCCTACGCTATTTCGCGGATAATGGAGCTTTTTGCCCTAGGCTGAAGCACGCTTGCGCACCCCAAGAGAAACTTCGGAGAGAGAATCGGCAAGCGTTGTGTGCCCTCTCATCTCCTCCCACGCGAGACCTGACCCCACCGCCGCGTATCTCCACTACCGTGTCTGCCCGTTCGTCGAGTTACACTACTATACTACACTACTCTACCTTTCGCTTGAATGATTTTGTTAAAGGACCAGCTCAATCGAATCTCACCGAAGCGCCGTGCGCCCCGACACTCCACCTTTCCACGCTTCGATGAAAAAGATATTATTGCTTTCAGCTGAAGCTCTAGAGTTGTTTTGAAAAAAAAAAGAAACGTGTATTTTCCTTGCATCGATGCATTTACCATTTTGATATAGATATGTTTTGCGTGAATAATGAAATTTTAACTGGGCAGCTCGCGTATGGTTTCGACAATCGACAACTTTGCATTGATAAGGGTAGTAAGGGGTAGTTTCCTTGAAATTACCCTGTACGCCGGTTATTCCGACCAAAAAATCGATATATCGATCGGTGCTTCGACTCTTCATGGAAAAAAAACGTCAAGCGTGTGAATGACGGACGAGGGTGCGAGAGAGAGGAGGCTGATCTCATTTAAGATAGTGGCTGACTGTTATTACACGCGCTCGTAATGGATTCTGACACACTTACCACGAGCCAACCGCGTCATGAGACTCCATCACCAAATGGGCAAACGTCGCGTGATCGACCAGGAAAAATAGCTATTCGAAACCGAAGGGACTCGTAATACGAGTGTCAATGTGGGAATCGTTTTATACTGCCAACTTCTGTTTGCACTAATTTTGTTGCGGTTTTTTTAAACTATTGGATATGCACACATTTTAACATCTAGCGACTCCACCGAATATTTATATTTGATAATTACGTCCCAAGAATGGATTTATAGTGATCTGCACAGATGCATGGGTTCTCAAAAGATGAATACATTTTGCAGCTATGTTTGAAAAAGAACAATCGAATGATATATACTTATTAATGGAGCGAAGAGAAAAATTCGACCAGTTTCAAGTTTGGCTGGCTGTTCGCCATTTAAAAAAAACTTAATTTCGCTCAGAGAATTCGGAGAAATATGCCAAACAATGTTACTTGTCAAGAATGCACCGTACATTAGCATTTTATGATAGAAAAACGAATTATGATAGAAACGAAACAATTGAAAATTTAAAAAAGAATTATTTTAAAATTGCCGTTTTTGGCACTATTTTCATTAAGAAAAATGTTTTTCAAGGGAACTGAAAAGATCCTATCGCGAAGCGATTTCACCGCTTTTTAAGTGAAAGTGAATAAGCTGAGAAATTTTTGCAATTTGTCCTGACTGAAATCTCTCTAAAAATAGAGATATTCTTGATAGAATAATAAAATACTTAAATGTAAAAGTAAAACATACACTGTCTCATTGATCGTTTATCTATTGAATCAGGAATGACTTATGATACAATATTTACTTAGTTTTATTTTATAAATATAACGTTGGTATCGTTGATTTGTCTGTAAGTTTGCCTATCTTTTAATTAACTAGTGTTCTGATTAAATTTGACGGAATAACCTCCGCCCTCCGCATTCTGCTGCAGTTCGAAATTGTTCGTCGACAGACCGAAAGGTCTGAGTACTAAATTGCCGAGCTCCTTAAGTTTTCCGAGCATTTCCGTTTTTAGTTTCTCGTTTGCTTCCTCGATCAACGGGGGCAATCTCTGTAAATAAAGAATTGGAAATGAACTGCTAATTCTATACAAAAATTAATTTCTTACTCTGTATTTTTTAGAAAAATTTCCCCACTTACCCTAACGGCATGATTAGCTTCGGAATGGGATGGATCTAGTTCTAGAATCTTTTTAAAGTCCCCTAATGCGTCATCCAGTTTACTGGTCTCTTCATAAAGTTGGGCTCTTCTAAGGTATGCCTTTAGGTACTTAGGATTCAACTCTATAGCTTTGGAGCAATCTGCTATCGAAGAATCCTTGTCACCCTGCAATTAATTTTCATGCATATTAGAAATACAAAATCACTTATTTATTAAGTATCTTGTGAATTTTCTTCGTATTTTTGAAAACATTACCATGTATTTCATCTTAGCTGCAGCACGGTTTGCATATAAAATGGCCCTGGTGTTGTCAAAGGCCAGTGGACAAGTCAGCAATCCTTCGGTATAAGTTGTCACAGCTTTACTATATTCTCCAGCTCTGAATAAGTCATTGCCTTCATTCTTCAAACCTTCTGCCTCTGTATGAAGTTTCTGAATAAAACGGTTAAAGTAATTATAATACTTTCAAGAAAAACCACTTTGGCATCTCTAAGTTTTTATAAATTCTGGAAGTTCTTTTTGAGTTTCAAAATTTATAGATTCATTTTGTTTACATTAGCAGGATAGTGTACTTAAGGACTGAGATCATCCTTCAAAATTCTGTATCTCAGAGCATGATAAAACAGTTTTACTTAAACCTCAACCTAAACTTTTCTTTTCCAGTAAACTCTAAAGGACAAATGCATTGCTTGGAAATACTTTTTGGTAGAGGAAAAAAAAAAGAGTAGGATTTCGCTAGTTTTTTGAGTTCTCTGACATAATTCAGTTCAAACTGTATCAGACTGAGACATTGAAGTAATTTTTTTTGTAAACATGAATCAGATGAGTACTGAAATTGCCAGCGTATATTTATAAAATTCAATAACGGGTTGATGTTAGTTGGAATTTTTCAATTAATAATTTACATTCATAACTAAATTAGAATTTTCAGTGATTCTTTTTGTAGATTGAAAAGTGGCTATTTTGTAGCATCAACACCTCAAACTAAATGACTCAAATAAAGTTCAAACCTCTTTGTCATCCTCCGACAGTGTAACCTCTCTGTCTTTTAAGCCCTCTTCATCTATAAAGTCTGCAGGAGGCTCTTCTTTACGAACTGTGTTAGACTCTTCGTCGTCCTTGCCGATGTCGTCCCAAGGGTCGCCCGAGGCCCCATCTCCTCTGTTTTTCCATTCTTCCTTTAACGAAGATTTGTCATTTGATTCCGAAGCCCGACACGAGCTTTCTAGGTCTTTGGTTAAGTCGTCGATAATTTGTTCATTGGACGGTATCGTTGGCGAAGGCTTCTCAGCCATTCCTTCGTATTATTTTAACAACAATTGTGTAGATAAATGCTGGAAATGCTTGTTTATTGACAGCCTTAGTGGAAAATTGAGTGTTCTGTCAACAGAAGAGTCAAATCACACCGACTGTTGCACTGGAGTTAGAAGCACGGTCTTGCATACAGGACTTAAAATTTGTATGGTGGGGGTACGTCGCTTGAAATATAAGGAACGTAATTCCTTTTGTGGTCACTAGTTGCGCTAGCGGCAGCGTAAGGTTGTGTGCGAGAAAGACAGAACGATGCCGTCATCTCTTTCTAATTCTTACGAATGAATCGCTTGATAAAATTCCATATTTTATACTATTCGTGAGGATTAGATGAAATTCGATGGAAAATGGGCGTTGCCCTTATTTCTTTTTTTTTCACAAAGCAACAGGTTAAGTGAGTCTCTAAAGAGCCTGCAAACATAAATCATTTTCGCAGATTCTCGTCCAATAATGGCCCTGGAGATATTGTATTCATTTTCGACACGACGTGGCGCTATTAATTTTCATCGCACGAGGATCAACTAAGGCTTATTTTTTTCGTCTCGAAATTCTTTAAATGCCATTATTTTCGGATTTTTTCCATTAAACTTTTATTTGGTGACATAAATAGAAAAACTGTAGTTGTAGCATTTAACACGACGCAGCACCCTTAATTTTCATCGTACAACATTCATACTGAGCTTAACTTTTTCATTCTAAAATTCTCTAGATGGAGTTATTTATAGATTTTTTTCTATCGACCTTTTATTCGGTGACATTAGCAAAAAAGTGTAGATGGAACATTTGACACGGCATAACACCCTTAATTTTCGTCGTAAGACATTCATACCGGACTTAATTTTTTCGTCTTAGAATTCTTTAAATGCCGTTATTTTGAGATTACTTTAAATCGAAAAAAGCGCAAATGTAACGTTTCCAGGTACCCCGACTTCATAAAAAATGTCACAATAAAAATTGTCTACTAAATGTTCTGTTTCGTTTCAGGTACCGCAGCTTCGTTCCACAAGCAAGTACGAACGTTGGTCCGTCAATGACATTTAAATATATCTATTGTCGGATAATTCAATTTGATCACAAAGCAGCGTGTTGACAACGACGATTAATTACGGTTTTCATCATTGGCATAATTATAGCAAATTACGATAATTCTGAAATTGTGTGCGCAATCTTACCCTCAAACAGCGCCGAGTAGTGACAGCGTTGAGAAACAAAAAAAATAGCGTAAGCTTTCTCTCCCTCCATGCAAAAATGGATGAAGTTTCAAGTACTGTGTATAAGACAGTGGTTAGAAGCGTTGGTAAATAGCATCATTATTATTATCATCACCACCTTTTGGTACGAGATTCGAGTTGTAGATGTAGCGTCGATCGTCGTCGTGTAACTCCTGAGCATTTTTATTCGCGGGAACTTCGAACAAACACCAACAATGTATCTTTCTGGGTCCTGCTGACGAAGGGTGAAAACCCATCGTGTAAATCGGGAAGTTGATAGAAAATAAAAGAGATCTGCTTACTTTGAGTATCGAAAATATTCTGTTTTATTCTCTCCAATATTTTTGAGTCCAGGAACGGCTCCCCTACCCAACCCTCGCGAAGCCTATCACCCATAAGTTCAATAAAAACAAGAGAGTATTTTCAATGCATACATTTTCTCCCGCACTTGATAAAGGACGGGCCAGCCCCCGCCACTCCACTTATCGTAGGCTTGACTTCGACCTAAACATTTACACGAACGCAAAACTCTAGAATAAACGTACATGCGCCTGACGTCTTTTCCATAATAAGGATATATAACTAAATATACATATGACAAGATAATTATGGCTTTATATTCGTTCATTGTCTTCAAGAAGTATCTAATATTACTGATAATTGTTATTATAAGTCACCACTTATTAATTTCGAGTCTCTCAGGGTATAATTATGTACAAATTATATTCTGTTTAAATCAACCGATACATGCTAATTAGATTATTCTTCAAAATGAGTCATGAATAAGCCGCGCTAAAACAATGGTAACGTGACGCATGCGTTACAGTCGTCAACCTCCTCCTCCATGGCTTTCGACACCAATTATTATTTTTCGTTCCGTGCCAATAGCAGTCATATTTCATGTAAACGTACACCTGATTGGCCCGTCTGCGTACTGCAATTTGACGAAATTTCGTGATTGGTCGATGGATTTTATGGCGGGAGGAGAGCTCTCCGGCTCTCCTCCCGCCATAAAATGGCGCTATCGGCGAAGTACGGCACAGTACGACACAGTGCGGCACGGTGCGGCAATCGCGTGAATCAAACGACTCCAATATGGCGAATGTGAGAGACAGTGATACGTCGTTGTGGCTTCATAACAAGTTAGGAACATCGAATGACAGCTGGACCGGGAGCTCGATTTGTTCACAACTGAATGATGAAGTATTGCGCAACATCAAGGATTGTTTTCCCGATCTACAAACTCAAGTCAAGCTCAAATTACTGCTTTCATTCTTTCACATACCCAGACGGAATGTCGAGGAGGTAAGGGCCAATTTCCCACGCATTTAGAATTATTTTTTCTACTTCTCTTTGTCTTTAATCATCGTTATTGTTGGCGCACCTTTGTTACAGGCATCATTATATGTAGATTAATCGCTTATTAACCTACGAATAACAATTATCCTTCTAATAAATATCAAACCACGCCATCTACTTTGCTAAAACTGCCATAGTCAATGTTTTTCAATTACATCTTTGGCGTGTAATATTGTGATTTATTGTTTGTTTTTACCGTTGAAAACCGTTACTTGTAAGTCATGTATCAGAATTATTTACGTGAAGTCGATTCAAATATTATCAATTGCTTCTTGGCTACAAAGCTTTCAAGTAGCATCTTATTTTGTTAGTCTGTGCTCAGTGTGTACAAGCTGATGTTTTTGGAATCCGGGTGCTTTGTAAACACACGTTAATATTTCAGTGGCGCGCAGAATTGGAAGAGATCATCGAGGTGGCATCCCTTGACAGCGAGCTGTGGGTTTCGATGCTATCCGAAGCGATGAAAACATTTCCATCAACTGGCTCGCTGAACACAGACATCACTGATCTAGATGAACACAGACCGATATTCGGTGAACTTGTAAATGATCTGAGAAAACTTCTAAAGAAGCAGAATGATCCTGCTATGCTTCCATTAGAGTGTCATTATCTCAATAAAACAGCGCTTACTTCTGTAGTTGGGCAACAGCCTGCGCCTGTCAAACACTTTACACTAAAAAGGAAACCAAAAAGTGCAGCGTTAAGAGCTGAACTGCTCCAGAAAAGTGTAGATGCGGCAAACAACCTGAAGAAAAGCACAGGGCCCACAGTGCCTGTGAGAAGTAGAGGGATGCCTCGAAAAATGACTGATACAAGTAAGTATTGAATTACTGTATTAAATTGAGACTATTGCTTCATTGAGGAGAACAAAAAGCTTAGGGTGAGCGATTACTTTAGGAGACCGAAAATTAGATGATTTTTGGGATTTTTTATGGATGTACCCAGAGATACAGCTGTGGCACCGGTTCCCTCAGGGATGGGCCAATCATAAATTAGAACATTTGAATAAAGAGACACAGCGGATTACACTTCAATCTAAGCATGAAATCAGTTGAAAAAATGAACGGGTATGTATGGAAATATAAATGAATTATTGTTAAAATTTGGGAATTCATTGTTTATTCACATTTAAAAAAATGTTAAACCATTAAAGTTCTGGTCTGCTAAACTAATTGCTTCCATCTATTTGTACGAAATTCATACCATTATTCGTTAGAGTTATGTTAAAACACATCTTATTTACTTTTTTTAGCACCTTTGAAGGGTATTCCGAGCAGAGTACCGACGAGTGGTTTTCGATCGCCAGCGCTCACACCCACTTCCATGGCAAATAGAACCCCCATAAGCAGTAGGATACGCAAAGACGGTGGTATTAAGCTTTTGGATATTAACGAACAGCCTCTGGGTTATGCGCAAGCTAAGAAGCGAAAACGTATGATGGAACTGGAAGAACAGCAGAAGAAGGTTGCTGAAGCGCAAGCTGCCGCCGCCGCTGCCGCTACCGCTACACCTGCACCTGTCGAGGCATCGACGACACCCGAATATGCACAGGGTTTGGCTCCCATAAATCCTCCCGCGACACTGGTCACCACTGGAACGACAACGGCGGCCTACGTACCTCCCAGTACGGGTACCACAGTTCCTTCTGTTGCAACTCCACAAACTCGTAAGTTGCTAAAATTCATTTCGTTAACTGTGAAAACTCTGCCATTTAAAAAAATTGTCTCTATTCAATATCTGAACTTTTGCCTTGAATTAACACGAAACATTACTAAAATATTACATTAATACAATATGCATCTTCTCCTTTTATTTCCAAATCAAGAGTACATAGCATGTTCACTTATTTGTTTATTTTATTTACTTTTGCTTCCAACAATAAGATATTAGAGATAAGCTCGCAATCTGTGGTAACTTTAACCAGTAACTTCGTATTTGTTGGAAATTACGGGAGACTTTTCTTGTTTCGCTGCATCTAACAATAAATCAATAAATAAATGAATTAAATTAAATTTATAGCGACAACACCGACCACTCCGTCGACTCCAACTACCGCATTACCGCTAGCTACTCCAGCGGCTACCACCCCCGTCGAAAGTACCCCCGTTGGTGTTCAAACCGTACGGCCGGCCCAAACAGTTACGCAAATTCGCATACAAACGACGGCCCAGCCTGCGAACGCAGCTGCCAGTACGCGAAGAGGGTTGTCTCTTACTGTATGTACTCATCAATTAATTAGAATTAATTCGTCATGTATTTAACTGGATGATACCTAATATATTTTTATTGATCTTTACAGCGAGAACAAATGCTCGAAGCTCAAGAGATGTTCAGAACAGCAAACAAAGTTACCAGGCCAGAGAAGGCGCTTATTCTCGGATTTATGGCTGGTTCAAGAGGTACATTATTTTTTCTAGTCTTGTTGAGATTTGACATAAAACCCTTGCCCATTAAGCTTTGCGGCCTTCGAGGAATACGTTTTTGTTTAATTATACTTCTAATCCTTCTTCGACAGACCCCGCTCAGATTAGGGATCAATTTTTTATCACGGTGGTACTACGACAATTTTTTTTGTTTAACGTTTCATTCCGAAAAATAATGAATAGTCGAAACTTTTTATTTTTCTTTGTGAAAAAAAAATTTATCAGTGATCGGATCGAAAAATCAATTTTCTAAGCGTTAAAGTAAACGCGCAAAAAAAGGCGAAGAAATACATTAAAATTTGCGAATGTAATCTCTTGTATCGATTTTTTTTCTCATTTTTTTCTTGTCTGCAATGGTCCGAAAATTGTTGGATTCTTTTTCCGTGACTTATTTTATATTTCATTCATTATTGTGCGTTGATTCTCCACAAAAAAATTATATAATAATAATTATTTTTTAATCTGGTTTTTTTTTCAAATGAAAGGGAAATTTACAATATTCAGTTTTTCGTTCATAATCGACGCATATTAATGAGCAGAATATAAGATAATTCACGAAAAAACAATCCGGCCATTTTCGGAATCGATTGCAGGAATCAGAAAGTAAAAAAATTTCAAACAATTTAAAAAAACCATATTTGTAAATTTCAATTATCTTCGCCATTTTTTTTTCTGCGTGTTTACAATATCATTTAGAAAATAATTAAATTCCAGATTTTCGAGCCGTTCACAAACATGAATTTTCTAAAATTATATTGTGGATTTAAAAAAAAAGATTTTGTTCGTCTTTTTATTGTTTTCCGAATGAAGAATTAAACAAAAACAAAAAAATGTCGTGGTAAAAATGAACCTCGACTTCAGAGAGCAATATTTCCCCTTTAATGCGCATAATCTGTGAACGATTTATTAACTCACTGACTTATTTGAATTTTCAGACAATCCATGTCCAAAACTAGGCAACATCGTTACTGTGATGTTGTCGGAAAATATAGAAGACGTCGTACAACCCGAAGGTACGACGGTGGCGATGCTGGTCGAGACGCATTTCCAAATGAATTATACGAATGGTGAGTGGAAGCGGATAAAGAAAAATCGCAGAATCGTTACCGAAGACTCTGCGACCTCGAGCTCCACAGCTGCAGCTTCTATCGCCGAGAATCCTACGGCATCGACGACTCCCAGCGCAACAGCTACGGCTTCCAATTAGTTAGACGCGTTTTGTCGGCTCGATTTACAGACCCCGCGCATTCGCTTGTCATCATTAAGAATTTCACGCACATCTTGGCTGCCTTTTCCCGCGAGATGCTCGTCAAAAGACTTGCGAGACTCGCGTTCGCGTGTCAAATCTACTGCTGCCCAAATGTAAAATTAATTCATGAGAAACGAACTAAGAACAAAATCATCCGCTGGATCGATCTGTAACAGCGCCGGAAAATCCGCTAGAAACGTTTGTAAAAGTGTAGATAAGTTGAAAAAAGAAATAAGGAAATGGTGGCTACACAGGTCATTCGAATTTTTATGACAACTGTACCACTAGCTTAGAGGAAATTAATACTAGAATTCAGAGGAAAAAGGGCGACGAGAAGCTCTTGACACTATCATTGCGACGATTACCACACTTAAGTCGCAATGACGTATATATTTACACATTTAACAGATATGAACATAAGAACTCTAATAACATTGTTATTTGAATAAAATATGAATATATTGATTAAATTGTCGTTGTTTTCAGTCATTTTTAAGAGTCTTCGGAACGATTAGATCCCCTGGCAGTCCTTCGATTATTACTATCTATTTCGGTAACGTTCGTAGAATTCAATCACATCAATGTCCAAAGCAGTGACGTTAAAATTGCTACGATTGCCGTTGAATGCGTCCCGGCCGCTGAACTCCAGAAACCTCGTTTGGAATCTAAAAATAAAGCGTCACGTCTTGTTATATTCGACTTCTCCAGTAGCGTGTCAATTTTTTTAGAGGCACAAAAATAGTTCTATACTTTTGTCGTTGGGATCGCGTGATCCACATTGCCTGTAGCCTAGTTTAGACTTTCGTTTTGTATGCACATATCCGGGAATACTAAGGCTCGGCTCCTGCAAACGCCCAGTCGACATGAGCCTACTGAAGTCTTGCTCCATGCGGGCTGCGATTGGACCTATAATTTTTCAAAATTTCATGGTGCAATCAATCGTTCAATTAAATTGACACCGTTGTTAAAGGTTCTCACCTCTAAAATGCAGCAAGAATTGTATACATCCACCGTTGTGAAGTTCTTTAGTCTTCCTACTGTCGATGGACAACATCCACTCAGGAATTCCCATTACTTGTCTGACATCTTCGAGGAACTGAGCTCTGAAATAAATGTAATATTTTAATTTATCGATTACGCATAATAAAACCTTAAAATTAACTTAAAGTAAACGACGGCCTTATTCACCAAAAAAACAAAACTGGCCGCAATGTGTCTCGAAGAACTCATATTCACTTTTATCCATATTTTTAAAATAAATGTATATGCATAATCGATGTAGCCTAATTTTCTCCACTCACGTTACAAATCGCGGTGGTCGTCTGATATTTGCGTATTTTACGATATCATAGTCTGGTTCGATGTTCGCACAGGCAAATCTTTGGGATCCGAAATTCTGATCCAATATAACTATCGATTTTCCCAGTGCTGAGACAGTGCCTTCCAATGGGAAATTTGAGTCCAAAAAAACTTTGCGCTTTAGACCAATGTCTATAGGTCCTAAGCGTGCTGAAAGATCACCTACGTAACAGCGTAGCGGTAAATCTGGACCGCATTCTTGTCTGTACAGTTCTTCCTAAAAAAGAAACAGCTAAAAATTAGCGGACGCAACAGGATAAAAGTTGATGTAGATTATTCGTCATTACGTTTAAAGGATCAGCAAGCTGCGTGTAATAGGGATTCCACAGATATCCTCCCGCCCCGCATCGAGCGTCTTTCACCTTAACAGTCGCGTCAACACCAACAGGATTCACGTAGATAGCCCAGTTGTGGTTTCTAGTCTGAAAACAGTCGTTAATACACTCGCTCCTCGCTCTCTATCGGTGGTTAGCAAATTCTTGAAACTCTGCCAACTAAGTATTGTACGTACGACGTTTCGATCGTGATTCCCCGGGTGACGCAGTTTCACTTCAATTACGGTTTCGCTCTGACTGTTGTCCTTGTATATGAGTTGGGTCTGAAATAGATTTGTTTTTGCGTTAAAAATTGGTGCGCGGTGAGATACTTGGCGGACTTTTATTTATATTCTATTTTACCATTTTTATGTATCCGTAGGCAAAGCCGTTTGGCTGATGGAAGGAGGCGATCGCCCTAAGTTCCCTGGCTTCAGATGGAGCATACCCTCGTTCTATAGTTGAGCAGGCCCATCTGTATGATAAATAGATATTATACAAAAGTTCTCCACCCGATTATTGTCAGTTTCAGACATAGAATTACCTAAAATCCCTATGCCTCTTGTGAATAACTACACTTCGTCCTAAGATGCTGCGAGGGCCAAATAGCGGAAGTTCGGTATCATTGTAAGTCGTTGCATATCGTTTTCTGTTCTCTAAAGTCCCGAATTTTCCACTTAAATCGCCCATTGCGTACTGATCTATAGTACCTTCCCCAGGTGCGGGTGAAGTTTCGACGCTTACATTCTGAGGATTGAAGCGACCGTAGAGCGTTGTTGATTCACATGGAAATTCCAAGTCCATCTCGATTGGAGTCTTCGGAAATAATCATTATACAAATCATTACACAGAGTTACACAGTTGGAACCACAAATACGGGTTTCATTTAAATTTATTTTTTACCATATGGACATGATAACCACTCGTTATGCCCTCAAGACCTTCCAGTACCGTTTCCACATCCGTGACGTCGTATTCACTCTGCTGAATAAATTCTAACTTTCCTTTCAGTGATATACTATCTCCGTTACGGAACCAATCCTTTGCCACAGCTTTTCTTCTGTAAACTCTGCTGATTCTGCAAGAAGGAAGATTTAATGATCAATTCATATAATCTTAAGGAAAGAATCTAGAAATTCTCGAGATGGAATTGCAGTCCCCCACTTCATCAGTAAAGACTTGGAATTTTTTAATTTAGGATCATATTCGTTGTAATAACTCCCCTACGGAATTGAACGCTATTTTGGTATTGTTTTAATATTTTTTTAGACCGTTACAGTATTTAATCGTTTGTTATTACGAAACTGTTTTATCGCTGAAAAAGTTCATTACAAGGCCCTGTAAAGTGGTTTGACGAGCCAACAGAAGTTATATATCGGAACCCTTTAAAGAATCTCCCGAATAAAAGAGGGATTACAGTTTTATCTGGAGTTATACGAAAGTCTCGACAGTTACATTGAACAAGCGAGTCTTTCGCCTCTGGCAACCGGCCCGTGATCGTCGTATAACACCAGACTCTTGCCAAGAACGCTATGAGGTCCAGAGAGAGGCAGTGAGGTGTCCGTAAAGAGTTTTCGGGTGAGTCTTGGACCGTCCAGTTTTCGGCCAGCAATTGAAAGCGTTCCGTGCCTCGTAAGATCCCCCAGTCGACACAAAGTGACTAGAGCTGGTGAACAGCGCTCCGGATGATCAGGATCCCATTCGACCTGTTAATGAGTCGAAACTTAATAATGCGAAGTTTCAATGCTAAATTTTTGTACCTACTGAAGGAAAAGTTTAGCTACCACGGCCACAACTTGGTCAGTGTGGTTTGGTTCAGTCGGAAAATTGGGTCAACCGGTTAAACGGCAGGAGAAACTAATTTCATGAATGATTGTGGCACCCAATTTAATTTGTGTTTCTGACGAATACGAGATTATTTTTCTGTACAATTATTAATAAAGCAGATGTCTTCATTGGATCCAACGAGCCTAATCAACTTGGACGTAGCAATCTGTTTTTTCTTTCAGTGTGAGCCTAAAAGCTGGACAAACCTTGTAAGGATTGTACGGATGTTTGGCACTGAGGCATCGGCCAGTCCAATTGTAAAAGTCCTTTCCTGGAGGATGTTCGTGAATCATCCATCTAAGCGACAAATGATGAGGCCATTTAGGAGCTTCAATAAACTAAAACACCGATTCCCTTTTTCTGAATAAAAAGGATGCACATTGCAAAGCTTTGAATCAGCGGCTATAACGATACCTGTGCTCAGCTGAGTTGTTTAGCGCGCTGCCATCGCCGTGAACCAGATTTTCGATAATTATCGTCGTGTCCATTTCCGGCTCGTTCAGTGGTTGACGGAAAAGTATTCTCCCGACTATGGGATACCTGAAGATAGCCTGGGCTGTTATCATTGGCATTTGACCAGCATTATGGGGTAATTGATTAGCGAATGTTCCGCATGTCCATGGAATTACACCCTTGTTGTCGGTCTCATTGTATCTGCGTGCATAATAAATTATTATTATATCAGCAGATTGTATAATGCTGCTGGCATTGCTCGAGGCAAATTTGTCGTTATGTTCCCATTACTTGTGCAGAACGAGAGATCGGTGAACTACACTGTTGATGCCAGAAAGTGGCAGATAAAGATCCCAGTAGATTCCAGTTAACTTAGCACTCCCAGGAAGAATGTCGTTATGGGACGAGCCTTCTTTTCTTCCTTGTAACTTCCCTGAGAGATCTCCTATTGCATACTGATCCTGGGTGCCCAATCCTGCTCAAATATAATTTTTTTAAAAGGGAGTTACAATTCTGATTTTCTGCCAATAATAAAAATGTACTTACCTGCAGGGGGAATTGTCTTCAAATCGATATTGGAAGGATTGTAGATATTGTTTGTTGTTAAACACAACTCTTTGCTGTCTTTTTGATGCAAAAATGCTAACGGATCCCGTGGCAATTCGTGAATTCTGTAGGCAGCAATTTTCGTTGCATATCGAAGGCGAGTTTCAAGATCGTTGACCGTGCTCAAAGAAACATTTACCCAGGTTGGATCGAAAGGAGTTTCTTGCGAGAGTGTTACCTCGCCCTTGATGCCTTGGGAGTTTATCAGAGTCCTGGAAGTAAATAGAGAACGTCCCTATGAGTTCGCTACAATATTTCCTGATGATACAATAATTTATCAATTTTCCAGTTTACTTTGCCAGAGAAGCCTTCTTGTGCTTTATCTTGGCACAAGCCAAAAACGAATCAGTGTGAGTTGGATGAAAGATGACGATATAGAGTGAACGATGAGAGCCCAATAGATCAGCAGGAAGAAGAGATATTAGGGAATCTCTATAGGAGACTTTGTTGCTTTTGCTGGTATCCACGGCTACTTTAATCTTGCCAAGACGGTTGTCCAGATCACCTATTGAACTTCCGGTACCCGTGTCGTCAGGATCAAACACTGTTTGCAAAATGTTGCAATCGTCCTTGTCTGTAATGAAGACCAGTACATATAGGTTTCTCTCTATGAATCGTGTGGCAATAGCCTAAGGATGTGCAATTTTACCTTTTCCCGAGTCAAATATATCTGTAACGTATATCTTCCAATTGTGTTCAGTAAAGTCGACGCTATGCAACTTTTGTTTCGAAACATGATGAAGATCAGCGTACATTATCGTGTCGGTTGTCGCGTCACCAGCGTGACCACCGAGCCATCGAAACCATATGGAACCGGCGATTGGACCATGAAATTGAGCCACCGCATTTTTCTCCGCGTTTCTTTCAAGCACCTGTAATTATGAAGATAAAATATATCCGGATACTTGAGTGATCATTATAATTTTTTCGCCAATTTTATTACCGTAATCGATGCGCAGATTCTTCGTGGAGAATAAACGTCGACGAGGAGCAGACCTTTACCCCAAAGACCCTTGTCTCCGGTGAGACTGAGTCCAGGAACTTCGATGATACTCGATTCATTTCCGGGCATCGTAAGTGGACCGACAAGTTCCGTTAGATCGATTATTCTAAAAAATGTTATTAAGAAGTATCGACAACACCTCAAAAAGATATAATTATTTTAAAGTTGGACAATATTGGCATGAATTATTCTTTGAATAATATTACCCCAGTATAATTAAACAATGATTAATTTTATTCAAATTCGAATAATGTAAATGTCTTTTTCAAAGAAAATTAATTGGCAATACCAATTAGTATTGGAACGAAAAGCGGACTTCAAGTTATAGTGATTGGCAGGAGGAATTTACGTTTCTCCGAGACGACGATCGTCGCAACGATTTTCGATGACGGTGTTGTCGACGGGAAATCTGGTGACGGTCCATTGCCACTGCTGATCAGGATATTGCAAAGTAGTTTGAAGCCCAAAACGAATTTTCACAGAATCCTGAGTTTGTTGCTCGAATCTGAATTCGCCGTGAAGACCACCAGAAGATATATAAGCTGCGAGTCTCAGCGCACTTCCCGACGAAACTGCAACGAAAATTAAAATCAGTTTTTTTTTCTTCGATCTGAATACACAGTCCATACTGTCATACGCATTCGGAGCAATATATAATATAGAGCATGGCCTTGACAAAAGGTGTTTATTTTTTCCGGATGAAATTTCATCTCGAGACGCACCGGAAAGTAGAAGAAAAAATATCCACCACATTCTTTAGGCATGAGTCCTTTCGATAGCCAGGGTCAATTGATGTGAGGAATCAGAATCGAAAATAAACATTGGAGAAACCCACGTCGCAGTTCATACCGCACTGAATGTCCGAGACTCTCTCCAGCAACAATCTAGGTGGGCAACAGCTTGTACTTTCTTATTTCTCGGGGCCGGTTGTCCGTTGTGGTGGGAGTGACGGTGGGACCACTCGGCGTAGTGGTGGAGGCCACGGTGAGCCCCAAGACCCAAACTCCCGTTACATTCTTATTCTTATACATCCTTCTACGTTCTTGTTACTCATAGCAGTGTAGATTCAATTATTGGCCATCGCCAATGTAGTATATAAAAACTACATGTACAGCAAAAAATGAGGCTTCGGAATCCGAAGCAATCTTCAGCATATTCTACTTTTTGCAGAGCCACCTCGACGAGGAAGTACATATGTTGACCAGTCTTTGATCCGTCAGCGAGGGAGCTTAGAAAAAGATTGGAAATGTGGTAGCAACACAAATTAAAATTGGTGTACTTCTTTAAACCCTTATAAGTTTTCCCAAATTCAATGACTGCTACAACTGAACATTTCTTCATTCACTCTCATTCCAATATTTTTTCGGAAACAATTTTTTCGAAAAAATTATACACTAAACTTAAAATTCCTCTATGAGAAAGCAAAATTGCAAGGTTTCGTATAATCAAAAAACAAAACTAGTAGCTCACGATTTAAAATATAATTTATTTCTCTTGAATATACAGTTTGGTGTTCACAAATGTTCACAAACAAAACTAGTGGCTCACAATTTAAAATATAATTTATTTCTCTTGAATATACAGTTTGGTGTTCACAAATGTTCACAAACAAAACTAGTGGCTCACAATTTAAAATATAATTTATTTCTCTTGAATATACAGTTTGGTGTTCACAAATGTTCACAAACAAAACTAGTGGCTCACAATTTAAAATATAATTTATTTCTCTTGAATATACAGTTTGGTGTTCACAAATGTTCACAAACAAAACTAGTGGCTCACAATTTAAAATATAATTTATTTCTCTTGAATATACAGTTTGGTGTTCACAAATGTTCACAGTAAATTCTTTAATACCGCACAACCCATTTCTTATATTATCAAAATAAAAAAGTAGCAAAATATTGTTATCGTCTATTTAAATAACGGAAAAAGAAAATCACGCTCTCCCCATGTGAATAACAGAAATATATATAAAGAAACATGTAACCAAGCGAAAAAATAACATGCAATAATTATTTGGTAAGATGATATCACAATTGCGCAATCACGATTTTTGTAACATGTGATTAATAATACTAATATCTCTTTTTAGCGATATCTTTGCCGTGTAGTTAGAAATGTCGACAGTTTGCTGTGAAAATATTCGATCTCTAATTAAATCGACACCTAATAATAATAAACAGTTGACGTCATTTGACGTTCACTGATGTATTAGTACACAATCTCGAGTCCGAACGATAACCTTCATTGGAGAAGGAAAAAATTCATCGTCTATTTTAGGAGCATTTGTAAAAAAAATGGTTTGGAAGCTTGTGAAGCTGAGAAGCATCGTGGAATCCCTCAAGGCTTATCTAACTCTCGATTTCCTGCCTAAGTTTACATGGAATAGCGTGCAGTACATCGGTAGTTGCATGGAAAGAGCAGTGTAATAACACTATGATCGATATCTATCGGCAAATCGTTAGTTCATATAGTAAACATAGAACAAAGAATACTTAGCGAGTCACGACTCAGTTGTATCTGTTGGTTCTATCGGGAATAGCGAATAACTTGCTGAGCGATAACAGTTGTATCGTGACCAAGAGGGTCGCTGCAGATAGAGCCAATTTCTGCATTTATCGTTCTTGCAGACGTTGCCAGAGAGAAATCGTGACGAAGAGATTGGACAGACGAAAAAAGCGAAAACTTGAGAGTTGCAAACCGAAATTAAAACCGAGATCTTCCAAATGTGTCTGCAGCAAGTGCACGTAAGTTGAAAAATCATTTCAATTTTATTGCCTTTGTTAAGTAATATCTGTGGTTACAACAATAATGAATATTAGGGTGGGGTCAAAACAGCGGGAATGACCGAAATATCGAATGGTTAAAATAGTGGATTCCAAAAGAAGGAACGTCTGAATCTAGAATGGCTATCATTATGAAATTCGCAATTTCAGCCATTCGCCATTTGGACCTCCAACTTATTAAAATACAATCATAATATCGAATAATATAAAAACAGCAAATGGCTAAAATGGCAAACTTCATAATGATGGTCATTTTATATTTAGACGTTCCGTATTTTCAACTTCGCTATTTCAGCCATTCGCGATTTCGGTAATTCGCTACTTTGACTAATGTTAATAGGGGTTTCCGTTTCGTTCAAAAACGCCGCGTTTTCGAGCCGGATTTCTTGGCAAATCTTGCCTACAGCCAGCGGGTTTCAAGAGACAACGGAACGTGAGTAGATATTACATATAACTATTACTAATTTAACGTGCTGGATGTGATCAAGTATATTTTCAGGTCGATGGATATGGGGGACGTCGAGACAGTCGGGTGAGTACGAATTGAGGAATTTGAAGGACACGAGGAACCAAGTTTTAAATAAATATATGCATCATTTGCGCGCAGTGTGTACCTGATAAAGAACGAGAATAATTTTCGAGCAGAGACTAGCAAGCCATCAGAATCACACGAGGATCACAGAGACCTTTATTTAACAGTCTATTTCTCTTATCTACTCATAACATGGATCACGTTCATTGCTTCAAAGTTTATTCTCGAATTCGACTGGGCACCTGCACAGCCTTCACGTTTCCCCTGCTAAAGCACCGTAAATAAAAGCGTGAATTTTCACACGTGCGGGCAAAATATTTTTGTGTTATCATTCAAAGGGAAATCACGGTGGGCGCCGACGAATCGTGGTGGAATAATGTCATAAATCAACGTAACATGCCACCGATTAATCGGAGCCCGTTGGATATGCCTACAAGATCTGAGTACTCTTCCGCGACTTCCGGCTTTCGCTCCGGAACTTCCGATATCTTCAGCGATGCCCTCGATGTGTCGCGAAGCTCTACTCCACTTTCCGCAATAACCGACGACAAGTGCGTAAGATTTTCGTATTATTCTAACGAATTGTGCTTGTGACACACGTCGGCATCAGTTCCAGCTCGTGTCCGGACGGTATGACCCATTTAGCGGAACCACGCGAAGGCTCCAAGTCGGATTCTAAGATACTTCCGTGCCGGGAAGACGAGTGAGAACAGAAAACGAGACAGCAGGCCGCGAGTGGTCGTCGTCGTGCACTATCCCAACGAGCGATATTCTCGTAATGGATCGCTTTTATTTTTATCAGGGCTTCGGAGGTCGGGCCCCATGCGGCGAGGAGCGCATCAACCAAGACGATGGTGTTGGGATTCTCGCCAAAAGAGGGGCGGAGCTCGATACCGACAAGGCAAAAACGTGAGAAGAGGAGGAAGCGATCCTCGGGCAGGACTACCAGTCATGCTAGCGATTCTTTCAGCACCTGCGTCAAGTGCTCTCGTATATTGTCCAAAGCCATTTAATTTCTGCAACTGGATTATTCGGAACTCTTAACAGCGCATTCTTTTCGAGTTTTGAAAAACAGCAGAAATGCTTTGTATGTACACGGGAGGCATTAACTTCAGCTGGGATAGAAAAAAAATGTATTTATAGGAAACCACGTGATACACGTATCTGTATCACTCTGGGAATTATGAAACAGAGTCTACACGCACATTCTTTATATTTAAAACGTTGGAGTTTAGCTGCCAATTTTGTTAGAACAGAAATTTGAAGATGTTTTTTTCCGATTACATTTTTGGGTTTCTCAATTACGAAAACAGACGTCGATTAACGAATAAATTGCTAATACAGAATCTAATCTAATCTAATTATACAGAATTTTCTGTATTAGACCGTCTGTTAAATCAAGTAATTTGAAAAAAAATTCAATAATCGTATCAGTTACCTCATCTTTCTAAAAAATTCATCGCAAGTGTGAATATTGAAACTTGTCGATTAGATGAAGCGATAATAGTTCGCAATTAGATTGGTGGCTTAGATTATTGGTTGAACAAAAAAAACATAATTGGGCTGCTGCGTTGTTCCATCTGGAGGTTGACCTATAGCCGATTCCTTCAAGACTCTACTGCCATTCTTTTTATGATCAGCGCACCTGCGAGCATACCGGAAATAAGAACGGCTAAGGGTTCGCGAACTGCGCGTACCTCGTGAACCTGTGCCAATAATATTATTACAAGCAGTTCGTTCCCCCTGTGATGTTTTCGCAGAGGTGAACAGCGGATTGAGAATTCGCTGCTCGTCGTCCGCGTGCCACTCGATACACAGGGTGGCGATCAACTCGCCGTACTCCAAAGAGCTCCCGAAGGCGGTTGCGTCGGCGTCAACGCCGACGACACGTAATCGGAGGCGTCGGGACGTCGCGCGAACGTCGAACGCTTCTCGCGCGTGTAACCACCACCTTCTTCTCTCCGTGTGCCCGGTCACTCCCTTGCAGGGGCACCCTTGACTTATATATCTTCTTTTCGGTGGAAAAAAACATAGGAGGGATCGGCCGAGTCCGGATGGCTCCGGCTGCGTAGCATATCACGACTCGCACCAGCAGCATACGCTCTCCCCCGGCAAACCGTTTTAGTCGAAACCGAACGGAGTAAGGGCGCTATTTTGAGGTGGCTCGCACTAAATATGGTCAGATGGGCGCGTCCGCGCTTTTCCCACCGGACCGAGCAGCCCCTGCTCGCTCCGGGTATCCGTGGTGGGGGAAGAACCACCGAAAGTTACTTAGACAAGTTCACCTCTATTACTTGGACAGTTGGTTCTCCGTAACCATCTCGTACCATCCACTTAGAAACCAACTGTAGACATGGTAAGTAGCGTTCCCGGGATAACGTGTGCGCGAAAACTTTCGGAAAGACTCGCGTTTCTTCCAATAATTTCGAATCGACGTTTTTTCTATTTCCTAACAAAATACGAAAATTTATACCGGCCGATTTTGTGTCTTCGATAAGGCAAAGACAAGTTACACTACCGGAAATGCGCGGATGTAAAAAGAAAAAAGATTATACAGTATCATGAAAAAAGAATTGTGATTTTATGAGGAAGAAATGGCAAGTGGTGCTGAAGCACGTTTCCCTAAACGTCAACCGCGTGATGATGCGATTAATGTGTGTAATAAAAGTTGCGACGAGGACGCAGTGGAAAATTGTGAAAAATCGAGTGGAAAACAGTGCTAAATGCGATAAACGTCAGATGCTCACGTTTACTGAGAGAAAGTAAAAAACGGGAAATTTTGAGAGGATTGTTCATACTTCGATCGGTTCATTATTATTTTCTTGCCGCTGTCGCGATGATAACAAGCGGAGGCGGCGCAGCCGTCACCAGAATCCTCGTCGCGAGTCGCGCGACGATATCCGAATCCTCGGAATATAAATATACATCCTGGGGATGAATTACGTAATATCGGTAACTTGAGAGGCTGCGGGGCGTAGCGAGACGCGGTCGTTCGGTCTATATACGTCCCGGCGGTACGGCGGTATATCACAACAGGCAACCGAGGCCTATTCTATTAATAGGCGCTACTGGCGGAAGACGCGCCTCACCAATTTCCTGGCGTCGCGAGAACCGACGACTTGCTTCAAGCTCTCATCGGCGAACGCTTCGCTTCTCCTGTCGTTAGCTGCCATTCTTAATTAAATCTTGTTTCGGATCGCATTTATTCAATTCACCTTGAGAATTTCTTCGCGATATCGACAGTCATAATGGTAAGACCACCGATTCGGTCAGCCGCTTCTGCTCCTCATTATCTCATCCGTTTGAGAGAAGCAATCCTAAACTGTGAAGGAAGAACAATTTTAATTCAAAATCCTCGATAGAGAAATAGGATTGTTGCGACTTTTACGATTTTGAGAAAATGCTTTCTTTTCCAGGCGGATAAGGAGAAGAAGAAGAAGCCCAAGAAGAAGGAGGAGGCGGCAGCGCCGGCCCCGGCCCCTGAACCTGAACCAGCACCTGTGGCAGAAAAGCCAAAGAGCCCGACTGCGACCCCCGAGTCTCGCTCCGAAAGGGCGAGCAGCCGCGGTAGCCGCAAGGCTAAGCGCTCCGGTTCCAGTGTGTTTTCCATGTTCTCCCAGAAGCAGGTCGCCGAATTCAAGGAGGTAAGGAATGAAGCTGTTTAGGTTGACCTTCCGGTTCGCCACCTGCAGTAGGAATTCATTAAAAACTGTGGAATACCGAATAAATCATGATTACCCTTGACGAACCTATACACAGGCCTTCCAGCTAATGGACCATGACAAGGACGGAGTTATCGGCAAGGAGGATCTTCGTCAGACGTTCGACTCCGTAGGTCGTCTCGCGACTGACAAGGAATTGGACGAGATGATTGGAGAGGTTCCCGGACCCATCAACTTCACCCAGTTGCTCACTCTCTTCGCCGCTCGCATGTCGGGAGGTTCGTACGAGACATATCCAGCTTGTACCCTACTTGAAACGGTAGGGTGCACGCGGATGTGTAGAAAGCGATAGAGTCATGGTGCCAATGCCGATACCGCGTTATCTAAAAACGAAATTGAAAGAAAATTGAAAATTGAAAGATCACAGTTAATGAAAAAACAAGTACTGCATTGGAGGTAAAGAAGTATATACATGTTGGTTTTTCAATGTTACTCCTCTACCTCGTATCAGATAATTTGTACAAATTTTTTCCCACATTGGATAATATTTTACAACCCCCGTGGAATGCAAAATTGTTGGTTTCAATCAGCGTCCTCCATCTGTGCTCGCCCGTTATAAAATGTTGAGATAAATGTGAAGATATTGTGTCAAACACGTTACTCCGTATCCGAAATTGTAAATCATCCATGATTGATCTGTCGTGTCAAAACTTTCATCATAATCTGTCTTCCGGGAAAACGCCCACCCTGAAATTGTCAAAATTCCACTATCTGTTGTTTATTACCGAATTTGAACGTATCCATGTATTGCGTGTGTGCGAACGTGTTTCGCTCCCGCCCCTGGCCCACCTCTATATGTTTTTCCTATACTTCTGTGTGCACCTTACCGTTTCCATGAAACTCACTATGCCCCGTTGGCATGGTTACAGCAGGATCGGATGAGGACGACGTCGTTATCAACGCCTTCCAGACCTTTGACGTAAACGGCAAAATTGACGGCAATAGGTATGGTAGAAAATTGAAGATATTTACTCCTGGTTTAATCCGAGTCTTCGAGATTTCGGTGCTCGTGATGCGTCAATCGTACGATCTAAGACTGAGAAGCAACTCTGCTGACTCCAATTCAATAACTGAGGCATCGTTCCTTGCATGTGCGCCACTTCAGGGTCCTTGACCTCTTGATATCCAATCAACTTCATATGGAGACAACGGCGTTGCTTACTGTGGGTTATTTCACCGTATCATTGCATCTTGATATTATTCGTTTTAGACTGAGGCACGCTCTCACCACCTACGGCGAGAAATTCACCTCGAAGGAAGTGAACGAAGCCTTCGACAATATGTACATTGACGACAAGGGATTCATCGACACCCCCAGCCTTATCGCCATGTTGACCGGAAAGGGCGATGACGAAGATGACTAGACGGCTGGCCCCGCATCGTTCTAAAACACATTATCTTCTTCTATCATTACAAGCAGTGTCTCGTTTCACGGCAGGCCCGCTTGTGCCTCATGGACTTACATGACATCACCGCGAATGGCCTGTATCCCGAAGAAAAAACAAAAAACAAAATCATCACCGACAACTTTTAGCACAATTCCTTGTTCATATTGAAAAGCGAAACAAAAACAATTCACTACGAATGAATTATTCAACGGGAACGTCTATTCGTGTATTTACATATATATAATATATATATGGCTGTATCTATTTAGCAATCTAGCGTGTACTGCACCTGAGATATAATTTCCTCGTTTTTTCGTAAGAAAATGAGCGGGCCTACCGTTAAAGGAGGTTTCGCTATCCTTAAACTATCGTTCATATAATAAAAGTATTTCAAAACACCATACAATACAAATCATTCTATATGTCTGTTAGATTTAGTGTGGAACGTGTGCAAGATAATAATAGTGATACAAGCTCGGCCGCACAGATTATTCTCAATCATCGGCCGCGTCTCAACTTCTCCATTAAAATCTTGGCAAGATACCAGCTTAGGATACGCGCACTCGCCTACCTGCTTAGTAATGACGCTCGTCGTAAATCTACCGTCGTTTGCCTTTATTATCCAGCCGTCCGCGTATAGATAACGTGTCAAGGAAATGCTCGAGTTACACGATACTTCCAATCATAACTGCTTTTCTTTAATAACATTTTATCATTACTATTAACAAATCGAATAGTTGCATTATATCGATATAAATCTATCACTTATATAATAAAAACAATAATAACAATATATCAATACCAAGGCTCAATTGCCGCCTAACACCAATATATATTTGTTTTGATTTTTTTTTCTTGCAAACTTGTGATTCATGATCCACGGTATAGTCTCACCCAAATACCCTTGTGCCGATGTCGAAGAGCTGGCAAAATAAAAATAAACTGCATAAACTGAGATCCGAAATTGAACAGAAAAATAAGATATTCTGTGCAGAAAGGAATCTCAGGTCTCTGGTACGACAAAAAATTGACTCTACTCTGTTATCTACATAATAACGATGCCTTTGTTGATATTGGATAATTCTCAAGTTTTTTAAATATCCATCTAACTTCGTTTCACTGTTACTGAAATCACTGAAAGTACCCCGTAACAAAGATATAATCTGCAAATCGTAGCCGGACGATACAGACAAATCTACAATCGAGATTAGGATGGATTTGTTCTGATCAAATTAAACGAGCAAAGCTTGGTGTAAAAATGTGATTACTTCAAGATTCTTGGAACTATTGGAATTTCCTTATATTTTCAAAATATTGATGCGTCATTATTACGAGATCCAAGATAGAAGCAATAAAAGTGGCAATGGAACGGTATGGTTGAGGAAACAACGGTTCAAGGAAGGGCGGACCCTAATGTCCGTCCGCTCTTTGTTAATTCCATCCTTTTTTTTCCTCCTCGATGATCTGATACATTTTTCGCTCCATCTTTAGACACTATGAAACGCGTGCTTGAGATACTCCTTTTGTCTTGCATCTCTCGGCTACAAATTTACTAAGACGAACTTCGGCTCCTCAGGATTCCTAAGCGGAAGGTAATGTACTCGTTTTTGCTTCCCCGTAATGGAAGCTTTGTTTTCGTGGAATAAAAAAAAAAAAAAAAAAAATCAGGTTTTCATCTCAGGATGCTCAAAATGCTCTAAAACGTCGAGAAAAATGATTTGTACAAAATGTCTGTATGTGTGAGTGTGTATGTTCAGATTATTGTTACGACGATAGCGTATGCAATTTTGAAGATATCGCTGTGGAATTTGATATACGATTGGGCACGATTGCGATGAGTGGTTCCAAAATTATGATATTTTGAATTTTTTCCTAAATTACTAATCATGCTCTAACTTTTTCAATATATTGGGCTGAAATTTCGTCCACGAATGGACTATTGTAGATTAATAATTATTACTAAATTTTTTGAACATCGATTGAACCGTTCAACTTTTATGAAATTTTGATTTTTTTAAAATTTCTGAAAATTTGTGATCCCGTTCGGGTACGGTATATCTGTCTATAAATGTGAAATAATACAATTAACCAAGATATTAATAATAAATGTTGAAGGACCGACGATTTGTTAAAATTATTCGAGTTAGTTGCAGCGGTGGATGGTATGAAAAATCCAGTGAAAAACTGACTAATCAAACTTATAATAAATGAATATTGAAGATATCGCTCAGTATTGAGTTAAAGTTGGTTAGAAATCAGTAATAAACGTAATTAATCACATAACAAAGCTTCCTTGACGTGGAAGCCAAATATAATAATAAAAACAGAATTATCATGAAAGCTAAAAATTAACGGGGAAGCAACGTGACAATTCGAATTGCCAACTTTTAATATCTGCTACGACAATTGTTGTGCCGCACTTCAGATCATTTTTTGTTACCGACTGAGAAGTTTCATAGGTGCTGACTTAAGAATTTAAAAAAACCTAAGGAAACAATAAGCCCATCGGAAAAGCCATAGCAGCTCTATTGATAAATAAATTCAATTCGATAGATACTTCAGTTTGGTGGATTAAAAAACGAGAGAAACATCGTCGAACGAGATGCGATGTACTCGAAGAATAACTTGTCAGGTTATCGGGAAGCTTGACGTGTAAAAGTGGTTGCAGCAACAGGGAAACGAAGACAAGAAAGCCAATGCTGTGTCGTAATGTTTTTGTTCCATTTTTTATTCCAACGTGTTTATTAGGCTGAGTCTATTTCTTCATCTCCCTGGCACCAAAAATAGAGCTGCCCACCCGCACATTCGTGCTGCCGACCTCGATCTGGTGAATGAAAATAAAGGGAAAATTATTCCATGCTGTATCGAGTTACAGACACTTTCCACCAGTGTTTTACGAGACTTACAGCGTGTTCATAGTCGCTTGACATTCCCATTGAAATTTCAACATTTTCAGGTGCAAGATCCAAGGCTCTACATACATTGTCTCTGCACAGTTTCAATGCAATGAAGTCAGGATTTGGCCCATTGGCAATATCATATCCATAAGCACCTATTGTCATCAGTCCCATGAATTTTAAGTTTTTACAGTTTTCAAGAATGTGTTTTACTAGAGCTGGAGCATCTTCGGTTTCACATCCATTTTTCACTGTAAATATATGATGTGTAATATACCTGTAAATCGTCCTTGATGATTCAAGGGGACTCAGATAATAATCATCATATTATTAAATTTAAATCAAAATCTTGCAATTGAATTTCAAAATAGTACTTGTTGTATATATTAAAATAAAAATTGTCATAGACGAGATATTTTATCTGCTGTGTAGCGACGAAATGTGATTTTAATAGAAGCAATGTTGAGTTTGTCAGAAATTTAAAAAATTTTCTTCTTTATTTAACGGTTGCAGGTTAGCTACTTTAAAAATGGAATATGTATCAGTTATTTTGTCTAAATAGATAATTATAACCAATTTTTGTGCATCAGCAAAACTGCTCAACCTTTCAAAATAATAATTGGGCACCCTGAAAAAAATTCTTTCACATTGGATAAGAACATTTAGGAAATGAGATAATCTAATAAGGAAAATTGTTAAACACATACCATCTTCCTTACTCGTATTAACTTGGACCATAATATTCATTTTGGCATCTTTGTTTTGCTTAATCTTCTCCCAAGCATTGTCAATAGCAGTAGCCAATTTTTCACTGTCAACTGTTTCGATCAGGTACAAATTGGGTATACCCACTACTTTGTTTACTTTGTTTCGTTGCAGATGGCCAATAAAGTGCCAGCGTATGTCTTTGCATTTTTCCAAGATATCAGGATGACTCGCTTTTTCCACAAGTTCATTGACATAATTTTCTCCAAAATTTTTCTGTCCCGCCTCATAGGCAGCGATCAACAATTCCGCTGGTTTTGTTTTGCTCACCGCGACTAGACGTGGTTGAAAATAATGAAATTCCTGCCGGTCAATGATGTCACTAAAAACACTTGTTGTGTACCGAGGTTCGAGGATTGTAATAAAAATTCACAGTTTACATTACCTGCGGTCTTTTGGCTGCTGCAATCGCAATCTTCTCTCTAATCAAATTTAGATTAGCAGCTATTTCTGCCATTTTTGACGTCAAGACCTTCACGCTCATGTGACAGTGTAATAGTTACTGATAAGAAGAGCGGCTGGCTGCATCTTATACTATCCCAACATCTGCAGTTTTATATATATAATTTTTACCCTCTGATTGGCTCTTCCTGGAGGGGACCTGTCCGCTCTCTTCTAGTATTATATTTACTACTGATAATGTTTTCCAATGTTTGAGCTGGTTTGGGCGATCGTGGGAGAAAGAGACACAGCATCATCAGCTGGACGAGCAGTTGAAGTGATGTGCTACACTAACGCGGTCGCCGTAAGTGCGGCAAAGGCAACGCCATTAACTGTTGCAGAAGAGCGAGAGAAAACGACGAAAACGTGTAACACATGGTGATATGCTACATATTGTCTGTCTCTGTCAGATTGTCACAAGTGCGAGAGAGATAGCTGAATCTTCCCAAAGTGTTATTCTTCGCCACGGTTGATTTTTCGAATAAAAGTTTTTTGCCAGAAACATCTATTGTGGCCAAGAACAACGCTTTACAGTTTTTGTTACCGATTGAGCACATAATCTTAACAAATATGATAAGACCAAACGGTGTTTCGGAAGTTAACAGCTTGAATGATGACACCTGAGGCTCAAAGGTCGAAGGAATATTTTTTTTCACAAAGCAGATTTATTTGTCTTGCGAATATCTCCAGGCACTGTTTCATTTTTTCTTTTTTTCAAAAATTGACAATTGATTTTCTTATTTTTGCGATTGGCCAGTTGTACCAATTCAAGGGTTGATGCAATATTGTTTTCCCAAGGCAGATTTATTAGTTCTGCGAATATCTCTAGGCCCGTATTTTTACTTTTATTCTTCTTTTGTTTTTTAATGGGCAAAACCATTTTATCTTATGGGGAGATTAATCGAATCCTAAAGCAGACTGATTCGTTTTGCGCAAATCTTCAGGAATTTACTTCGGTTTTTTTTTAAATTATTTTTAGACATTGGCAACCAATTTTGTGATTTTTCGGTGATTACTCAGTTGCACCGATTCTGCAAGGGCAATTTATTTTTATCCAAGGCAGATGTTTGCGTTTTGCGATTATCTCGAGGCACTTTTTTAAATTTACTCCTCTCACCTATGTTCAAAAATTGGCCGACGTTATCTGCATTTTTGATCAAATATTGGCGAACCTTTAACGCAGAGCGCGAAGAATCAAAACAATAGACAGGTCTTCAAACAGCACGTGCCTATTGCGATGTGATAATCAGCAGTAATAAATGGGAAAAAACATCACCGGTGCAGCGGGCGCGAGAGAGACAGCATAATGACTTCGACTCGCTGAACAGAATGGGAGCGAGAGAGTCAGGATGATCACCCCGACACGCTGAAAAGAACGGGAGCGAGAGAGTCAGCATGATCACCCCGACTCGCTAAACATAAGGGGAGCGAGAGAGACAGAATCATCTCAACTATTAAGCGAATAGCAGCCCAGGAGCTACACGTACAGCACACAGCTATACAACGCTACTAGCGACATCCTACCATCTGGGGTGAAAGCTTGTCCGAGCACCCCAACTTTTCTGGCTTCAACGAATCTACAGAAAGTGTTCTTCTAGGCATATCCATGTTCTTTGTTAATACCAAGCTGTCAAAGAATGCTAAGTTCTGTTTTGTGTTCGAGAATAATTAACAACGAAATTAAGAGACATTCATAAACAAAAATATCGTGACAGTGATAGCTTATCACACAAAGAACGGATTGTTAGCATGTAGAGATACAGAAATATGTCTCCCGACGATCTATCTGGAAATTAATATCGTACAGACGTTGTTCGCTACTTGTTACTAACGTCTATATGTAGTGTTGATTCTAAACCCGAAAATTAACCAATCGCGTTTATTGTTAAGGGTGATTTGGTTTGTCAATCATTCACGCTCAAAGAACAATGTATAACCGGAGACGCACAAATAACTTTACATACGTTAGTTCGTGTGTCAAGTACATGATATTTCTGCTGAACTTTATTTTCTGGGTAAGTATTAATAACTCCGTGATTATTCGCAGGCGTGACTTAAAGTTTTCGGCTTAAAGCCACGACTTATATAGTACATGACACATTGTTCCTAGAATTTTATCACTGATAGTCACAAAGAATTGAAAAAGCAACATTTGCCGCATGTTATACTCAACCACTGTTGATATACACGCAATCACATGGAATATTTGAATGTTATAATAATGTTTATTGCATATAATGTCTTCCTTACAAAAAAGTAGACAATATATATAGAATTCAATAATACAATAATTACATAAGTTTTTCTGATCACAGTTCGGTTTGTTTTAACAGTACGTATAACAAATTTTAACAGATTTTTTTAGTATAGTATTTTTTCTTTACATAGTATAATATAACACAGTTCGCTTATGCTTTATAATTACAATAGACTCTTGATCTCACATTTAAGTACTCATCATAGTCTGACGTTATCAGAGATTATCGAGTTTCATCAGGTTCCATAAATCCTTTTCCTTCTAATAACAAGATGAAATGTTACTATTTTGAATGTATATGCTAAGCGTGATTTTTTTCCACTGAATAGATAGATAATAATCAATTGTATCATTAGTGGTTAATGAGTTTTTTTCAGTTTATAATTGCATTAGAATGGTTGAAAACTAAATGCTAATCAAACGAATGAATAATGTCACATTGATTGTTTTCTCACCGGGAATGGTCAATGAATATAAAAAAAAAAAAAATTTTGAGATAGGCCAGGAATATAATGAATAATTCAGATTATAAGTTTATCACACAGTCCAGAATTCTATGGCCATAGTTTCTAAGGTCCATTGTTACACATATAGAGGAACTAATTTGTGTACCTCTGTTATGTTTTATATAATATTACACACGATTGGAATTACCTAGACAGTCCTTAGGGGAGTTTAAGTTTGTACTAGTTGGATACCATTTTTGTATTAAACATAAGCATAGTGTATAAACGCATACACATTTCTAAACAATTAAATTGATATAGTAATTTAAGTTTTGTCTAATTCTGTGGCTTAGTTGTATAAGTACAGTTTTTTATATCTATGAACAAGGTTAAGTAAGGAAGAGAGTAGTTAGGTTAGTTAGCTATATTAATCTCTAAATACATGTATTGTTATAATTGTCGGTATTAGGCAAATCTGTAATTCAAGTTACCATAATGTAGCGATAATAGTACCGATTGACTATTGAATAGTTACATCAAGTTTTCTCAACAATTTTTATTTCATTATTGTTTTAAGAAAATCCTGTACACCATTTTTATATTTTAATGCAGCTATTTGGAGGACTTTTGATTGGTGTTGGACTCTACGCTTTTTATGACAAATGGCAAGCTACCGGATCAGTAAGACTGGAAAATTTTTACGATATTTTCCTCAACATTTCACTGGTAATGGTGATAGCAGGAGGAGTGGTATTCATCGTCAGTTTCGCTGGCTGTGTCGGAGCCCTTAGAGAGAATACTTGCCTTCTCAAATTTGTTAGTACTTTGCTTATTATCTATATAATAAGGTTTCTTAGAAATAGCACTATCAATTATTTATTTTTCCAGTACTCGTGGTGTCTCTTGGGATTCTTTTTACTTGAAATGGGAGTTGCCATAGTTGGATTTGTATTTCCACACACCCTCCAGTCTCTGTTGGAAGAATCATTTACAGATAAAATTATCCAGACCTACAGGGAAGACCCAGATCTACAGAACTTCATTGACTTTGGACAGCAGGAAGTAAGTTTTTTCAAATGTCAATAAATGCAATTAGAATTATGACCATAATATATATATTTTTTTATAGTTCAAATGCTGTGGATTGAGTCAAGTAGGTTACATGGATTGGGGAAAGAATGAATACTTTAATTGCTCAAGCCCGGGAAGGGAAAGTTGTGGAGTACCATTTTCTTGCTGCATAAACACAACTGATATTTCTGTAAGTAAAAGATCATCTTATTCTGTGTTCATTTATAGACACATGTGTAATTAGCGCTATTTTTTTTTTGTAAAATTACCCCAAAATTCTCTTTTTTATAAACAAAATATTATTCGTCCCAAAGCTGCAGCCTGTCAAAAGATACTTAGAGATTGCTCAGAGCAATAAAAAATTTCAATATTTTCCAAGAACAATTTTTTTGCTTGAAATTTTTCTTTGGTGTCTCAAAAAATGTCAGGGAAGTTCCTCCCGTTCAAAAAACATTTAAGGTCGCTCATTGCATCAAAATATATATTCTTAATGTCTCTCACCTGGGATATATATTTCGTATTTTCGTGAAATAAGCTTAGTGAACGCTTTAACGGATAAAAAAATAATATGAACAAAAAGTTACCTTTTTCTCGCAAATTGATAAAAAATTGTGTTTCAGTTTGATGCAGAAAACCTCTGAATATTTTTTGACTAGTTAGTGTCTTTCTCAGGTTAGGTCAGCTATATTGAATCAGCATAATTGTTAGGTCAGAAGCGTCGTAAAAATAAAGGAAAAAAACGATTGTTGAAAAATATGGACATATTGTATTGCTCTAAGTGACCTCTAAATATTTCTTGCCAGTCGGCCGTGTTCGCGATAATAATTTTTCGGGTCCAAATAAAGGGATTTAGCGGTGAGACTAAGGAAAATTAAAATGGTGCTTCAAATATTGTCACCCTAATATGTTACTCTCGTATTACTATGCTCTGTTAAAAAAGACAAGGCACATCGAAATATCGAAAACTGAATCCCGTTTTCCAACATTGCGATTGGTCGTCGGTGACTTTAATGCAAAGCTAACTTCAGACTATTATTATCACTAAAGGTTCACGTGTCGCGCATTTGTTTAATTACTGTATTTCTCGCAGTTGTGGAATAGAGTACATTTTTCTTCCCGTAAAAAAAAGGACACATCCATAGTCAATTATATCGCAACACTGGAACAGAAATAGTGTCACGAATCGTACACATGCAAATATCATGTCTAGAAAATACAGTTAAAGGGAAAGAAGTAAAACACAGTAAAAAAGACATTCAATACATTTGTCAAGACTTCTTGACCAGATAATGAAACGGCTCCAATGAAAATCCAACGGTATTGTGGTAATAGGAATACATAATTAATGAAGTTCCGAATTCATTAGTCTTTAAAACCATATTTCCATAATTAAGCAATAAAAGTTGATATCTCTTTTTAGGGTAGTGGGCATACAATGTATAAGTACTGCGGCGCCTGTGACATTGTAAAATGCTAATTGACATTTATCAAAGGAAATGTATCTTCATTCGCAACACTTTAAGTCAAATGAACGCGAATTCTTATCGGTTAGAAAATAATTTTTCTTCGACTTCCGCTCCCACATTGAGGAGGTAGTGATCTTTTAAATATTTTCTCACGGCAACGCATTTGTAATCTTCGGTGCTTTCTACGATTATTTTCTAATGCCCTGACATTTACTAGGGTTCACGTTTTAACATTAATGTTTAATGCCAAACTTTCAGTATTTAGCCACAGATGTAAAAAATGAAGAATTGTGAAATTTCAATCAACGAAACCGATTTTAGTTGTGCCTATAATTAAGATATTGTATTCAAATTATTCACAATTTTTTAATTAATATTTTTGTTATCTTCATTACAGAGTGGGTTGGTTAATATAATGTGCGGGTACAAAGCCCAGGAACTGCCGATTGCGGGGGCAAGCAAACGGGTGTGGACGAGTGGATGTATCGAAATCGTTCGTAGCTGGGCAGAAAGGAATCTCTATACGATAGCCGGTATCGCTTTAGGTGTAGCTCTAAGTCAACTATTCGTAATTTACCTTGCCAAGACCCTCGAGGGACAGATTGAAATGCAGAGGGCGCGTTGGCGATCCTGAGCTTGACCTCAGGCCACCTCCTACCGCTATCAAATCGACTCTCCCGCTGGCAGGCAGGTGGCCAATGGTCGAACTCGTGATCAAGAAGCTGAAACCAGTGCGAATGCTCGAATGGCATTGCTCGTCTTGCTTGCGATCGCTCTGTACGTCCTGTGCATTCTATCTCTAATCAGGCTCGCCTTGTATTTCAGGAACTACTTTCACCTGTATATTGGCACTGGTTAAAATCCCTACACTTCCAACTATTTCCGTAGAGTGCATAACTCATTGCCACTTACACGTGAATATTATTATCTGAAACATTGGGTCACCTCTCCCTCGCCTCTCTCCTCATCCTTAAATACTATTTCACCAATTAAAATAATTGTAAGATTATCGCCGCCATTTTTTATTGTTTCTTACGCATTTATACATAACGATCAATTACATTAACGGGTTACTATCCTTACTTATCGACCTGTGGTTTTAATAGAACAGTCGAAAGCCCTTAGCAAGTTTATAGTATAGCAAAGTGGAGCTATTGGGAGAAACTTTTTTTCGAGATCTTTATATATATACATATACATATACATATATATATATACATACGATTATTATTGTATACAAATGAGTATATTTAGATTATCAGTTACCTAATTTTCGGACGAACAAAGCGTTTTTCTTATAGTGAGAAAAATGTCCGTGGTTGCGAGTGGCACGCTAAATGTTTTGTTGTTCGTTAAAGAATCTCATACAATCGAATAGATATTCAGTTCGCAACAGCACATTTGGTTGCGTTATCTGAGTATTTCTCTCAATATACGGCGGATATTTGTCATTATTAGTCAGTATTTGAGGATTCGAAGACTCCCGGCGTGACCAACGTACAGAAACCTGCCATCTATTAATTCACGTATTATTGGATGTGTAGATATTTTTCTAGGTGATAATGATGTTGCAAGCGCTCCTTATACATACGAAAAATAACGAGGGTAAATTCGACTCCATTTGAAACGTGACTGTTACTTTGGCAGCTATTAAATGTTTATATGATGTAAAACTAAGTGCACCGATAAAAAAAAAATTCGAAAAACACGCACACAGCTCTAAAACAGTCGTGTCATGTACTCTCACCTTGATATTAGCTCAGTCAAAAGTCACGTAGACGACAATTTGTTAAGATGGTTCAAATGAATTTAAGGAATAAGCTACGTTTCGCACTCGTAATGATAAGTCATGGCCAAAGTTTCTCGAACAAAGTGGACTAACTGTAAAACAAACAGCCCTCTATCTATAAACCAGAGTCATTTATATCAGATACTAATTTTGGTAATAATCGAAGTTTTGAACATAAAAAATTGAAATAAATTTTCAATACACATGAACGTGCTCCGTGGTACGTGTTTACACGCACTATCACAACCCGTAGGCTTCTCTATGCACATAACAAAACGTGTACATAAAATCTAAAACATACTTGATACACTATACATATACATATATTATAAACGATTGTCTCGAAATTAGGCTTGGTTCCTTTTTTATCCATTCACTTTATCCGCAATCTGATTAAACATGACGATAAAATTTACTCATTCGAAACAAAAAGTCTCGGTCTGGCCCGTTGTTGGTGGGTCGGAGACGCGCGAAAACGTCCAGTGCCAAAATCAGTATAATTGTTCCATATTTTTATTTCCTTTAGAAAAAAAAATCTGACAATAATCTTACACAATGTGCTGATTTTGTCTTTACGAATGAATACCGACATTCGTTCTTACGATCTTTTAATACTCAGTGATAAGTTTTAATCGATTGGATGAGTGAATCGCAAGTTACGATGTAAACATATATATATATAGATATTCAATAGTTTCGTATTGTCATAAGAATTGTTCTATGGTGATACACTCACTGCGATTAATAAAATATGGTACATTATTTCGTCGAGATTTCCATAATTTGGGTATAATCATTGAAGTTTACCTTCAGTAAGTTGAAATATTATAGCAACAATTCAAAAAGCCTATGGTATTCTCTCCAGTTCGTTCCCGTTCTACGTTTCCGGCTTGCATGATGGTGAGTGATCATCTGAGTCGACTCACAGTTAACCCAGACTCTATTTGTTTCCGTTAGATGGCAGTGCAGTTCCGCATTCTCCGCGATGTTTGTAGCGACGAGAAAAATCGCCGTATTGTTTTTCAACAGCCGAGTTAGATAATCAATAATATAATATCAAACAATATAGTTAGTCGTAACAGTATTCATCATAAAATCAACTTTTTCGAACGAAGCAAAGATTTTCGTTTATAACATTTCGCTTCGTCAATAACAACTTGCTGTGCCGTTACTCGCAATTGAATAGCGCATTTTTATTATTCACAGATTTTGTTTTATCCTCTCGAGTATTTCTAATCAACTTATTTGAGACATTTTGTTAACAATTACGATCGAACAAATCGGAAACAAAGGAATACAAAGGTGCGATACGCCATCATATCGAACCTCAATTTATCGTCTATTTAGAAAACGACTGCATTTACAAAATCCACCCTATGCATTATCATCTCATCCTTTATCTCAAATTTTTTAACGTTTAATAAAATCTATCATTTCAATTTCAATCGCCGGGTCGACGTAAATAACCTCAGGATAGTAAATTGTCGTGGACAAGCGTGGGTCGATGAACAGATTAATAAAAATTGTGATAATGGTGTGGTACTACAAAATCGGCAACGACTAGGAAAAGAAGGATCGTCGGAAGCTGCTTCCAAACCCGGACAAAGGAAGATTGGACTTTTTAGTGGGAAAGTAAATTGACATGCTCACTTAACTTCATTGAAACGTAGTTCGCATAGTCGTGCGACATACGGCGGTCCATTTAGCTACGGAAATTATAAGGGACATTTTGTCAACAATTATTATCGAACACATTAGAAATAGAGGAGATTCCATAGCGCGATACGCCATCGTATTCGAGCCGCAATTTTTTTGTCCGTTAAGAAAATAATCGAATTTTATAAGCCCACCTCATGCATCATGTATTTTATTCCTTATCTTTAACGTTTGATGAAATCTATCATTTTAATCACAATCGCCGCGATGATGTAAATAACCTCGTAATAGTAAATTGTCGTGAACAAGTGCCGTTCGATAAACAGATTAATAACAGTTTTTCGTATGGTGTTGTGCTACGCAATCGTCGAAGGCCAGAATGAGAAGGATCGTCGGAAGCTTCTTCCAGATTCAGACGGAGGAAGACGTGACTTTTTGTCAAGGAAGTGAGTGGACATGCACACACAAGTTTATCACTATGTAGTTTGCATAGCCGTGCGACATGCGGCGACGCCTTCTGCTTCCGAAATTACGGGGAAAATGTCGTCAACAATTACTACGGAATAGATCAGAAATGAAGGAGATCCAAAAGTGCGTTACGCCATCGTTTTCGAATCGTAATTTTCTGTCCGTTAAGAAAATAATCGCATCGTACAAACCCACTCCGTGCATCAGCATATTATTATTCATCTCGAACACTCTATCGTTTAATGAAATCTATTATTTCAATTACAATCGTCGGGTCGACGTAAATAACCTGAGGATGGTAAATTGTGGACAAATGCGGGTCGATGAACAGATTAATAAAAACTTGTCGTGATAATGGTGTGGTACTACGAAATCATCACTGACCAGAGGCGAAGGATCGTCGGAAGCTCCTTCCGACGATCCGACTCAGACAGTAGAAGACGTGACTTTTTGTCGAGAAGGTGAGTGGCCATGCACACACAATTTTATCACTACGTAGTTTGCATAGCCGTGAGACATGCGGCGACCCGTTCGGCTTCCGAAATTACGGTGAACTTTTTATCAACAATTACTATTCAAAACATTGGAAACGAAGGAAATCCAATAGCGCGATATGCCATCGTATTCGAACCGCAATTTTTTTGTCCTTTAAAAAATTAATCGAATTGTACAAACCTTCTCCCTGCTTCAGCATTTCATTCTTTATCCCAAAGTCTTTAACGTTTGATCAAATCTATTATTTCAATTTTAATTTCTGGGTTGATGTAAATAACCTCGAAAAAGCAAATCGTCGTGGGCAAGTGCGGGTCGATGAACATATTAATAAAAACTTGTCGTGGTGATGGTGCGGTGCTACAGAATCGTCAAAGACCAGGAGGAGATCGATCGTCGGAAGCCTCTTCCAGACCCGGACAGCGGAAGAAGTGACTTTTTGGCGGGAGGGTGAGTCCACATGCACACACAAGTTCATTAAAACGTGGTTGGCATAGCCGTGCGACATGCGACGGCCCCTTCGGCTACCGAAAGTACGGGAGCCCCCCGCTGGCCTCGACAATGAACCGTTCAATGGTACCTAATTCGCAACAATGGCTCCTTCAGCCATATATTAATGATTAGTAGCATGACCAGCGGGAAACGTTGCGGGACGAGATCGCAGTCGTCTCCATTTGGCCATTATACATATACCGACGCTTGCTGTGCACACACAAGCACGCGTAAAGCTCGAGTTAGCTCGGGTGTCGTATCCGTAATGCCCATCGACAATAGATTTCCCCTCCTCTTTCCATATATATATATATATCGGGATGTAATGGAACTGCAGGATAACTGGTATACAGATGGGCTGGCCCGATCTCCGCCATGCGACTCAATTTTGGAATGACAAATCGCGGCCCCTAACATTGTTCCCGTCTATTAAGGCGCGGCCCGAATTTAATGGCGCCCATGATTTCGATTAGGGTGTGAATGGCCTGCTTATGAATAATAAGAATACTCTTTCCAGCAGCGCTCTCAACCTCTGAGCGTCGGGTGACTTCTTGCCATTGCTATTGTCGAGGAAACGTGGTCTGAACCTCTATTTTTTGTATAACTATCTGTGAGCGGCCATTACTCTGATGCTGGAGTGGGGTAGCGAAGGTTTCTGCAGCATCTTTCAATCCTGTGGTGATTTCCGTTTATTCTGACAACTGTATAGCGACACCGATCGAGCTTAAGGTATGTACTCGAAAAATTATTATTAGACTTTCGTAACTTGGCATAATTCAACAGCTAGTTGATAATAAAATACTATTTAAACCTGTGTAATCTAGGAACAGATATTATTAAGCAAGTAGATTTATTTATGATTGTATGAATAATTTCTTTACGTAAAAAACAGCGCTTCTGAGATTTGATTCCAGAAAACATATCTATTACATCGTTAGCTATCATTATTAATTCTTCGTAAATATATCTAGAACTAATGTTCATTGAAACCTGGAGTTCTATACGAAATATCATATAACTGTAAGGAACAGTAATAACAAAAAAAATATGGACAGATGAATCAATAAATCATTCGATCTCCATCTGAAGACAATATACGAGGTAATATCTCTAGTGCAATAAAAAATCACGATTCTATTATCATACATCACCATCAGATTTGTCTGTACGTTGAAAAAAAAAAAAAAAATCCGAACACCAGCGAGGTGAGCATAAAAGTTTCGTGTTAGAAAACATAAGAGTTGTCTCGAAGTTGGGTTTTCTTCCCATAAGCTTAGAATATTTTAAAGTTGTTTTTAATGAGATTAGTAATGGCGATATTATGAATGGGCCCCTGAACCACTAAGTATTACTGTGCGACTCACGATAAACGTTTTTCAAAACTATTTAAACTGTACTTATAAAAGTAGCGCACCGACCGTATACCGATCTGAATCGCTGCGCATTATTACCGTTGATTAATCTATAAGCGGTTCTCAAAACTATTTAAAGTGCACTTATACCGACCTGTATACGTGCTGTTGTGCAGGTCAGTATACAATACGAGTGGTTAATCTCTAACTGTTATTACAAACTTTTTCGAGTGCCTGTATATGAGTAGTGTAAACTTATGTACTCTATAAATTTTTTAATATATTTTATTGGTGACGCATTGAACCTTGACTAATTTTTTCTAAGCATTCACTGGATGTACGAGAGGGACGCTAAAATCGTATGCGTGAGACTTTCGATGACATCGACTTTGTTATCGCATGATTTACTGCCAAAGAGACGTAATGATGTACATAGCGAAAAAAAACGTCCCGTATACGAGGTACACGCACGCACATACATGTGCGCTATCGTCGTGGCAGAGTGCAGACTGTGCGCGCGCGCGTTAGCGCTCATAGGGGTGATCTTATCTCGGTCTCCATTAAGAAACATCGCGACGTTATAATCTCCTCGTTGGGATTGTACCAGCCGACAAATGATGATTTATTTTAATTTAGATATCGCAACGCGACAGCATTAAACAGAACACGAGCTTTTTTCCGCCTCTGACATCCTGCATATTATCCCCAGTGGTGCGCGAGAAATAATATGAGAACTCTCCGTATAAACGATATAGCACGCGCGATTATGACAAAGTTCTATCAATTTCACTATTCGTGACATACAATTATGAGCTGTATTTATCAAATCACTTATTTTCATATGTTCGTTTATAAGCGTAATAAGCGAATATTTGTCGCGACTCTAATGCATCGCGAAGTCGCCTCTTTAATCTGCAATGTTGTTGATTATCCGACGAATTTATTATAATAAGCTAATATAATAGAGAACGAAAATATTCGGGCATTTATAAAGTAGCAGTAAGTTAACAAAATTAGTGCAGCAATCGCAACTTGTATAAGGTGACTATGAATTACTTGACTTAAAAACGTCCACTAATGGATGGATATAATAATATAATGCAATATTTCGAAGGAGAAAAAAAAGAAATATTCGTTTTTTGACGTTTCGCGTAGTCATTTCAACACTTTACTGCAAAAGTAGATTCATTTTATATTACAATTGAACATTGAATTTATTTGACGTCTTTATGCATAAAAACTTCCGGTCTTTTCCAACGGCGCACCGCTTAATTGCTTGTGGGTAGATTGATATTTAAGGCTGTATTATATCAGCAGTAGATTCATATTAGAGATGACCTTCTTAATCGAATCAATTACTTAAACGGCGTAACCAGAGCCATTGTCGTCTGGTAAATCTCTAAATCAAAGTAAAGCTGTTGAGCCATGCATGCGGGGGTGGAAAAGAATGCTTTGACATTTGGTTACCCGGCGTAGCACATATGGTTGGTCGTGACGGTTCGTTTCTCTTCCAACTACCCGACACAATAGACCTAAACTCCAGTCAATACAGTTTCAAAATCTGTGTCCATTGGAGCATCTAGTCTATCTTATTGGCGAACTCTCTTAGGCACTGTTGTAATTTTCAGTTGCGAAGCAATACTCATATTTCGTTCGTTATAAGATAAGTACACGACGATGTTCATGAGGCCGGCGAAACGGGAACGGTTTCGATTAGGCCTCGGATTCGGTTATTAGCCGGAGGTGATTCGATACATTATTTTTTAACGCGCCCGGGCGTGTTACGATGCTGCTCCGTTGGCAGGAGCCATTACTCTCCTTCCCTCCTATCTCGCTTTGCGCATACACTCTCCAACTATAAATACCACATGAGTATAGTCACCGTACATGTAACAAGCAATCGATGTATGCTCAGCCAATATGTCAATGTCCGATACCCTTGCTTCGTATACACACAGAAATACCGTTCAACGGCTAATAATAATAATAATAGTAATAATAATAATAAGAACGACAATGATAATAATCGCGACATTAAAATAAAAATAAAGAATAATACTCTATATCGAAGAAGAAAAAGATGGTTTCATTGCGGGGTAGGTTTCATCATGCTAGTTTTATACGCCTACAGAAATCAGAGGCTGTAGATAAACGGTCAGTGATTGAGTATGAAACTTAATTATCGAGTTACCGCTAATGGTAGCAAAAAAATCCATCGATTCCTGAATCCTTTGAATTCATTTTCAGTCCCGACCGTTCTCATCTACCAATTTTTATCACCAGAATCATTGCTGCCCAGAAGTGAGAAAAAGCGAGGGACAAGAGTCAAGAGTTACGCCAACCTTGAGAAATTTTCGCTCACCTACTACAATGGACTACAGCTAGGACAGAGAAAGAGCGATGGCCATGTCGAGGACTGTCGACCTCCCGCAAGGCTCGAATTGTGCAGCCACCCTTATGACAATGCATGCAGTCAATGGGTCTCTCTTATTCGGAGCATTAAGGGGATCGTTCGTCAAGTATTGCAGCAGTGTATGCGAGAAAATTGGACGATTTATTCTCCACGTGCCAGTAATTTTGTTCATCTCGTAGGACATGATATAGTCTTTCTGCAACTGGTAATTCGAACTTTCATTTGGTCCACACGAAACATATAACAGAAATGTAAAGCCGGTTTGGAATAGAGTATTCCTGAAATAAAAGTTTAGACAACATGAACATCGTAGGGTAGAAGTCAAAGAAATAATTCTCTGATAATTACAACCAATTAAATGTTCTAGCCACTGTTGGATTCTGGTGGTGCATTCAGAGGTCAATAATTTTATTGGTGTTTATTAACGCATTAGCTTATTATTAATTAAATGTGACTCTGCATGGGTTCTTGGTAGGGTTTCCAATTTCATTCCCGCATAGGAACCCCAGTTACAGTCCCGTTGCTCCTCATATCCTTCTAAAATCTTAGTTGGCTTTCCCGTAGCCTCATACACCCAGTGACTTTATCACTCTTTATCTCTTGTTTCTCCACAACTTTGTGTTTCGAGAAAACTTAACGTTCCGGGAAAGGTCCGGTGGCGCTCGACTATTATACCAGCATGGTAGTACCAGCAGTTAGTAGATCCTTTCTGAAGGCACGAAAAAATAACGGTATGCGCAAAAACCCAACCAAGATTTATGGTCAAAGTATCGGGGGATGAGACGTGAGGCAAATTCGTGTACATCAGGCCAAGAGGAAGAGCTCGAGATGCAACGGGTCCCTTGCCTTTACTCCGCTTGTTTCTTATTCTCGCCGTTCCCTCCACAATCGCTCGATCGTGATCTTCTTCGAGATCTTGTCGAAAGAGTGAGAAACCACATCGAGCGAGAAAGCTCGTAGAGAGGTCACCACACAGAAGTGAATAATGAGAGAATATGGTACGTACAATTTCGTCTCGTATAATACTTTCTCGTCCGCGTCGAGGTTTTCTCGCTGCTTCCTTTCCGTCCTTTGTTCCTTCGTGGGGTTTCATCTTCCTTTCTCGATGCTCATGGTCCACAGGGAACGTCTTCAGGTCCAGGGACACCTGCAGTTCTTCCTCGTCGCGCGCGAAGGGGACCGTTACAGTCATCGGGCACCGATCTCACCTAATAAAGACATAATTCTACCAGATAGAATCAGCATTCTCTCTTGTTAAGTATTTTTACGAGGCTCGCACTGTTTTGTGTGCTCTGTGTCTTCTGGTCCGTTCACTAAAACTCTATACATTCGATTCCAAGACGTGCCTTCGATCGCTAACTATCTTCGTAGCAGTATATTCTCAGCTTTACTAGGAAACTGAGAGATTGTACCTTCTTCCATCTTTTCTTTCTTCCGATACCTTTTTGTGGTAGTTTAGTGAAAGTAGAGCTTAATTACGACTTCATTTTGTCTCGTGCTAAGCGAATTTCCATAAAATACGAAATGTTCTTGAAAATTCCCCTGATATTCAACGAGAATGTATTATGTGGGTAATTAAATCGTATATGAGCCATTCTCTGTCAGTGCGGCCACTTTTCTTACTGTTTCAGAAATGTCTTATAATTAGTCAGATTTTTTTTGCATAGGAGAAAGGAAGAATATAGAAAAAGAAAAAAACAAGAAAAGAAAAAGTTTTCCCCGACTCCACGATAATATTTACGGGGATACACTTGCGAGGTTTTGTTACAGACACACAAAGTTTTAGTAGAAAAATTACGGTCCGCGACTGGAGTTTTTTAGTGTGCTTCGGCTGAATTCTTGTTTAATTACATATCAGCATCGGCATGACCGATTTTGAGGCAATAGTGCACATTTGACAGATAAAAGAAAAAAAATGAATCTGCCGAATTTTCCACCCACCAACTTTTTCTAATAGAAATTTTGATTAGCAATGTAAAAGCGGTACAGGGTCGCAATCCGTAAAAATAAGAGTAGTAATAATATTTCTCTTCGTTGACTGATTCGATCGTTTGTCATTCTGATATATTTTTCACGGTGAACAGGACGATCGAGTTTGAAAAATGTTGCGTGGACAGCTTTGCGATGCTCTAGTGGTATAACAACAAGTTGATGAAAACGATTAAAAGCGTAACGAGGACTGTGTGTCGTGACAGTACGGTTCTGATGATGGTTCTCGTTACTCCCATTGCAACCAACTACCACCTCGGCCCTTCACAGTTCGTCCATCATCCCTCTGGGTAAGGCAACATATCCGCGAATCTGCTCTAGCTGCGTGACGCTGGTAAATTTTCTCAATTCGCATGTATGAGCGTACGCGCACCCGAGGGAGCGCTCAGTCACGGGGACAGGTCCCCACGGACCTGTCCGTGGTAAATCTGTCCTCGTGGCGTTAACTGCCATTTGGAGGGTCGATTCGTTGAACGAGGCCGGAGCGAGTATTACTTTCTCCGTTGGTTTCGCCCAAGAGTTTATGGATGGTCTCTGGCCCTCACGTTTATATGTACACGAGTACATAACACCGTTTACTTTTTTATCTAACGCAGTTTACGCGCCGAGGGGACAATTTTCACATGGGTAAGGGGATAAATAACGAATTAATATACTTAGTATAAAAAGGAAAAGTATGAATAACGGGGGAAAAAAATGTCTATCGTTTCTGTGGCGCTTATGACTTGCTACATCGCAAGTTCCGACTATTTTATCGGTATCCGTGGAGTAATACCGGTAGTCGTTCGATATATACACACAGTACCTGGGAAACTACTCGTGACTAAATAACTCTGGGGATGTTAAAGTCGAGAAGTGAACGGTTGACTTAGCATGCCGGGCAAATAACTGTGTGCTGCTAGGCTGCCACGAACTACTCCGCACTCGTGGTAATACCCCCAAGTTACATGTTAAACTAAGTGTATACATTGAAATATACTGCGTCTCCTTGAACGCAGCAAGCCATTGTTTCCTATGCGAAGCTTCAGATATTATGGAGATATGATTGGACGATACAGATTCTATGGAGCAGGTGAAGCGAACCGTGCGATAAACGTAACGTTGATTATTACGTTGACCAGTCATATTGTCTTCATTGTTGTACACTACATCGAGCATACAGAGAGCGTGTAGCCATGGCGAAGTAAATCAAAACCTCATTAGGCTCCGTAACTCAAGTCTCTCGTGACTCGACGCGCCTGCTCTGAATCGATATTGCGCTCACGAAGCTTCACCGCAGATTAAGCATGTTTGGTTAGAACGGTCTAGTGAAGTGGCGAATGTATAGTAAATTATTGTCGAGACAAGCTTTTAATGTAAGTTTTCGGTAAAATGGTCTGTTTCGATTTGGTTTTTTTTCTTCCAGTTATTGGCTTCAATTTCTTATTTTAAGATATTGATCTAAAAATTCTTGAAAACTGAAGTAATAATCGATATTGATTAGTACTAAATTTGGGCCAAATATAGTTCAATTTTATAAGATTTAGAAATTTTGTAATAGTGCCCTTTCTCGAATTTTGTGTAATTCGTTTGATATTGTTATAATGTTCTACAGACCAAAAGTAACATCGAGTTGTGTGCAACAATACACACAAAAAAGATTCCGTAATATTAACTTAAATTATCTATTTAACAGTAAATTATTTTAATCAACGGAAATTTCATTCCCTCGGAACAAACATGTATTTCATTCATATGTCAGTTTTTTTTGTTTCGAACATATTTATTTCTTCAAAGCACATTTCACTGTGCAGTGAATGCAAGGAATATTTTATTCATTGCTACCGAATACGTTTTCATTCCGGGAAAAAATTTAGTTAAAATGACTAAACACATGTATTGAATATTTTTTACCAAAGTCAAGTAGAATTTTCTTTTAATCCAGTATTTATTTATTTCCTTTAATTATTCCACATTATTTCTCTGTGATAGATTCAGTTATTCAAATCGGTGTTTCTTTGATCACATCTAATAATGAAAAACTAACATTAACTCCGATACACGTTTTTTTTCATTCGAAGGAAAGTTTAGCCCACTTATTTTGCATGCGTAATGCACTTCATATTATAAATTACGCATGTCTACGAATGCAACATTGATCCATTTGATTTCATTCTTGTCGTATATTTATATAAAAAATATATAATCTTTATATCGGCAGCAGTGGACGCACGATCGGTGTGTGTTTCAGTTGTTGTATAGCGACGAGATCCCGTATTCGCAAGGGCAAGAGCCAAGTTATACTACCGATAATTTAAGGATACGTTTTTTACACTGTTTATTATAATCTTGTACCAAATACTGTATTAGCATTCGCAATAAACGTGTTAACAAAAAAACTGTGTGGCTCGGTGTTCCCCAGCAGAGTTAAGTAGTATTTGCTGCGCACTGATTTGCGCGTCAACTGTGGATAGGGAGACAGTTTTTCTGAGTTTCTACGGCATACCGAAAAATATCCCACGAAAGTAATTTTTTGAACGAATTTTTATATAACTGCCGTTGCAAATAGATATTTCGTGGATTTTAATATATTTGCTGTTCAATAAGTATATTACTTACAAATAAATAAATGATTTTAGGTGAATAGAAGCCTAGTAGACAGGCGGCATTTCAGTAAATAAATTTATTTTCGATGAGTCGGTTTTGGTCCCGTTAACTAGATATCTTTTCTGGGTTGAAACTTGGAAAATATCGTTAGAATTTATCCGCCGAAAATATCTAATCGAAAAATTTATCCGCGATTTTTATGGTAAAACTGCTTTTGTCGGTGAGAAAATAGTGTGTCCGCTTTCAAAACGCTCCACTTTGCGAGTCTTGTAACATCGTTTACATTAAATGGCATTGGAAAAACCAGAAAAAAAAACATTTCAACACAACTGTTACCCATTTCGTTAAACGTGGCTGATTGAATTTTCTCAAAATGCCCGTTGCCACGGTGCAAGCTTAAATAATACACTCTTATGCATAATATTCACCGTTACATTTTGTACTATCGGCAGCAATGGGGACAGGCCAATATGATATTACTTATGGGCCCGGTAGATGCTCGGCAGATTTGTCCCGTGACAGATAAACAAACGACCCATGAAGGAATGGCTGTATACCGCCGAAGCTACCAACACAAGCCCATTACTCAAACGGGCTTGGCTGCCAAATGTTGTTAGGCAGTACTTTTGAACGACGTACTGTTGAACCACTGGTTCCATACTGTGTCAATTCTGGCAGCCAGTACTTCCAAGATAATATATACGGTACTGAGCCGAGAGTTGTCGGAGTATTGGGTGTAACTGCACCAGTACTGTGCCAATAAAAAAAAAAAAACTTCGGACCGGTCTTCCAGAGTTGTACCAGCATTGTGTCAAAATTAATATCCAGTACCGACATATGAGCAACGGTCCTGCGCCAATACATAGCCGATTTGAAATTCGCGCATGGGGAGCGGGGCCGACATAGTCCACGCCAGTAGTAGCCAGTGGTGCAGCCGACCCGAGGGCTCTGCATATATAAATAACCAGAAGCAGCTAGAAACTACTCGCGCTTCTCCTCGCGTGCTTTCAGTAGTGCTCAAGTTTTAGTGTTTTCAACTGTACGAATAAATGAGTCCCAAGTAGACAACAACAGTATAACAGCGTAGAGTGGTGAAGAAAAAAATTATCCACCCGATTCTCTTTCTTCTTTCGCTCATGACGTTCTCTCGGCTGGCGTGGGAGGAGCTCCACGATAAATAAACCCCCTGTGCTAAGCCCACTCGAGTAAGTGGTTATGTTTTTAACACGTGCTAGCGCTAAGCGAACACCTCACCCCGCTATAGTCATCAGACGAAGGGAGTATATACAGACGTAGCCAGCTATAGTATCATATAGATATAGCAAAGAGCTAGCAACCAAGACACCAGTTCGTCAGCTACCAGACCATCACCATCACCACCTTTCATCCCCACTGCTACGAGTGCTATATGACTATGTATGTATCATACACAGAGTGAGCATTACTACCATCAATGCATTGTCGTAATTCAAACACTAGCGCATACTACCACTACAAATGCAACCAGCAAAATGAGTGCACCATTCGCGAGAGTGAACGCGCTCCTCTCCGCCCTTCTCGAACACTTGCCGAGCACAGTACATACGTGCAAGCACTCACTCTCTTTTCTTCTTTCATCCTTCATGCAGCAGCTACGGTCATACTCACTGCAGCAACGTGTGCTCCAGGTTCTACAGACGTGGGGCGCGCTCATGTGCGCAGAGAGCACATGCTGTTAGGTCGCTTCGTACCAGAGAATGAAAGAGAGATGCAGAGGGTCGGTTAGAGGTGGAGAAAAGCGAGAATCGAGCGAGCGAGCTCTTGCAGCAAGAAGGCGAGCGAGTTTCTCTCTCGTCGAGAGATGGGAGAGATGCGCCGACATAACCGATAAATAACAACGGCAACGAGCCTGTCAGACCCTTGTTAAATCTCGCGCGCTCACACACGCGTTCCCTCTTGCGCCCTCGGTGCTGCTGCGCTGCTACTATGGTGTATATAATACGTATGTGCACTCAAGTACATATGTATACGTGTAGATATAGCAGCGCGAAGAACGCGCCACGAGCGAACGCCCCGTATTAGAATATATCTCTCTGCGTTTTAACACACTCTCCCACTTGCTCACTCCTCAGCGCTCGCCGTCTCTGCGGATCCTCTTTCTTCTTCTCTCTTTACAAGCTTTACGAATGCTCAAGCGATTGGACCACTCTCGGAGTTCTGGTGCTTTGTTTTTAAAAGACGAATGAGGTGTGCGCACTTCAACCAAAGAGTTAGCGAAACTGTGGAGGAATGGTTGCGAAGTATTTTATGCGGTGGACAATTAGCTTTGTATTTGAGTTATGTTATTCGTATGATTTGATACGAGTGAGAAAGGGATGAGTGAAAAACTATTAAAGCATAAGCATTGGGTTCGAGTAACTTACACTGAGAAATAACCAGCTTAGTTTAGTTGCTACGAAATTGAACATGAGGATCGTATCACACTATGATTATGTGAAGTCAACCTAAATTTTGTGCTGCCAAACATAACGTAGGCTCAAACCTTTTTCTCAGCTGAACCTTTGCCCATGATTAGACGAACAATCCAACAAATTTGAACTTACATAGTTTGAGAAACGATGCTACCCAAAAAGTTCGTAAAATTATGCAAGGTTTGTTTTGGTTTGAAGTTGGTCCGTTCCTTATCATAGCTTGATACCAGTGTCGAGCAGTGGAGAATTCTTGATATTTATGTATTGCCATTATCATTGCAATGAAGCAGTGTGTGCCGCAGTTTTCAGGCGATAAAAGAATTCATTAATTGACGTAAGACCTAGTGTTTCAGTTCAAACCTTCAATTATATGGTATGGAGCTAAAGTTTTCACCGTAAGTTGCTTCCCGAACAATTAGCTGTGAATTCCGAATTTCTCCATAAGTATTATTCGGTAAAAGTAAAAAATTGTGTAGATATTTATTAAAATGTCAATACTCGAATGGAGCGATATAATTTTGGCTTTGATAAATTATATTGTAAGCATAGTTAATGAGATAATAAAAATAGTGGTTTCGTTTCAGGAGAAGCTCGAGTCCGTCGCTACTTCGTCCAACGACTATTTGTCCAGCGATTCGGCAGCCGAACGAGCATGTTGGCGATACACGTGGTACCTCGGGCCGCCGGACAATCGGTAAATATTTGCCACGATGAGGGGCGCCGGCAGGAACTTTCGGAGAGCGGGAGACCACTCAAATAGCCCGAAGAACCTGCAAGTTATAACCAAGTAGTGCAGCAATCAGCTAGGTAATCAACACTCGGATCGAAGAGGGACGCGTGTACATAAGCTGTGAAAGATATGGCAGTCGGAGTAAACTCTGCGTGAGAGCTACCGTATGGCAAAAAAATGAAAAACGTTGGTAAACGACGCGCGAGGGCACTCGGAGCTTCAGTCATCGAATCAGGCGTCATAAAGTAAAAATGTTGAGCTGGAGAGGAAAAAAAAGAGAAAAAAGAAGCTGGTTAAGTGTTTGTTAGAACATAGCGAGGCATCCGGTGCATATAAATTCGTGGATGATTCCTGTAGCAAAAGCGTTCACGTCGACGCGCTAGATCGTCTTTACCGCCCATTCCCGCGGGAGCTACCGGAGCGCGAGAGAAAATTTACTCCCTTGCTCGCTCTCAAAGATAACGAGGCTTTTTACCACCGCCGTGTAAACAAACTATCGTCTACCGAGCGAGTATTACGGATTGCCGTGTGCTGCCGATTGGCTGATGCTGTGTATAGAGCTACCCGTTTATGTCGGCGAACCAGTGAGTGCACGCGCTTGCTAGGTGGCCGCGAGCTACCACGGCGTAACGGAGATTACGATAAAAAACGATTCTACGTCAGTCATCGGAAGCGTCTTCTTCCACGAGTTGATGTACACGTGGAAGCCCTAGCGCTGTATACGACGTGTCGAGACTTCCACTTACTTCGGGCGCGCTCAAACGCTCGAAAATAATACTACTTGAGCGCTTTCCGAGCGTTTCTACCGCTACAGATGGTGTTGGAAGAGTGCGAACGACTCTGGGTCGTGGGTCTTCTTCCGCACGAGTCTAAAGCAAAGCTAGCAGGTTTTCAACGATGTTTTACACGTTTCTACTCCGTACGGCATTGGCTGACAGTATCTACTCCAAGTTTTCTCGCGTTACGATGTTTCTTTGCGGGCTATTTAAGTGGGCACTTTGGGAAACCATGCTTCATGAATTTGTCGATGAGTACTCTCACGCGAGGCTCTCGCCGCTTGTGAGATCGTTAGCAGCTTGGCTTTCAAACATTTTTATTACAGTCTTTTATTGCTCGAGTTGTTGCATTGTTTGTTCAAGGCGAGCATCTGGTTCAATAGTTTCGTTTTGAACGCATACTTAATCTTCTAAAAAAACCGTAGGCACTTTCGACAAGCGTGCTTTATGAATTCTTTAATGAATACCCTCGCGCGTGTATCCGACGTCTTGCGGAATTGTTAGCAGTGCAGGTTTCGAACATTTTCAACGCAGTTTTCTACTGTTCAAAACTATGCATTGTTTGCTCAAGAGGAACAGAAATTCCACGGTTCTTCTTTGAACGTATACTAGAGCTTTAAAAAAAATCGGCTGGCACTTTGGCCAAGAGCCTTTTTGAATTAATCTGTCTATAGAAACGCACACTGGGATACTTATGGCTGAACAAAAATTGAGTGTAGTTTGTTTAGAATGACTATTAAATGTGACGAGACAAACGTCTGGAGCACAAGTGTCAAAATACCGTATTAAGATACTTTTCGGTGGGTCACGACGAGAAAAAGATTGATTGATTAATATCCTAATCAGTAAAGACGTTTCTGAATGAAAAATTGCTCTACAGCATTTGAGGCAAACGAGAGTGTTAAGATCATTCAAGTCTAGACAAGAGACGAAACAGCACTTTTCGAGTCTCTTATCTTGTATTTTATTGTGGAGACTGGCCGTAATTGAAGTAAGAACGAGAATTCTCGTCACAATGCGCTCGCAGGGATGTTAGCGTTGTTATGTATATTTCCATAAAAAGCGACAAGGTCGTAGATTCATTTCTGAAGTGGTGGTTTCAAGGAAATCTTTTTTTCGTTCCTTTCACTAGAGCCGCAGTTAAAAGTTCACATGCCATCAGTTTTTTCAATTTAAACTCTCGATGGGTGGCCCGTCGTATGTTTCTCATAAAATCATAGGTGTTAACTAGCTCTTGTCAATGGCTCCATGGTCAAGAAGGGCCCTTAAACTCTCAGTCTCAATTTCCAGATATCAGAAAAGAGGATCCGCCTTGTGATAAGCAGTGTCGCAGTGCGGAGAAAGTCAAAGGAGGAAACCGCTACCTTCAACGATCGTCTAAGTGGCAGAAAATTTATGTGTTTCTGGGGAAAGCCTGCTGCGAAATGTGTTTCATATTAGAGCGTGCAGAGGATACGCGTGCCGCTCTCCGTATGCGCTTGAACCGAAAAAAAACGAAGGAGAAAGAATGACTTAAGGTCCTTTGCTCGACATCTGTTAAATACTATATTCCTTTCTCCACATTTCTCCGCTCAAAGTCGGTGCCAATCTCTTTAATCTTTCGCGTCCGATGCACGGAGAAAACATGTATGTTGAAAAAATCATTAAATACTTGGAGCGTTAGACGTAGTTTGGGTGGCATTACCAATTGGTTGCTTGGCAATACCAATCGGTCGGTTGACATTACCAATCGGTTGTTTGGCGTAACCAATCGGTTGGTTTCGACACACAATAACTTATTTATGCCATATTCTACCATGCCTGTTGCTTGCCACGTATCAATTCCGCGGTTCCTACAGTTACACCTTTTCTCCGTGTGTTATTCCTTGCTGGGCACTCGATGCTTCACTATATACTTGATCGATTTTCAAACCAGCTACTACAATGTTTTCTTTGTCAGTTTCTAATATTATTTTCAAACGTTCGCACCTGGATGGATAGATAAATCGATCGAGGCATATAACTGGTATATTGCCATCCGACTACCTATATGCTTCTGTAGTGTTATATATACATCGGTATACGTTGGAAATATCGCTTTCGGAGGGAGAGAGAAGAAGAGAGTGACAGAGTGCAAGTTTCGAACCCCTTGCAATAACATATCTCCCGTCAGCGTGTGCGACCTTATGTTTACAGTGCAAACGTCGAGACTCGCGAGATTAGGGAGCGGAACGCGCGACGTTACTGCCAGGATCCACACGATCCTCGCACCCGCTGAGTGTCATCCCTCTTGGTGCACGAATTCTCGCACCCTCGTTCGTTCTGTCCTGTTGGATAAAAAAAAATCATTACTCGCACATTCGTATAACGAGGTTGTTCAGAATAGAAAGCACATGCGAGTGAGCAATTGATAGAGAAAAAATACGGAATGAATCGCGCTAGGCAATCTAGCGGAGCTGCCTCTACTTTTTTTCGTGAAATAGTGGAAAAATAAATTTTTCCGTGCCAGTTTATTCTTGACAGCAGCGCCAATGGTGAAGGAGCTTAATTTTCCTGAAATTTAGACAATCAGAAAGATCATAGATCAATGGTGAAGTTCCGGTGTTGGCGGAGCTAGTAATAGAGTGAGCTTGTGACACACGTTTTCTTATAGACGCTGACTAACCAAGGGTTTTGAAGCGAAGAACTACGAGATGTAGCCACTGAGGGGAAAAAAAACCGAAAAGGAAGGAAAGAAAGATCAATTTCACACAATATGCAGAGCGATTTCTCTCCCGCAGTCTCGCGTGTATCCACGTCTGTTTCCGTGAGGTCGGGTCTTCGGGGTAACAAGAAAGCGGGGAATAACGTCGTAGGGTGGTCGCGTGCTGCAAGAGTGACGAAGAGGAGGACTCCAAGGAGAATATAGGAATAAAGGTTCGCTGTTCACTGTTCTCTTTCTCTTTTCCTCCTTGCGACTCGTATTCTTTATTCTGGAGTTACGATTTATGCACTGTCATTTTTCCGGAGGGCGGTGGGTGACTTTGAAATGAGATGGCGAATGGAACTGCGAGATGTATAAGAAGAAAGGAGAATACAGTGTGCTTGGAAAAGCGAAGATCGGGGCTCCAGCTAACTTCGCGTCTTGTCACCCACTTTTTATTGCTCCTTTTACGGTATGAATAAACGACACCCTTACACCGCGAATTTACATACCATATACACTACTCTATCTCTTGGTTCTATGATACGCCATTTTGTCCGTGATTTTCCAGCGATTTTCGTACTCGGTGAGCGAGATCGTTCCATATAATGGAGGAAGCTGTATTGCTTTTCGCAATACAACTTCGCAATAAAGAGTTTCCAATATCACGAAAGTATGTGGTTTATTTAACAAATTGATTATTTCTAATTCGCGTAATTATCATGAGAATCGGTCGGCGGAAAATATTTATTTAGTTTGCACGTGCACAACACGTTTTGTTTAAATTATGATTATTTTTCTGAATTCATTCCGATGAGACGTTGAGGGCATTTATCACATTTTACGTTATTAGAAATTTCGACATACTCAAAGTACATGTGGATCTTTTCTTCACATTATATGTGACCGACGATAGTGAGAGCAAAAAATGTAACGCTAATATTAAAGGCAGACAGAATTATTTGGTCCAACTAATATGTCAAATCGAGAGATATTTGAATATAAAATATCTAGGACGTATAAAAGAAAAAGATCTCAATGTAGCACACGGGGACTTTTCTAAGGCTATTAAACAGGGCTTAATAACATAATGTTTTTTTAAATTGTATTTTTCATCTTGGTATTGATACAAAGTAAAAAAAATAATTGTTGAACTTTGTCTTTTTCATCTCGCTATTAATAGAATTAAAAGAACATAATTTTTTTTAAACTTTTTGATATCTGTTGGGGGCGTGATGTAATAATGACTTCTGGTTGCAAGAGATTCATTAAGTTATCTTGTGTCTCGTATTAATGGCAGTGCTCTTTTAACACTTGAACTCGTCTGATATTACCAGGTCTGTGTCTAAAAAAAAAGGCCTTATCTGTTATTAGTATACAGTAGATATACACCCATATGTCATCGAGTTGATACTTAATCTTAATTAATTTATAAATGTTGATGATAACAACCAAATTACATGATTATCGGCCATTTACATTGTTGTAAGAATCGCTGGCATTTACGTCAGCTTGTAGTTTGTAACCTTTGGCCCCATTTACGCACATGATGTGTAAATAAGGATGAGTCTGTTAAGATAATGACATTTTTTTCGTACCATTTTGATATTCAGTATTCATAAAAAATTACTTATATTTACTCTCTTTCGCTTCAACAAAACGACTTTCTGACGGAATTAACTTTTGTACACGCATGACTCGTAAGTACTTAAACATTTTTTGAAATAAGCTGAATTACCACCATCTTCTCTTGTATGCAAGAGTTCGGCAGCGAGGCCTAATAATATTCGAGCGCTGACTTCAATATATATCGGGCAATCGTCCCCGTTTTGACCAGGATTTGACTTCAACCTTTCCGACTTGGCTCGTAATTTTTTGTAGACTTACACGGAAAGAAAAGATTAGTTATCATAACCAAAAAATGAGTTGACACAACCAATCGATTATTATATTTCTCTTACAACTCAAATGATGGCGCCAACGGTTCGAATATTAATAGAGACGATTCGAATGGTAGTCTCAATAATTCGAGTGGTAATCGCAACGATTGGATCGGTTAACCTCACCAATCTCGCGAAGACTAATCGTGAATAGTTGAGGTTGCTATTCGATATGGTTGAGGCAACTTATTTTTGAGAGATTGTGTAAAGCAGATTGGAAACGTAGTTGTTACAACCAAACATTTCTTTCAGTGTAGTTGGACTCTTAAATGCACCATATATATTTTTTTCTGTGGCAATTTTTTTAAAAATATATTTTGAAAGTGATATATGGAACTCCATAATAAAAAAATTCTGAAAAATACTCCGTTCAATATCAACATTTTCTAGCTTATAGCAAAAGTGGACTTTATTAAAAAAATAATTGAAAAATGGAAAAAAATTAATCTACTCCAATTGATCAAATGTTTATTAATGTGAAACCGGACTTTCTGGAATTTTTCTAAATTTTTAGAAATTTTTTCAGTTTTTTTCGGAATAATGGAAATTTTTTCTTCATATCTTTTTAGAGTCGCATATCGAATGACATTATTTCAAAATCTGCAAAAATTCTGAAAAATACCCTGCCGAATATACCCATTATTGCCCCATATACTAGAATAACATTTATATTATGACGAAAAGGAATTTTTAATTCGAATCATAACTCGTTAAACTGAAATCCATCTAATGAACATACGATAACATAAAACGTGATTCGGAAAATTTTGGGGCGTACGTAAAAATTAACGAAATTTTATGGACGCTCAAATATCACATGCAAAATTATCCGATTTTCATGTGCTGATGATCTCCATACGAATTCTAGTAAGATCGATTTTCCCACAAGTTATTAATACAAACATGTTATAGTCAAAAGAAAAATTTCGGCATTCAAAACTGTATCACTTTCGAGCGAAATTATTCTTCGTACCTCCCTTATGGGAGAGGGCGTCACACGTCATTTGATTTCAATTCGAAGAGGCTTTCATCCCCCATTGGCTAACACAATAACCCTCTATTAAACAAATAGTCAACCGATCGCTTGAACAGCTACCCCGAATTACACACTTCCCTATAAGGGCAGCCCACATTATTGTGTGGGTGAACACGTACGTATAGTAGACGTGTATTACTAATGTACATTATCCTCCACCGGTTCATAGCGTCGACCTCAGTGCAGTGTTCTGGCAATCGTGCCTACTCAGCCCTATACATACACATTGGACAACAGAGTGGTAGAATCGAAGGGGAACGCCGCTCTCGCTACCCTCGGCGACACAATACGCCCACCCCGGTAATCGGTGAACGAGCTGTTCCTGCGTAGCCTAGCAGCCCTCCTAATGCAATTTGAGTTAACTGCCGGGGATGATAGTTTATACGGCATATATGTTACAGACTATATAGCAGTAGCTGTATAGTAGGCCACCCTGATATAAGCTCGTTGAGCACACAATGCAATAACGTACGCGGTCTCTGTGTAGAGCCCCAGCTCGATTTATATGGGGTTGCTGCTGCTCCGCTTCGCGTCACCTCCTCTAGCCTTGTTATTCTAACCGCACGATACATCACCATTCGGTCGGATAACGAGGCCAATCGGGTCTAGAACTTGTGCTTGATACAGGCAACTGTGTATATAGCACTAAAGCGAAATTCTCGGGCGTGTTTTTGATGGAGTTGGGATATCAGCCAATCGGTCGTTAATTACAATGAAGAGGTTTGAGTTTTGGAAAAAAGCGTGCGGCTAAGTGCGATAAAAATGCAGTTTTCAATTGGGGATCCAGAAGGGTAGCAGTAGACAAATAGTTGGTAATTTCCTGAAGTGTTTTGTACCGATTACCCAATTTCAGGTCCCAATGAGACAACACGAATCTTCGACTTCTGCTGATCATCTTAACTGTTTATCTATCATCAGCGGTATCGCTCTATAGGCTTCTTGGACGAATTTTGATGATTTAGGGTTTCTGCACGAACTCAATTTTTGCACCGAGGGAAAATATTTCATTGACGTCTAAGAAATGGGTGTGTTGATTTTGTTTTTATTGATTTCAACGAAATATTTCGCCAAATATGCCGCTGCCTCGTTTGTGAAATCAATGAAGATAACAGAGACGATTTCTTTATAATTTAATGGCACGACTTTTCATTGAGTTTGAGATCATTTAATTTGAAAAAAAAGTATTGAAAATTAAATATTTCTTTTCACTGGACTGATAACAGAAAAAAGATAGTTGAAGTTATATTTTCAGACACACATTTTTTTTTCTACAAGTGCAAAGTAAGAGAATTGAAAAATTTGTAACAGAGATCGTAGGCTTAATCTGAGACTTAGAGGAGTCGCCATTTTTCAACTGAAACGCAATATTTTTATTTTTTCATATGCCTCTTCGGGTCTCATTACACTTAGATTCAACGCTTACCGTGGCAAGTTTAATGTCAACAGCTTGCAATTACTTCGAGCGCTCAATCAAGTCAATTTCAATATCTCCATCAGACTTTAATAAGCGATACGAAAATAATCCAATAAATATATTCTCATCAGGTGACACGGAGCTCGAGTCGTATGTGACAATTCGACACGATAAAGAAGATGACAATTAAGAGAACGAGACGAGCCGCAAACCAGTGATCCCGCTTCTTATCGGTCCCGCGACTAAAATTAACGACGCAGCTCATAAATTTATTTAATTTAATATTATTTACAAAATACGACGAGTGAAACTTTGGGCGAACATCATGCCCGATATACCGGCTCGAGCTGTGATTCGCCCGTTAACTTTGATATTTATTATATTCATATTTGTCTCGTAAATTTCTGTAATCGATTTGTGTAGTGACCGCAAGCGGGTTTATAGTATCGTTGGCGAACCAGCAGCCGCAACACGACGAAGCGTTATAGTCGTCCTCTCGTCATGTCGATGGCGCGCGCGAGCGTCTATCTCGTCGATATCGCCCGCGAACGCCGAGCGTTTCTCACGGCGTCGCTTTCTCACGCCTCGATGCCCGTTATCCGCACGTAGCGTCTTGCACCATCGCGAACTTGCGTCTTTTGATTCAGTTGTTGCCCTTGCTCTTGCCAATTCCGCTTTTATTTCCGCTTGACCGTTATTGTCTGCAATCCGGACAATATCGCATTTCTCCTTTCATTACACCCTGTAATTGTACGATTATGACAATGAAATACTTATATGATAGCCGTCCTTCTGATTCTGTACACTGTTCAAAATGTTTGTTAATTAACTTTGCCGGAAATATAATTCAAGAGCATATATTATATTTTATTTAATACATGAGTGAAGTAAAATTAGAAATCGTTATATTTCACTTGTATATTTAATTTAATATTCTTGTTTCTGTAAAAGAGCTTACTTTACACGTTATGAAAAATGACACTAAGTACTTTTAGCAGTGCATCGTTTCGACCTTACATGTTTATTTATTATTCAACGAACCTAACATAAAACAATACGATATGTTTTATTCAATAGATAAGTGAAGTAAAATTAGAAATTGTTATATTAAATTTTTGAATTTCCATAGGAGTAAGTAGAAAATGCAATAATTCAACATCTCACTTGCATATCGAATTTAATATCCCTGTTTCTGTAAAAGAGCTTTCTTTACACGTAATGAAAAATGACACTAAGTACTTTTAGCAGTGTATCGTTACAACCTTCCGTGTTTATTTATTATCCATTAAACCCAACATGAAACAATACGTTATCACATTTTGAGACCCATAATTTGTTAATATTTTCAAAATTCCGTCTTCATGTATCCAGACAAGCATATTATTACAGGGTTGTAAATATTTTAAAGATTAATATATTGCATGGGAAGTTTTCTGCAGATACTGCGTAAAAAATTCAGTTTACCGTAAACGTATCTTGTTCATATTGTACATTTTTATAAAAATATTTATGATTACAGATGATTTTTATAATGTTTGTAATGCATCATAAACTAATTTTACATTGTACTTGTATATTTAATTTAATATCGATGTATTTGCAAACACACTTCCTACAGATGTATATCAATTCAAGGAATCCAAAAAAAAAGGATGTACTGTGATTATTCGTCCGGAATATCACCTATTCCAAATTTCCAAAATTTGGAATAGGTGATTTGAATTCCATTTAAATTCCAATTGAAATTTGGAATAGGTGATTTGAATTCCATTTAAATTCCAATTGAAATTTGGAATTCCAAAAATTAATAATAAGAAAATTATTATTCTTTAAGGTAAAGAGGTGCAATATCATATAACATAAATATGATATTACACCACTATAACGAGGATTTTTTGACGTCAAAAATTATGACTGCAGTGTTTTTCGACATGGATTTTTTCGTTATTACCCTTCCCATTCTGTACCTTCTCTACGTCTTTACCGACCGAAGCTTAGTGTCTAAAACAAATAAATGAATTATTGACGTGCAGAGTATGATAGCTATAGTTAATGGTCTGAGTACCAACTTCGACGCCGACCTACAACCTTACGTTTACTTCCTGATTGATTGATCGAACGATTGAGTTTATTAGGCCGCGAAAACGAGCCTTGTCGAAATATATACAATCTCCATTGACGTGTCGTAATAGTGTTACAATACTTATTATTTATGCGTCAATAGATTACCATTATAACGTAACATTCATGGGCGACATGGCATATTTATAAATGACCAACTGTCTCTTCCGAAATTACTTCTAACAATATAATCTGTTCGATTTGTTTGTCCAATCAACCTTGTCTGATTGTGTACCTGTTTTTTTGTTTAGAGATTCATCATAGACCGGGATGAGCGATGAATTCCTTATTTACGTTTCCCACTCGTTGATCACGCCGAGGGTGAGAGCAAATGTGAACTCATAGCATCGAGGAACTGGCAAACGTCTGGAGAAGTGCTGCGCTCCGGGATCAAGCCCCAAGAGGATTACGCGGGAGGCAAGCTCGCGCGAGTACCAACTTTGCTGCCGATACTTTCCGAGCAATTTGAGCCGATAAAACCTGCCGGCAAAATAGCGAAGCGTATATCCTTTGGATGTGCGGTTCAGCTTCGAGGCATCAACAGCAGTTCCCGGCGTGAACATCGGCAGCTTCGTCGGCATGAAACAACCGGGCAATTTTCACCTGAATTTCTTCGGGTGCTGCAGTACAGGTATATCTATGCTCTTGCCTCCTCGAAGTCGTCGTCATCTTCGTCATAGTGATGCACTCTGTGGCAACGATGATCTTGACTCGTATCCGTTCGCCGACCTGATGGCTGCGAGTCTCTCCAAAGCCCATTCGTACCATAGCACCACGAAACGATCATTTCCTACACGTACGGAAAATTACGGTGCGCAACTACTGTTTGCTTAGGGCAGTCGGTGAGTGCCTCTGCGACTCCGCCCAACAAAACGCTTTTGCTCTTCGGCTTTCGCCTCTTATCGGTACATTCGCCTTCCAGCAAGGTGGATACAGTCTTCTTTAAGATTTCCCTTTGTTTGTCTTTCGTCGCTTTTATTTCTCTTTCTTTCTCTTTGTTACTGTCTTTCGAGATGTTATGTTGCAGCGACCTCGTCTCATTGCGTCAATTTTTTCTCGACATTTCTACATTGTGCGGTAGCGGTGATTCCGGTTCCAAAGTCGCAGGGATTGCATTGCAAAGATGAGAATAAGCCAGGCTACGTTCTCCAATCTTCCTGCTGATGTTGCTGCTTCTGCTGTTTCTCTCGGGTTCTCAGTGAAGCAGTAACGAGGCAGGAATTACCCCGATTTACTGGCTTTCAGTTCTACCTGCACTTTCGAGAGTTATTGCGATGCTCTCGTGGCAGCGATCGCGCTCCGAGGATCGCCCGGGCACTTCTTTACAATGAGAGTAGGTGAGAAAAGGAGATAAAGCGCGTTTCTTTCTCGTAGTTTGTACGTGAAATTGTGTAACGATCGACAGACGCGCGATACCTTATACACCCCTCGAGAAATCACTCCGGAACGCACTTACGACTTCCGGTCCGTGAGCTTCTCGGGGAATTCCGTTCTTCGTGTTTTACTCACTTTGTACGCAGCAAATTCTTTCGGGATCCATCATTATTTAATTATGTATGGTCGATACGTTGCTTCACCAAATTCAAATCTATTATAGTTTTTCATTACAGAACGAGCTTTGAAACTACCAAACAGCAATTTTGCACTTGAGAGTAAAAATAAAATTGCCTGAATATAATTTCATTGTACTGGTAATGATTTTCGAAACTTTGAAATTGGAATACATAAGAAATTATTTGCTGAATGATAATATTATCTTGGAGAACTTACTCGATGAAACACATAGTATGAATTGAAGTAAAGACAAGAAAGAGGTAATATATTCATAGAATATAACAAATATATTGAAAGTACAAATATATATTTAAGCATCGGATTGAGTGGATAATTGAGCGTACATGTGTCACTTTCTTCTTGTATACTCTTTTCGATTGAACGCCTCTAAAACGCACATACTGTGAAAAGCGCGGCATCTACTAAGATACATATACACATACGGAACGACCCTTGCCCTTAACCCTAGAGCTTATACAGTTTACTCTATAAGGCAATACCGATTAACATACTTGATAGAGATTTGCAGAAGTCGAAATCGGATGAGGAAGCCATGTGCAGGGTCCTATTTTGCAGTCTTTTCTGCTGGAAAGACGGAAAGTATTTCAAGGTAATTGAAATCTGTAAGATCTGACTGCAGTTCACTATTGATGGATATCTACAATTATTTAAATTATGACATTTTTTCAATACAACTTATTCGGTTGTATTAAAAGTATTGCGGATTCCCATTGCACTGTACTATTAAAAAATTTATGTCGAATTGATATACATGCGTAGGAAGTTTTTTGTTTACTTGCCGCTCATGTAATTTACAGTACGTATTACAAATTTAAATAAGAGATATATTGAAGTACTTGCATAACAGTAGCTTATAAGTAATAAGCAAATATGATATTATTACATTACGCATATGAAAAAATTCTTCAACTGTATATTCTAAAATCGAATCTCGTGCATATTAAAAAAATCAAAGATGAGGACATTAAAATTAATAACGTTTACTCATTTATAGAACAATACATATGAATAGGATCGTACGGCACTTGGTTTGTGAATTTTATACATCTTTGTGTACTGATAATGTCGTAAATTTCATAACAACTTTGACATTATGGTTTCTGATATGAATATTAATATTAGAATATTGAAGTTCGAGCTTGATTGTCCCTCACAAAAGGGTTTATGCTGGAGACCACACGAACGATATTTGATGAAGCTAGTACACTGCAATCTCCAGACGCGGAGCGTTGCTTCGCGGAGCGAATTTGGAAGGTTGAAAGACTTGCCCAGGGAGCTGCGACCCTTCCTGCAGCAGCAACCACCTGGCTAGTCCCAAAATTAATCGACTGTGCTCTACAAATTGATTTCGAGCAAAAAGGTATACTCAAGTTGAATGGGTTCTCCGGTTCGAAGCGTATGCCGCGCTACTTCCACGTGCGTCCTTCTTGCATCTCGAACCTTCGAAATTGGCAAGCTCTGCGCCTTCCAGGACCGAAGGTCTGCTCGATTGAACGCTACCGGTACATACACCTGCGTGTTTCTCTTTTGTGATTTCTTCTCGATTGAAATATGAGTGATTCGTTCGATCGCTCGATCGATCGTTGATTCGTTCTAATCGTATGGTTTAACGAATTCATTAGACGTCGCGCTATAGAGAGATCGTAAACCATGCGCGCGGATAACGATGCATGGATGGAAGTTATTAATTTGTGTGTCAGAACTCGGACAGCTGGGATTGTGCAGTTATCCCGAACGATTCTAATCCCCACACGCTTTTCGCACGTCATCTCTTTTTCACTCTCCATACCTACCTCGAATAATTTGTAATTGATACTCGAGACACATCGTAGCGTGGTCTCGTAGTCATTTTTTAAATGTACACTGCATTTAGAGAGCGAAGGTGTTGATCATGCGAATATTAATACGGGGAAGGTTAGAGGTGGGAATGAAGAAAGAAAGAATGAGAAAAAGGGAGGAACTGGCGGGCGGACGGGCGGTTTAGTTGTTGCGTGCGTGACTTGTGCTAGAGGTGGGTATACCATAATCGCCGAGACACACAACGGGGCTCTTGGGTTGTTTTGCTGAGATTTATTGGCTCCACGCCCGCCGCGGAATTGGACAGAATTATAATTGGCTCGCGTAATTTATTAATGAATTTACGACGTTTGCTCCGATTCGCCGCGTCCGCGCTCCGACCACGTTCAATATTGCACTCTCGCGACTGCACGTCCGGCTACTCTCTCAAATGCAATCAATCCTAAATCACACGCGTAACGCGCGTTGTTCCCTGCAGCCTCTCTAGTCGCTACGGGTCATGTGACTGTACTATCCATATTGTAGCTAGATTAACATTCTTGCATCACATGAACATACGGATTTACAAGAGCTTGGGGTAATTCTGGGCAATGAATCGAGATAAAATTATAGTTCCTTGATATATTTTAGAATGATTCTTTTTTTTTCAAGTCTTTCGAATATTAATATTATAGAGAACGAGTATTTGGGGCTTTAAAATAGAGATTACAGTCTACCAATATATTGTTTAACAACAGAAAAATTCTAACTATTCGAGAATCCAACATTTTTTAGATCCTATATATTATTTTAATCCAAAAAGCGGCCAAACCAAAACTCCTAGTTATATTTTCTTAAAAATTAAGACAATTGAAGAAGAGAAATAATTTTTTTTCTATGGAGTGTTCTAGTCGTATTTTCTATATATCTGATCATTCATACTCAAAATACATAGTATTAAATATTATAAAATTATTGAGCCCGTGAACTTACCTATAGAATATTACTCTTAATATTTACGAGTATCCTTCTGGCATCGATTTATTTGATAGTTATCTATAAATTCGAACAAAATAGTATGACCAATAATATACAGAGACGTCATAGGTTCACATGTTCACGTCCAGCTTCTCATTTCACTCTGAGCTTTTAGTAAGTGGTCCTGAATTAATTTTTTTTATTGCTGCCAAAGCCCACAGAAAGCGGAGAAAGTTGTTACATGGTATGTTGTGACGAGGGTGCACTATTTAACGACAAAGTATAAAGTTGTTCATTTATGTTCCTGCGGCTCAGTTCAGAATATTTTGTATTTTTCGCGGTCCCTTTGTCGATAGAGTTCTGGATGCAATAAAAAACTTGACAAATGCGTTACAAGCCGCTCGCACCTCCTCTTCGTCGGGTAATCGTCACCTCCCTTGACTCGCTAGGGTATAGTCTTGCTCTCGTTATAGTATTGCGTTGCAATAGCTCTGGCTTTTCGACACACGCCCACTCCCATCATCTCTATATAGGAAGAAAGCGAGAAAGAAAGGCGTCAACGCGATTACATTTACAACATTTTTGCTTTTACGATTTTTCAGCTGGTTTGCGTTTTAGGGTCGCGCGTAACCCCTCGCTCTGATATCTCAAGTGGTTCCTCGCCACATTTCCTCATGGGATCCTTAGAAATACGTATATACAGTACTAAAACTAGTGTATGTATACAGTCGGGAAAATTCCATTTTCCTCAAAATAATATCCAGAAAAGGTGATTGCAAGAGAAAAGTCGTAAAAGTCGAGAGGAGTATCGGCTTTTACGAGTTTGTGCCTGAAATTCTCGAGACCAGACTGCAGAGAAAGGCTTTTTTTCCTCTCAGTTGTGGATATACGCCTCTGCTCGAGGATGCATTCGTTCTGTGCTTAGTCCTTCGCGTAGGAACAACGCAAGGTTGGTTCATACATATATCCATACGAGATAATAAAGGCAGACTGCAACGCGTGGGTGTTCCAGGATTCGAGTATTTCAGGCTTTGCAATAGGACTGTCTCGCACTAAAGCTCATTTTCTGGCCATAGCGACCAATGGGTGTGATCACCATGAAAACGTCCACTGGTCATTACGAGCCCATTAGTCGTATCGTGTGACAGAATGACTTCTTTTTTCTTTCCTTTCTTTTCTCAAATATTTCCTTCGCTCTTGAGTTCGATGTTTCGAGCACGTATCCTCTTACATCCTCGAACGGACGGCGGGTTTTAAAAATACTTGCAGTTGTGGTTTGTCACGAAATACTTGACACTAAAATCCTGCATTATTAAGCGTCGATGGGAACCACCGGACGTACAATTCGTTATTGCTGCAAGGTGGGTAGCGTTCCTGATACACCAAAATTAATGTCGCAATTAAAATTTGAAGAAAACATAAATCCAATTTCGTCTCTCATCTCAAAATATAATTGCTAATATTATATTGGTGCTTTGAATTTGAAGATGGCCATCATTTCCGAAGAGTGTGTAATGGAAATAAATGAGAACAATTTGTCATTATTCGTTATTTGAAAATTGGCCACTAAAACCTTACGCACATATATCTCATTTGAATAACTCAACTCAATCTCATGCAAAAACCGACTGTCAGTCTAACACATCTTCATAGACCGTCCAAAGTTTCGAATCCAAAGGTCCACTATCCGTCTTCCGCACGTTCTACAAAAATGTCTTAAAAACACAATCAGGGCCATAAGAACTTTGGGTTTTGCCAAATCCTAAACGCATTACAAAAAAAATAAAGATGAAATACGATGTACAAATGTATACAACACGTTTAAATATATCGATATGTATATAAGTCGCCAATGACTCCAGTAGTTGAGCAGACTCTGAATAAATAAAGAAGAAAATATAAGTATTTTTGAGTTCAAAAAATTAATGGAAGCCTTAGACAATATAGTCCCAAGAATAATTTTTGTCGTCAAAAATTATCTTTCCACGTTAATCTGTGCGTATAGCTCTTACGCAGCCACCCAACTCGAAGCCACGGCGGGTGTGGGTATGAAACGAGCCACGCCCAAGTGTCACAGGATCGAAAATCGTGCCGACCCGCGGGGTTAACGCTTTTTCATAGAATCAAGGCATGCCGAGATTTCCAGACCTTAAACACGACCACATGTCGCTGGGCAACCACATTCTCCTCGCTCTGGCTGTTGTCACTAATTCCAGTAATTGAGCAGATATTTCGGGAACGCCCCGACGACCTACGAGGTCAACTCTTGATTCCCCAACGGTACATATTCGTTTACCATTTTTCTGCTGCATTTCTTCACTCTCAGCACGAGTGTGAGACGAGGGTGTTTGGACGTTTTAACATCTAAATAAATATCCAAACCCATCGGGAAACATTCATACCTGGGAGTGCTTCTCGCGTGTCTCTGCTTTGTCATTATTTAATTGTCCTGAAATTTCCACTCGGATGAAAAAAAAAACTGTCCATTATGAATTGCAAATGTTTTATGTTGCCATAATTACATAGAATTAAACTGTAACTTTAGTGAAAGCTAAAATACAATTAATTGAAACACATGATCCATATATAAACTGTATAGGTACAGTAACTATCAACAACTTAGTCAGGAGACTAGGATATCAGTGATTTTATGCTGCATCATCTTCGTCGTCATCATTATCATCCAATTTTACTCTCACTTTCTTTTTCTTTTTGTCGTCTCTTGGTAATTCTAACTGGGTTTGAGATGATTCTTCTTCCTCTCGAGCTAGCCTTGTCAACAGTGCGCTTCTATCCCGGTAGCTCTTTCTTAAGTGCTCGACGTATTCGATGGGTGACGTGGATACCGCGAGAGAGCTTCTTCGGGGCCTAATGCCCTCCCTGCTTATGTAATCTCTAACAGCGGTTATACGTCTCTTGTTGCCTGTGAGACCGGAAACCATGCTGCTGCGTAGCATAGCAGCTCTTTGGGCTGGCACATTTGCGTGGAGGTAGTGTTTGTCCGGCACGATGTCGATAGCACGCGACAAACGGGGCACACCACGATAGAATCTGCTGGTTTTAAGGCAAGGGAAGTCCCAAAATGCTTGGTCAATTCCGAACAACTCTCCTTCCTGTAAGGTTTTAATTTCTCAACTATTTGCAGTTTACATTACTGGAAATTTTATCCATTAGTGGATATATTAATAAACGAGTGTAGTAAAATTACAAATTTTTGTATTGAATTTCCTGATTTACATTAAATTGAATGAAAAGAGCTTTCTTCACACGTAATAAAAAATTACACTAAATATTTTTAACATTGCACTTGCGGGCTTACCATTAGAGTCTGTGGCAGCTGTTCCTTCAGAGTCTCCGGTAAAAAGAGTCCAAGGAATCCACAGAACATTGTCGAAGTGCCGAGAATAATCATCGGCAATAATCGATGAACGGTTGCGCTGTAGGCAACGAAGGGACTCAAAATAGAAGACACATAGCCCAGTATATGAATAGTGGCAACGCCTTTTCCTCGGACCACCGTAGGAAGCAATTCCGCAGCATATTGTAGAGCAATATTTGTTGCCGAATTGATGAACAGTCTGCCGGTCATAGCGAAGAATGCAAAGTAGATGCCGATTGGAAAGCAGCAAGCGCCAAAACTTGCGAGACCGGATATCATAATGAAACTAAATAGGGTCCATTTCCGTCCCCACTCGTCCAGGGTGTACATTATCAGCACGACTGCCGGAAACTCTGTGGATGCTCCAATAGTGAATGTCGTAAAGATATCGAGACCTAGTTGATCGAGACAACGGATGTGACCGTCGTATACCATCGCCATGATGCTCCACGAGACGATTAAAATTATACTGGTATTCCGGAGACGTGGAGTCTTGAAGAGATCAAGGACGCTCGTTTCGTTTTTTGGACTGTTCTCGGCGGTATCCATGCACTCGTCTATAAAGTCTTCGAAAACTCCTTGAGGAACGTCGGTCCTGTTGATCTTCTCGATCCGCATCATGATCATTACGGCTTCTTCGATCTTTCCCTCGCTCAATAGCCACCTACGAGTTTCAACGACTTATTACGATTGGTCATACAGCAGCAGATATTCAGTGTTTATCTATTTTTCGTTCGTGATGTGAAAAAAATGTATCTAGTCTATTCTATAGATATTTGTGCTGTATAAATGCATATATATGTATTCATAAATGTTCAGAACACTTTCTATGCACATACTTGAATTATTTGAAAGTCAACATCGGTTACTGATATATTGGTAAGATATTCCAGGAATATGCATCAATGAACATAGAAAAATATCAAACGTGTACGAATTTTATGATATTAGAAAAGTAAGAAAGTGATTCTCTAAGGATATGTCACAAAAATATATTTTATTATATTTACAGTCGTTGACGTTGAATTTTCTAGTCTTTGCAATACCGTCATTTTAAAGCTAATATTTAAAAGATTTTGAGATTCTTTTATTTTCAAAGATGTTGAAAAGTAACAAATTTTCGATGCTTTCAGAATAAGGTTCCATACTACATAACAAACTCAATAACGATTACTCATACTTATTACTGACTATAGTTACATGCAATAAAAAATATATATAGTGATTTTTCGTATTACTGCGTTAATTATGACTGTCTTTGATAAGGATCCTTCTAAGGACGTTTACCGAATGCTTTCCGGAAGTATCCAAGGTGTAAAGACAACCGAAACGAGCGGAACCGATGTGACGATCGCGAATAATTTCCAATCGGCTATAAAGTACGCCAACCACGGCATCACTATAGAACCTATCGTGTAGAACGTTCCGTAGCCAACATTGGCAGCAAAAGTTCTCCACTTGGGGCCAACGTACTCGAGACACAATATGTACATTATAACAAAGGTGTTGTCGAAGGCGAAGCCGACGATGAAACGGCAGGCACTGAATTCCCAGAAGTTGGTGGTGAATATCGTGCCCAAACCACCAACGAATGCCATCAGGTTTGTACCCATGAGAACTGGAATACGACCGTACTTATCTGCCACCCAACCGAAGAGCAGACCACCACAAATTGCGCCAACGAAGAACATGCTCTGGGCGAGGTTCATCAGATATGCGTCTTCGCAAACCTGCGCTCATGTAAATTCCCGGATCAATATGCAAATTAATTTGAAAAAATGACAATGAGCAAATGATTTCAATAAGACGAAAAATGTTTTGCTCATTAAATCACAGCTTGCTGTTTTTGTTAGAACAGGAAATCATTTTCCTAGTGAATATTTGACTATTTACCCATTGTAATTCTGTTGCAAATGTTGCATAAGGAACACTTTGCCTCGTATAGTTGAAATCCCAATTCTCGCACCGTTTAATCGGCCAATCATCGTGAGGGTGACCTGCCTTTATGATCTCATCGATGGGTACGTCATACATCCAACAACGTGAGTATGGAAGGCTATGATAAGCTTCTTTTTTGAGCACCGCATCTAGTTTGGGTATCGCTATTTCTCTTATAAACTCGACAGAAGTATTTTCTATTCTCGGCAGTGTGCACCAGTGCTCTTCGGGCACAAGGGTTATAAATATTTGCGTGAAGTACACGAAGGACAGGAAAAGACAAAAAGGCATCAGCATCATAAAAAGTCCTCTCTGATAAAGACCAAATTCTCCTGGAAAATTGAATTAGGGTTACAATGTTTATCGAAGTTTTGTCGGTGATTCTCAAAGTTACCGAGATAGATGAGAACGTCGTCTAAAGTCACCACGTCCCTCCCTGATTGGTCGGGCGTAAAAATCGTCGAAAACGACTTCATCGTCCAGTTCTTCGATCAAATTATCTTCTATCGTTGATGGTTAGGTTATACAATGACATTTGCCCTGATAGCATTTCACGCAAACGTCATCGCATAACCTACACAAAGCATTTTCCGTCAGTTCAGTCAGTTCTATCTAACACACAATATAGTCATATTTCAACACATTCTGTGAGTACTTGTTGTCGATGTTTTATTTTTATTCACCCCTTCAAGAAATTATTTAGTATTCATTTACATATCTCGAATATTATAAGTCGGACAACAAAGGCGACGAACAAAATAATAAGTGTTTGCTTAAAGTAGTCATTGCGATAAGAAATTATGCAACACATTAAGTCCGATAACAATAATTCACGAATTCACAGCGAACGTGAAAAAAAGACGCAAATTTTTGGAGAAAGCTTTGAATTACAGCGGAAAAATATTTTTGTTACTGGAAAAAATTTCTTCCACTGACAAAACAAAATTAATAATCATCTTGATATTTCGCTGTTCAGAAATATATGAAATGAGTTAATGTTCCAGCCTCATTTGTTTGCATCCTAATGATAGCATAATGATCAGGTCAATTCGATTCTGAATCAAATTCGATCGTGCATTAATCCACGTCATTGCCATCATGCGCACGCTCGTTTATGGTTTTCGTGTCGGTGTGTCGAGATCGAGCCAATCAGCACCATCGTTTAGCTAATGCGATCAACGTGTCCCGAGGGGCAATTTTGAGGTGCTTGCTCTGCTATATACATGGATCTCTTCTATCCCTGGAGTAAGGAGTTTGCCGTGACCCGATGGGATTGGGGCGCATACCCTCGTTCCCTCGTGTGCTCCATTTTCCTTCGCGACACTTACCGCGCTCGTTGAGGCGAGACGATCTGCTACGTATAGCAAGTTAACTAACACAGATACTTTTGCAGGTACTACATGTGCTGGTATGAACTCCCATCATCCTGATTGAAGAGGTGAATGGTCGTGGCGCACGCTCTCATTTTTCCCGGCTACCAATTTACGGCGCCCCCTAATCCCGTAGAGATTTACATATTATCTCATGGAAGCTCGTGAATGGCAAACTGGTGAAGTTCTTCCGCTTTTCTGGGAGCTTATTTTAACGAAATCGACCAAACTTATACACTTCAATTCTCCTGTTTCAATATTAATAATATATTTTCGAATGCAAAATCTGCGTTGTATTTCAAACTTCGTTAATCAGTATATTGATCCGCTTCAATGGCTTTTGTTGTTGACATAAAAAGTAATAAATAGAAACGAGTTAACTGGATAGCTAAAACCTATATATCAACAGCCCATAATTAATATAATAAATATTAATATAATAAAATTGGAAGTTTCATTTGGATGTACTGATCTTATATAAGAGATGCCGTATTAATCTCTTGTTTGAGTTTTTTTTGTGGATTGAATGGTGCTAAAAAATTAAGTATTCCATTAACAAAACAGCGTTTTTGTCTGCGTAAACAAATAGTTGTGACTTTTCAATTAAAATAGTAAATGTAAAAAAAGAATTGACAAGATGAGCACGAATTTGGCTATAATCGTAGCGTTCACACCTCGTTAAGAAATTGAGCTCACAGTTCACCATTGCCGTAGAAGTGAGATTTTCGTGGACGTCATGGTGATTCCCTTCTCTGTCCTCATCGCAGTAGCTGTAGTGAAGAAGATGGTTGTATATCGCTGCTAGGGGAGAACTGTTTGCCGGCCTAATGCCCGGAAAGTTTCCTCGTTTTCCGGATCGATGTGGCGGCGAATCAGGGCGCAGTTAGCTAATGCGGGACGCGAAGGTACGGCCCCCGTGGGGTTGGATCACTCCTCAAGTTCTATCTCTCTCCGTATTACCCCACCGGCGCTTCTACTCGGAGCAGGGATTCGCGTGGAACGTGCCGGGGACCGCGGTAATTTGCTGGAACTCTCTTCCTCTCGTTCTTTACCATTAAACTTTCAGGGTGTCGTTGCAGAATATAATCTCAAATGTATTTACGTATGCACGTCTCATATCACCTCTTTCATAGGCTCATTCTCCTATCGCAACTTCTACCTCGCTTTTACATTAATCTCCTTGGATGTACGTGAAATAATCACGGACATGGTATTCGCTAATTGCTCTGAGCATGTATTTTATACCTGAATGACTTCTTCGGATCTTTCTGGCCTAGGACCGCTTTTGAATATCTCCATTTATCTCATACTTTTACCTTCTCCCTTCACGTAGCTGACGAATTAACTGTATTTGCTGTGAGATCGCTATCGGTTATAATAGAAGAGTAACTGTTTGACAACCAAATGATATAGAGGAAGATCACAAATGAGATGTTGCCATTGTGGAGGCAACCGGGCATTGCAGCGCCAACTGTATAGTGTTGATCCTCTTTGAGATAGGATCAGACAGAGTTAACAGGGGCTGGCGGGGTAGATAGTTATAGTGGTTCCCGGAGAGGGGCGGAAATCGCTAGACGAAATTACATTATCGCGCTAAAGCGTCCTCCATGCCGTGGGCAAAATCACGTCCCGTAATTCCCGGGCATTAAGGTAAACGTCCAGGGAAACGCGCGCAGGTTCCGTTTCCATGGCAACCCGCAACCAACCCCACCCAAAGTCCGCCAATCAATAACTTATGAAACCATCATCCCTCCGGCATCCCTTGGTCTCCTCTCTGCTCTCCTATACCCACCTCTTTCTGTCTTCCCAAGCTCGACCAATGCGCGGGGGAAACCGCCATGGCGGCTGCTCCACAGTCTCCGCTCTGCATTCTCCATTCTGGATTTTTCTGCAGCGGAAGATAAAGTTTCGACAAAAAAAAAACTCATCTGCATAGTAATCGGGCATTCCAGATATACTTCAGATTTATTCTCATGAACATTTAATAGTATAATTCAGTAGGAATATGGGTTAATTTGAGAATATTTTGTATATATGGGTCATTCCACGGTATTTTGCACAGCAATAAACCCGACCAACCCCAATTTTCGTCTAATTTTTTTATATCGTTGACTATGTCAAACGGAGCATCTGTGATGTTTATTAGAATTTTATTGTCATATTTGGTCGATTCATAAAATAAAAAATGAAAAAAAATCTGACGTCAAGTCGAAAAATCATATCGACAAAAATAACTAGGTCAACATTTTCGTGATTCAACGCAGTTTACGATAAAAATAATCAAAATAAAAAATATATGAAATTTGGATTTTATTTCTGTCTTTTACCAAGAAAACGTGCTATTTCGCTAATGTGGGCCCCTCCGATTCCAATACAAAAAATCACGAATATATTACATTGAGTCCCAAATATTTTAAGCATAAATGCAAGATGGAGAACTCATTTTATTCATTTTTAAAAAAAGTTTTCGGGTAATTGATTTTTTTATTCTTTCAATGTTCTGCGTATTTTTTAATGTCATTGATAATATTAAGAGAAGCACATGTGAATTTTTTCATAATTTTGTAGGTGTATTCGATTCATAAAATGTAATACAATTAGGAATAAAATAAAATCAATTTCAAGTTGAAAAATCACATTGACAAAAGTAACTAGGCATATTATGAGCAATTTTTCGAATTCTCAAAAAATGTAACCCGAGGTATTTGAACAAGCGTCTGGTAATGAGATTTGTAGATAAAAGCTCAAAACCCGAACAGTCTCACATCTGTAACTGAAGGGCAATATCATAGAGATAATTTGGAATATATTGATCTTGTAGCGAGTGCTAGTCTATTAGAATAACGTGAGATGGAAATGATTGTGTTATCATGATCCAGTCATCTCAAGTACAAGCGTGAATTATTTACCTACTGTAGTTAGTATTTCAGAGGCCACTTTTTTAGATCAGTAGATCGCTTTCCGCGTCTTCGTCTGACAAACGATGACATCGCGGTAGACTGTCCAATTGTCGATAGGATCTACGTTGATCACGGCAGCTTGGAGCGCGCGAGAGGAGCAATTCGTCGAAAGCATATCACGGTCTTCCGCTCGATAAAATCCTATGGCGGAGCTGGAAAGATGGACAGAGAGAAAAGAAGAGAGCGAGAAGGCGAGTGACACGGAGATAAATGCTAGAAAGAGCGAAATGGGCTGTAGAGTAGCTCTCCCTTCCTGCGGAGGAGACCAATTTGCGCCGGCAGTCGAGTCGTTCCCCACCCTTGTGCGAATACAAAACACCCCTCGTCGCCTCAGCTCGCAACCATCACGACTTTCAACCCCTGCGTGTTACTTCATCGCCCCTTACCCTCTCCATCAGAGAGGAAGCAAGGTAGGGGTTACAACGCGCGGGAAACGAGAACGACGGTCCGTCACTCCGATTGGCTTAACGATTAGGGGATGATTCGACACGACGTGCGCAGCACTCGCGCTGGGATGCGTCGGCGCGACGCTTGCGGATTTATAATTGATCGATTGTAAAACGTCGGGGCCGATTACTATTCATTTTTCGTTTTTTTCTTGTTTTGTATCGTACAGGATGCTGTTGCGCTTTCCCCATCCACATATATGTCCAAGGGGAGTTATTGGTCATGAAGTTGAATGAAAACTTTTTATTTGATTAACAATGCATAAAATGGAACACAATAATATGAAACACATTAAAGGTACAGCAAATAAGTTTCGAATTGAACTTATTCGGCTCCCGACCTTCTCAAAAGTAACGATTAGTTCAATGAAAATATGTATAGTATGTCAATCTAATTTCAATATTCAACAGATCGAATGGCTCAACAATTCAATAAGCTAACTACTTTTCACTATGGTATTTATTCCAGAAAGCAATTAAAAAATCAGTCCGTTTACCGTATATAGCATTAACAAATAACAACTCTTATCGTTCACACCTGCGAATAATTCATTGTTGATGAAATTAAAAAAATGTTTCCGAATATTTTTAATTATTCATTCTCCTGGTCTGTTTATCTATTTTCCATTATCGGGGAGCAGTTAATGTATTCACGAAGGCTAATTTAAAGGGCCTTTGCATCTCCATCTATCATCGGAAAGTGTTAAAGAATACACATAATATTCTTCGTCGATCCTTTCGGGTTCTCGTTATGTCTACGAAAGCGCTGTATATTCATCGCGTGCCTCTGCAAGCTTGAGCTCAACAAGCGAGCGTGCGCGGTTGGAAATTGAGGCGTCAGTTTTATAGGCTCTTTGGAATAGGTGACCCTGCATAACGCGGCAGAACAACGGAGTCTGTGAGAGAAGAAAAATAAAGAATCTAAGTCGCGTGCAGGAGTGATGCACTCAACGACGCGAAGAGCGAATCTTCTTCTCCGGAGAATTTTAACAAGACATCCCGAGGGTAGCCCTGGGCGAGAACTCTTCCTCCTGCATCACATTCACAGCTCCTGGCATACAACAAGAATAACCAAATCCTTTCGTATCTATTTTCTACCTCAAACACATTTATATTGTCTATTCATTTGATTTGGTTTTATTGTATCTGATATAATTGTATTTTTATAGATGTCATGGGAGATTTGCACTAAAACGTAGACGTGATTGTAAAGGAAGATCCAAGAACCATAAAGGACTACAGAATGACGCACGAGACATCAGCCTTGATAATCCTACTTACGTCACGTTTCCATTTACCTTACCCAACTATCGTAAATTTGAATTTTGATGAAAGCCGATGATTCTTGCGTTCATGTTAGAGCTAACGCTGCAGCAGCACGTGAACACATCTTCTCGAGGCAGAGAGGCAGCAGGATCGCATCTATATGGATATCAGCTCAGTTAGACGGAGCCAGTCTCCCGGGCGCTTGCTGTACCGGCAGCAGGTTCAGCGAAGCCAAGGCATACTCAAGCAAATTGAATCACCGGGGAATGCAAGGTGTTTATTGAGATTTCATGTTAATCGCTGTCGGGTCTCGGTCTGGACCTGGACTACAACCTCGTCGAATGATTGAAAAGGAGGGACGCGCTCTCCAACGAGGAGCTAAAAGTGTACCATACATATAGATTATAGTTATACGACAATAATATAAGCCGTGATACTTACGTCACGTTCCTCACGTCCCTGAGTTTTAACCACGCCTCGAATATCTGTTGAAGTGAAGCTATAGCTAAACATTTTTCGAGCTCGAATGTTCTAGTGAATGTCACTGATCCCAACCTGATTCGATATTAATAGACATTGAAAAAACGGGAGGGAAGCTCGTCCAAGGGGTCGACGTTTAATTGGGTATGTGCGAAATAACGAACGAAAGAGAACGCCCAAAACTTAAAACAAACAGATAAATTCAATATTGTGAATGCGAGTTTTTTGAAATTGCGTGTGGTAACTGGGGTTCCTCTCTCGGAATTCAATTAAAAAACGCGATGGAATCGAATTGGGCAGTTTTTCATTCTAACACGGTTTAACCGTGCCGATATTTTAATTATGCGCTATACACGCATTGTTTTTAAACCTGTGTCATTCTCACAGTGTAGAATTAACAGATTTTTTATACGTTGGAGGCATAAATTACTAAAAAAAAAAACTGTCGCGAATATAAATCGGGCTAGAAAAACTGTTTGATTCACTGATTTTAAATGAATCTTACACCTGCCATTTATACTACAGTTGTAAAAGCTGGATATTACTGTAGCGGTTACTTATCTTTGTAGCATGACATTTGTGTGGAAATCTGTTAAGGATAAACTGGTTTAAATCGAGCGTCTAGCCAGTTTTTTTTATTAAGGTTTTCTGTAGAGAGACTAGATATAATCTAGCTAGAATACACCTATAGACGGCACGGCTATCCAGAATCGATCTAGCTTTCATGTTTCAGGTTATCTGACGAGGAGATAGACATAATCTATCTAGCATATACGTATAGACCTTGGTCATCTAGAGTTGAGCGAGTTTTGCTTGAATAATATTGTTTAGCTCCACTGTATTTAGGTACCTGCCTCAACCTACGCAGGTGCGGGTAAATTGCCGTTATAAATTATTCACCATTATAATGTTATAAATCATCAACAGCATTTCAGCCTATGACATTATACATCAATACACATTTGTTAGAATTGTCGGGCGGGGATATTTTTCTTTTTCATCAAGTTCCTCGGCGTTTTTCTTGGCGAGATTGCACATTCATTAATAAATATAAACGAAGCTGAAATTGCAAATCTTTTTATTGCGTTGTGATTTTCGCTATTATTACCTATTTTTATTACAAACGATTCTATAACTTATATTTGTTTCATACGGAATCCCTAAATGCAGAAATGGTTTTCTAAAGAAAAAGTGATTTTTTGTAGTGTACTTTCTCTGTTAGGTGTCATTAATCGAAATAAACATAACTCATCATAAAAAACGACCGTATATTGATACTGTTTTTTTTTATTAATGTTAGGCTATTCAGACGAAAGCTGGGCTCGGAGACCGACAGAGAAATTCAGACTATTTTTGTACTGGCTAATTAGTTGCTAAGTGCACAAGGCGTATGAGCGGCATCTTACAGACATTTTTTTAATGTAATGACTGGACAGCGGGAAATTACACACAGCGTTTAGATCTAGCTAGTTTTCTGCCCTAGATCTTGTACAGTAAGCAGAAAAATTTGTGGAACCCTAACTGGTGGTGAGTTTGAATTTCCACACGGGCATTTCCCATTTATACCACAGTGGTAAAACTGGATATTACTGTTGCAGACACTTATGTTTGTAGTATACACGAAAGTAACAAGCAATTCTTATTCCGTAACATAAACTTTTTTCTCAATTTCCTGCCACGTATATATTTTATTCGTCATTTTCAAGTTTCGAACGTTTCCAGGACCACTTTATACGTGACACTAATCTTGTACTTTCATAAGCTGGATGGAAAACTGTCTACTTTAGGATCCTTGCTTCATGAACAAGCTATTTTGTTATGTCGTCAATTTTCCCATACACTAGATACTTAAGCGATAAGATGTTTATATAAAGCACATTTTCGTGGCGTGTGGCGCTTAGCCCGAGACAACGAACTATGATAATCGATAATAGAGCGATAGGTCGTCCTGGTCGAACAAGCACAGCTGAAATTGGTACCGCGACAAGTAGGGAGAGGGCGCGGGAGACAAAGTGAGATAGCTTTATGTCCCAGCGTGCGGGCGCACGATCATCTCTGAAACCCCGTAGACTCGGAGGCAACATGACAAATAACTCTTACAATGGTCTGTCTACCCTTTTTCTCTTTGCTTGTTCCTGCCTCTCTGGCATTGCTGTCCCGCGTTCTCTGTTCTTCTGCCGGAACAACGATCGCGACCACGTTGTATATATATTTATCTACAGCGACGCAACCCCACTTTTCCACCCCTTAAACTTTCGTTCGACTGTTCCACCATTACCAGCAGAATATACACTGTTATTCTAGCAGAATACTAGAGTGTATCTACATTTATACTGCAGGTATATAGATAGCTACCCAGATCAGTAACGGCAATTTTACATTCGATCTCTGAGCTGACCTATACTATAGTATCGTCTCTTCATCACTCTTTCTTTGTCTCGCTTCTGTCAGATTTATTGCAAACCTCGTATGGTTTCGTACCTTTTGTTTTATCTGTGTAAATATTTTGTTCATTCGACAAATGCATTTTATATTGTACCTGTTATATATATATACTTTTTCAAATGCCGATATAACCACATTCGACAGTATCTCGTACCAATTGCTTAAATAATAATGATCTTTTAATATTTCTCTTAATTATACCGAGTGAATTTTTAAACATTCTGTTGGAAAAACAATTAACAGGTAGACACATGTTGAGGTATCCTAAGTTACTGCTGTCATATGAACTTATCGGTAGGGTGTGGCAACGTATAAGTGTTGATTGGAAATAAAGGAAGCAGAACCAATACATTCAAGAACATATTCACTGGAACGAAGGCTATGGAAATATGACGCAGCTAGAATATTTTCCCATACGATATGATGTCAGTTACCGAGCGATTTCTGGTATACGGCATGAACTATTCTGAAACACACTATCCCCGACCCGATTTGCACCATAAAGGTCATCGAGTGGGAAAAGGAGATGAGGCCAGGGAGCTTAAATTCAAGAATCGTTTCGCCGAAGGAAGAGAGGAGAGTCGGTGAGAATTGAAGATTTTCCGATCAATCGAACAACGACAAAAGGCTCGTCGAGGGAATTGCGTTGAGTATATGAGTGTGTGTTCGTAACGATGCGATGCGTCGATCGCTGTTGAATGCTCGGGGAAATCGTAAAACCCGAAAAACTGGTCGCCTACGATAAACAAGACAATTTCGCGACGCGAATTCCCTCGGAATCCATAAATCTGTTGGTAGCAAGAGGTGGTCCACGATTAGGAGAGAAAACGTAGAGAAGCGCGTTCTGAGCGAAAGCTTCGCGCCATCTTGGTGAAGGGGCGATATAGTGGTATAGCCGGGCAGTCGGGTGGTCGAATGCGATTGAATGTCTCCCTCGACGGGCATCGTTCGCTACCGAGCGGTAGCAACACAAGCTGCTAGCGACGTTCATTCCTATACTCGCACTCCGTCCGTTCTCTCATCTCCCTCACACTCTTATTCTCTTCAGATCCTCTCAACTTTGCTTCAATTTTTTCTCCTCTTTTCGATTGTCGAACGCCCGGGAATTGAAAGGCTCCTCCGCTCTCGAAAGCGATCTCGATCGGGTCAATCGAAAGCGCTACGCGATTCTATTTTCTCGCCGCTAGTGGTGTGCGATGTGTGCAGGACCACCACCGTCTGCATGCCATACACACTATAGAGAGGCCGCTGCTACCAAGATCGGTCCTGGGCCCGCCTCGGGTCACCAGATAAATAAAACCGTTTATGGTCCGTAGAACGAAATAGCCGGACACGGTGCGAGCGGCAACATCCAGTGCTGGGAAATGGGATTTTATCCCTTACGAGGGATATTGGTTGTCCTCCGCGTTGCACAGTATTGTTTCACCAAGAGCCAACACTCGCAGCACCTTCGCGAGGAGTTATATTCGCGGAGTGTCTCCCCGAACGGCGCGTGGGCGAGATTTTGCTGCACCCTCTAAAGCACTTTATATGTCTACTGGATTGTCACACTTTTCAATCCGTACTTATAGGAAGCAAAATAAATTTGACTTCCTAGAGTTGTTTGCTGAACAACATTGATACATCCTGTCCATTTCAAAGTTCCTAGATTTAATTACTGTCGTAACAATACATTTTATTCATGTTCTCAATACTCCTATTTGATTCGTTTAACCCCCTTTGTTGATTACCCGATAACTGCATCGAATTTGTTTCTCTTACCTTATATATTAATTTCGTCTTGCGACTATTTGTAAGAGCTTGCCATGATAATAACACCAAGAAATTCACTGGTCGCGTGGACATCCACGCAGACAGCGAATTTTCGATTTTTCCACGACTGCTCATAATTTACCCATTCTTTATCTATTTGAGTTTTCTTCGCTACACATATTATCTTGCCGATATAACCATCTTCTATCAGTCTCTCGTCATGTTCTTGATGAGAAAAAAAATAATTGAAAAAACTAAACATTCGTTTGAATTCTGTACAATTGATTATAATCGTTTTTTAAGGAATAACAAATTTAGTGAACGGAACAAAATATTTGTTTGAATACGCTATGTATTCAATAATTGAGACACAAAATCCAGTTTAATTGCTTCAAATCATTGATATCATAGAATATTTTTATGAATCATAGTTTTAATTCAATATGATCAATTATTTTGAATGTCTATGTTTGTTAAGTTATTTCTATTGAATTGATATTACTAAATATTTCACTATACTAAATGAAGTAGCTAATTCAAATTGTTGTTTTCCAAAATTCTTGTTCGTAAAGAATATTTAATTGAATTGATTGAATATTTTGTACATCTAACTACACCTTTATTTTGTAATGACTACATGATAGATAGATACTAGTTCAGTAAACAATTGTTGTTGGTGCTGTGGTTGCAAATGTGATAGGTCGTGAAGGTTATTGCGACTAATAGCCGAATTCGGCCATCTATCGTCAATAACCTTCACCACCTAGTTCAGTAAATTTCCATTCAATAATATATTTCCTGAATTGGGTTAAAGGTCTAATCCAAAGCCGCACATTTTTGTGCCCAGGCGTGGATTGATTCAAGTTGATAATTAATTTTAGTTGATGAAATATTGTGTTAAATGAAACAAATATTTTGTTTACTCAACCGAATACAGAAAATGAATCTTCAATTGATTCGATTTAATTCATTAGTTGAATGAATAAATATCTTGCACTTTCAATTACATTTTTTTTACAGTGTTTAATAATTAATTTGTAAAAGCAATTCCTTTCAAATTTCAAGTTTTACATTACTGCTTTATTACTGAATGGTATTGTTAAGATTAATAATCAGTACGTGTACCGTATAAAATTGAGAGTGTAAACTGTCAAAGCATCTATTATCCGTTAATTAATTAGACTCAATTATGATTTCTATCATATAATCAATAGAGTCCCTATAATGAATAAAAATATTGTAACAGTCGTCTCAGATTTACTGAGAAGTGACAAACATCAACATTAAGAATGTATTCCCGTGTGTAATAGATATAATCTTAAGAAGCCTTGTATAATTGGTTTTTGTGCCGATATGCATCTTCACCGAGCACAGTTTTGCCTGGATGCACGTCTTATAACTCTGAATGTAAACGACTGAGTTGTAAATACAGTTATGTTCATGGTGAACGATGTCGAGGGACCAGCAATTCTTTCGGATTTAGAACGACCCCGTCGGGGCATTATGAACTATGCAGTGTGTGACGAGGGAGCTTCGAGAACGGAGTAGTAATACGCGACGCGCGGGAGCATAAAATTTTATCGACTAAATATCATATTTCGTTAAAATGCCGGGGTTTTCTTCGTTCGCGAAGTGACGATAAAATTTCGTTTTACGTGAAGATACGCCCCTTTGCAGTCCCAGTGGAAGTTGCCCGTTGTATGTATCTCTCTTTCTCGATCTATTCGTATTCATTCACGTTCATGGCATTCTCGGAAGCACGATCAAGTCGGACGCCGTTGTGTCAACTGCCGAATTGGCACCAGCAATCTGCAATATCTGTCGGAAAATGTAACAATAAGGAACGATAAAAAGACAAACCGATCACAAGCGGTTCAATAACTTCAGTAATAAAATATTCGGCAATAATAATAAAAGCTTGAGTACCAGTAGAATATAAGATGCGAATAAAGAGTTCATTGGCAGCTTCCACAGGGACGAGTTGGTAATTTATATATAATGAAATATTCTTATTTTGCTACATCGATTATAAGATATGTGTGAGACCATTCAAGCTGAATTTTACATAAATTGTGATTCTACCATTATTATAATCTTTTCAATTTTTTAGTTCATCTACAAATTCATATTTGAAAAAAATAGTTCCATATTTATAGCAAACAATCATGCAAAAAAAAAGTTTGACTAAAACCCGATAAGCGAAGCGATTTATCACATGTTATTGTGTCGTTTTTTCGATTATTCAGCAATACCAATTTTTTTTTCGTTTTTATATCCAAGTGTCTTATTTGTTTGATAAAGGTAAACGTTATTGGCGTTGTAATTTTTTCGACCGATGATTTTATTAGCACTTTACTTATAAATAATCTTATTCTAGTTTTTATTTAAATAAATATTGACCGAGCCTCGTAGATATAAAGTAGAAGGTGTGACGTAACAGAAGTGATTCAAGCGGTTCGTGCTTTTTCCCGATCCCTCACTCTCGGGATTCGGTCTACTCCAATATTCCAAGGAGAAAGGCTTTTTCCTGGGTAAGCTGCGTCGATAGTCCTCGTTCTCCTTTCCCTCGGGTTTTCTTCTCCATTTTCTTTTCAAGCGCGTACAGTGTGGAGCTTCATGTATATGTTACTGCAGTGTACCTATGGGGATCTCGAGTCTGCTGCTGAATACGATTGGAAATTGATTCGATCCACGTGGAAGAAGTTTTTCATCGTTTTTTTATTTTCATTTATTATTACATTATGTACGAGCTGTTTGTGAATGATGCTTGAAGAGTCGTTTCGATTGCTCATGGAGAACGTAAAAAAAGACTTCGCGCTCAGTTCTTCGTCCGCTCGTCGAGACCTAAGCTTTTTGCTCGGAACATGAAAGCGCATCCAGCTCTTGACTACACCTCTTTTCGCTGTCCTTCGCTTGCTCGCTCCTTCTCGGTCGCTGCATTATTTTATTAGAGTGAATTATTCATGCGCGTCACTTACACGGTATGCATAAGTTGCGCTCTTTCATCACTATAGCGTGTACTCCTATAGTAGTGCGTCTACACGTTGGGAGACAGTCGCACAACACTTTCTGTGTTTCCGATCGCCACAAATGGACTTTCGTTGTTCTCTCATATTTCTCCTTCCTCGGCTCTTTGCTACTTCGGAACTGTGCGGCAGATCGCGAGTTCTATTTCATTAGATGAAGAATAAACACTTGTTGTTGACGTTACGCATAACTTGAATGATACTTTTTTTGCTTGTGAAAAAGTATAAACAAAAAGCATTTTAACTAGCAACGATCCTTCTACGATTCATTACAAGTAACGAAATATAAAATAGGATTTTATACCAGCGGTGTATCTTCCCTTTAAAATTCATAAAAAACTCAATGATTGTTTCTTTTGGAGATATAAATAGCACGATGGGAAGATCGTGGCTGATGAAGTTCTCGCTAGTGAGATTCTCTGTACGCCGTCGAAATCGAGATTCTCGAGCACCTGCGCGAATTCTATGTGAATTCCTCACACACTTCTGTGCTGACGATTCTGCGGTCGAGGGCCTTGTTCGTGTACTAAAAGACACGCACTTTCGCGTCTTTCGGTGGATGTCATTCCCGGCACGTTTGCCAAGCGATTCGTAAAACCGACGAAAACGCTGCGAGGAGAATCGCAACAAAAATTCTCGGATCCATCCAACCTCATTTCTCTCCCGGTCTCGCTCTTTATCTCCTCTCCGACTGTTTCTCTCGCCATCTCTATCTCTCGTCTCCTCCATTCTCCGCTATTCTGTGCCCTACACGTCCCCCTGCCTCGCCCTTTAAAACCGTGCCGTTGCCATCGCTGCTGTTCGCGGACATTGAGGCCCCGGTGAGGATCTCACGATACGACAGCTCGCGCGGCTTCGCCCGATTCACCGAGAGCGACGAGAGCTCCCGAGATACGCGCGTCATCCCTCAACGTCAATCCACGAACCTCGCAGCAACTTCGACTGTTGGAGTACGTAGCCACGCCAAAACGAAGCTCAGTCTGCGCCGATTTGAATGCGTTACGATGCGGGCTCTCGATCCCTGCATTCTTGGAGCCAGCTCCTCAACAGCGCTACCAACAACGAAAGCGTTCTTCGCTTTTTCACCACTGAACTTCCACTTTCAGTTCTTTGCTATGCAGTTTTAAGCTTTCGTATAAGTAAAACCAACTACGGGGTGCTCTTCTGTTTCGCCCGCTAGCCGATCGCAACATCCCAGTTCTTTTTTTGCCACGCCATCTCTCGACGGTGCAGCAAACGAGACAATTAGACCGACCGAATTGACAAGAATCGCGTTGTATGCGACTGCGCAAAACTCGCACACGATTCCGCTTTATGCCAGTCATCCTTTATTCACTTTTTTTAGCCGATTAGACTGTCACCAACGCTGGTCGTCGCAATGGTCAACCCTAGACACAGTTTACGTTCGTACACATTTTCGCCAGGTTTTTTTATCTCCGACTAGCGAGCGGGTGGTTTGCGCTCGTCGCTAGGTTATTTTACTATTCATCTAATCGGGAAATGAATACTTATTATTGACACCATGTTTTTATTCTCCTCATGAATATATTTTTTATTCTTATGTAAATTTTGACAGCGATCATATCAAGTTCGATATGAAGATGCTCGGAGAAAAAGAGAATAGTTGAAATAACTCGCCTTTTATGAGTTGGCTATAAATGAGTTGCTACAACGTTTTATTCGGTGCCTATAACAATTTCGAAAACTTGTCATGACGACCCATAATGAGTTTACACAAGATAGTAGGCATCAGTGATCTTGATACTTGCCGCAACCCATTAAAAATAGTTTTTCAGTCTGTGGTTGAGATAACTCATTTGTAAAAGTCATCTCCACCTCTTTTAGTTGTAGGCCTAACCTCGTTTGATTTATTGGCACAATACATATATTATTAATTCTGGCAGCTATTTAAAGTGTCAGAGTAACGAATCTGTTCTTTCGCATTACTTATTTATGTGTTGAAATCACACACGACGATAGTAGTTGTAGCAACTACTTCAAAGGCGCAAGTACCTAACCGGTGAGTTCGATCAACTCACCAGGAAGTTCGCACAAGTCACCAATGAGTTCGCGAAACCAATTGGTTTGTACTTCAAACCAAAATAATGAGCGTTCCCAGCCGAATGTTTTTCGTCATCGTCGAAGTGTGCACAAGTTGGGCATCGGTTTTCCATGCAGATTTTCGTATCACTATTGTATGGTAAGTACTCAATTAAGTAATTACATTTGGTTTTTCTTAATCGCAGAAATTATTGAGAAGTATAATCAACCTAACGGTTTTAACCTCTAAATCGATATTATACACGGAAAAAACAGGTTAGTTGGGATAAACAAGTTACTGCGGATAAATATGCGCCAGCCGATTAATCAGTATACCAACCATAAATTTGGTTGTCGTAACTAATATCTTGGTTGATCAAACTAATTAATCATCTGGCGCACTTTTAACCAATAAATTGATTACCCAACAGACCTGATTTTCCGTGTAGATCTTCAAGTAAAATTATTTCCAAGTATCAAACATTGTTTCATGCTTGGAAAAAATGCACATTTCAAAACAGATGTTTCTTAAAACATTCGAGTGTATATATATTTGTAGATTACAATTGACGTGCAACAATGTAATTTTTATCTGAGAACTTATCACATTGCTACACATGTCACAGCGATACAGATATTGCCAGAAAAGTGACATAGATGTAGGTTTCGCAATAGTTTTTTTTTGCTAACCACTCAGTCGATAGTTCTTTTTTGTGAAAAAATTAAGCCGATAGACATTTTTTTAAAAATTAAGTCGATAGACATTTTTTGTAAGTTCCGATTGTCACAGTCGAAGCCTAAAATATAAAAACGCTGTATCTGAGATAGCTGCACTCAATATGGATAATTAAAGAGAAAAATAATTAAGAAACAAGAATTTAATAAAAAATAATCGTGGAGACATGGAGAAAAGCAGATATTGTAGAAAAGGCAGGTCAGCCGTTGTTGTTTTCAGCTATCATGCTGAAACTTCGTATTTAAGTGGTAGAAATTGATGCGACCTTTGGTATTGAATTTATGCGAAATCTGCAAAGCGGTTCGGTTTTTATGACTTTTTCAATTTTTCGAAAAATTTACGATTTCCCCTAATTCAGGCAAAATTTCAGCAAATCGACTGAAATGTTTTACGCTGAATCTTTAGAACGGTTCGGATCTTACGTTAATTTTTGTTTTAAAATAAAGATGCAAGGTAGAACCTTGCACATTGCTTCCTCATTATTTTTCAATTTTTACAAAGTTACCTCTATGGGGAAGTATGTTCATTGATTTTGGCTTCCTCATAGAGGAAGCTTTGTAAAAATCGAAAAATAATGAGGGAGCAATTTGCAAGGTTCTACTTTGTTATTAATTGCGTCATCATTGTTGATTCCAGATAATAATGAATTTGCAAATAACAATTTTCTTTTTTTATACTATCTACATTGAATTAATCTTTGCTCTCGCTCTTGCTGAGTTTCGATTTTTCGTTTTCGTGAGCTAGATTTTTTTATCCCCCCGACTCGTTGATGTACGATTTCATTATTAGTTGTGCTTAAACCGCATTTTGCAAACTCCATGAAACAGTTTTTAGATAACATCATATATAGATGTTCTCTCATCAAACGAATATCAAATACAATTTCATCTTCCATATTCCCGAAACAAACGGAAACCGCAAACACAATTGCGTTAATTCCGCAATCAGTTCCATTATGTTGATGTTGTACTTTATGAAACCGTTCTTCTGGATGAAAGGGGTACGGTCGTTTAAAAAGTACAATGTGGTCGGTATGCATTGTACATGTATTCATACTCTCGAATATATGGACTACATTTCGGTCATAGTCAGTATATATCCCATGACCGATAGTTCCGATAGTCCCAAAATTAGAGAACAATATTTGTAAATTAATATCATCACGCGATCGGCACTCAATCATATCTGGTCGTTGCAGATAGTGGCTGCATTTCTAATTCAACAGTGCCATCCCAATAATGTCGCAAATTCTTTGCTGTGGACATCGTGCAACATACCCGTTTTGTTAAGAATTTTGCTTTTCACTACATCATTAATAACAAAATAATATTCATCTTTACGCGATCCTATAACTAACAGAAGAGCGATGGCGCGCGTGCCTGGAATTCTTTTGCGCTGCTGCGCTTTTATAATAAACCTTTAAAAAGTAACGGGCTACAGCGCCCGTCCTCTTCTTATGTCAAATTTGACAGCAAACTGAACTTGTTTATCGCAGACTTTCCTAGCAACCAATCACAGCATGAATAAAAGTGCAGTTGCAGATATGAAATTTTGGAAAACTATTCTCATGATTTTCAGGTGACCAAACTTTTTGGACATAGTCTCCGCCCGGGTTATGCCTAACCGTTACAAAAACCGTACGAGGAGTTTACGGAGAACATTTGCGGTATGGGAAAAGATCGGTGCGAGCATAGCGAGCAATCGACTGCGCGGTTTCCCACCGCCGAAGCTCTAACACCAAGGGGGTCGAAGACGAATGCCGTTTGAATCTCGGACGCTAAGAGCCAATGTAAACGGGCTCTATTACGGAAATAACTCGCGTACGGAATACCCGCCGTATTCCCAGCTGCTCTGAAAGCATTGAACTGCGCGTCTACTGCTCGTTCTACGGAAATTCCAGGCTTTGCATATCAAGGCGCCGCCACCGTTTAGCCGCTATTACCTCTCCCGCGGCACCCCTCGTCCGTATTCGGCGTTCTGTACCTGCTCGATCCCGCTGCTTCCTTCTCGCCGAACCAAGCAGCACCGCGCAAATCGCGTGTTAACACTTCCCAAGTAAGAGATTGGTCTCATTTCAAAATTTCGTCGTTGGCTGTAACGATGGGCTTGAGATTACAATGTTTTCCTTCAATTCAATTGAAATACTGCTTACTACCGCATAACGATGCACTCCAATTTTTGGTAGCATACTTGCGATGCATTAGTGACGATGATATACATTCTTTGCCACTTTTTTAGTTTTTCGAACTTTGCTGCGACATTTCGCGTTTTTGCATTTGTTTCTACAATTCGCCGATAAATCTCTAAGCAATAATAACATTCTTACGCGGGTTTTTTCCATTGGCTCACTGGTTTCTTTATTTATTACAGTCGCCACTTTTACTGCTACCATGTGCCGTCGGCGACTCTCGCTAATGACGATAATACAATTTTGCATAAGGAATTTTCGTTGCATTCATCGGACTAACGACACTTTAAGGTTACACGTAGATTATATATTTATGCAACTTCGTGCGAAAAGTGCCTACTCTTTACAAACTCCGTGTGCGAGAAATCGCTCTTCTCACATTCGTGAAATAAAATTGTGTACGAAATTCGTGCGATAAACTCTTTCCCAACTCGTTTGATTGCAAAACTCGCCTTCTGCTTGTGCTGCAAACTCACCCTCATCAGAACAAGTTTCATCGCACGCGTATTGTAATATACTGTTATTTAACACTTTTCTATAAAAAATTCTCAAATTAGACCATTCAAAAAAACGCTGAGAATGTTAAAAATTTGTCAATTGCCGATACCTCCAAATATTTGTTACTGCCTAAAGTATTCAACAAAATTGTCATTAGTTTCACTCGACAAGGATTCTGCACCTGCGTTTTATACAAGTCATTGGTAATTTGGTAACTATTAATCTAGTATGATAGTAAACGGGTATTATTAGGTATTTGTGCTGAGAGCTAAGGTATTAAATTCGATGTAATGGTTGGCGTCAAGACGCTACCGAGTCTCTCGATTGCGTTGCACACAGGATTTAAATTGGTGAGTGCTTCGCTGCTCGCTACTGAAAGTCGTTCGGTTACTCGTTCGCCAGAGAGATTCCATACGGGAATCCGACTCGCCTCCTGCCGACAGCATTCATTATTAGCGTGCAAAAGTCTCCATCCAATTTGCTGGATTAGGCTCGCGTGTTGTTTTCTTTGCTGGTATTGCCAGAGGTCTGCACAGGGCGAGCTTAAATCTTTAGAGCGTGAACGAGAGAGCGTTTAAAACGACTTACTGTAGTATGCATTATACATACTGCATGCTCTTGTTGCTGCTACATGAATACCACTAGTCCAACGATCATCTCGTTGAGGGAAAGCCGCGATGAAGTGGTCACGAAATTACCATAAGGAGACAGGCAACAGGCACGGTTTGATGAGGCCTCGGCTAAGTTTCAAGCTAAAGCAACCTGTCTTATTATGGCGAGGTCTCGTTAGGCCACTGGAGAGGGCGGAGTGAACTAGAAAACTCGTAAAAGCAAGAGGCAATCGGTAAATTCTCTGTGTTTAACACGGGATCAATTTTCACCTGCATACATTTAAGCATTGCGCATCATAATTTAAATATATCGCTGCGTTTATATTCTATTTATCTTCCACAATGTCTTATGCACAAGAGTTATACTTAAGAGTACTATCGTTCACTCCTGGAAATATTACACCATAAACAACTATCTAATTTTATTGAATTAATATGACATTGCCCCGTCGGTAGGAGGAACTCAAATCTAATTTTTTTTTCAAGACTGTTCAACACGTTATTGAATTAATGTAAATGGAATGTGGCCGCGATTATCAATTACATAATATCTTTAGGATATCGACCCGAGCCAAATTGGTTCCATTAAAGCGCAAGAAAAAGTATTTTTGTGAATACATTTTTCAAGTTACTAGATAAACTTGTCTGAAAACTAGACTACGAAGAATCTTCGCTTTTTTAACGAACGCATTCATTGTAATAACAAATAATTTCTAAGTGGTTAATGCATGTTTCCGTAGATTTGATTCATTTTGCAATGTGTTGATGTTGTATTATATAATCTCCGAGTTGCTGCCCTGCGCACTTCCAGAGGGATTTATCACGAATTTTGTTAGATAAACATTTCCAACCTAGTTTCTACTGAACCAAAAACTCCGTTGACTAGGAGTGTAACAGAACAGAGTATTCTTTGCTTCGGTGGAATGAGAAGGAGATGAAGTAGTATAGACAGAGAGTGCGAGATAATGAACGTGAATGAGATGTGACTGTGGTTATCAATTACGTGATGGATGATAGAATTTATTCAGGATAACGACTTGAGCCAAATTTGTTCTATAAGAGCTTCAAACAAAGTATGTTCGTAAATATATTTTTCATGGTACTAGATAAACTTGTATAGGAACTAGACAAGTATCTAGGAACTAGACCATTTTATTACGAGGAAGGATGTTGATTTTGTTAACGACCTTACTCATCGTATTAACGAATAATTTTTTGTGGCTAATGCACATTCCCGTAGATTCGATTCCTACCGCAATATTTTGATGTGGTTGCTTTATCAAATGATCTCCCAGTGGCTGAGCTCCGTACTTTCAGAGGGATGTATCGTGTATTTCGTTGGATAAACATTTTCAGCTTGGTTACTGAACGAAAAACGCCATTGACTAACGAGGAGTGTAACGGAGTGGAGTAGTCGTTGCTACACTAGAATGAGAAGGAGATGAAGGAGTATAGAGAGAGAAAGTGAGAGAGGAGTAACGTGTGCGGTTGGGTCTGATGCGCCGCGTATCGAGGTACCCCCGCGAAGCGCATTCGCATTCTGGACCACGCCGCGAGCTCTCCTCCTTCTCCGCGTGTACGAAAATGGTTACGTGAGGATCGCGAGACCCGAGAGCACACAAGGTTTGAGCAAAAAATGGCCGTATTACCGGCAAAAAGCGCGGGTAGCAACGCTGATGATAACATCAGTCTTTCCTGTCTCCGTCTGACGCGTTCGGTCTCGGGCGGGCGCGCGCGCATGGCCAACGAAAGCCGAGACGAGCGTCCCCTGTCCTTTCTCTCATACGCCGGTTGAAAAGCGCGTCCGGCCGTGTCCTCTTCATGTAATTTGTATCGAAACATCGCGACGAAGAGACGAGAATCCGAGAACGAACAGAGCTCATGTTGACGGCGGTCTCTCTTCCTCTCTCTCTCTCTCTCTCTCTCTCTTGGAAGAGACCAAAGACCTATCGCAATTCGTGCAACAAAACAAAAGAAGAACAAGAAGAAGGAGAATATGAAGAGGAAGAAACGATAGACAAGAGGAAGAAGTAAGCGAGAGAAGGGGCGAGGTACTCAAGGAAAAAGAGCAAAAAACTTGTAAAAAATGAATGAAAGGAATATAAAACATCGAAAGCCACAGGCTCACACATCTTCGAGCAAAGCACATCCATCCGGAGATGAGAAAACCACGCGCTCAGTGACTCCGAAGCGAGGAAGACGGAGTAAGAAATGAAGGGGGCGGGGGAGAGAGAAATGAGTCTCGCGGCTTTTGTCTCAAGAGAAGAGCTGAGTGTGCGAAGAAACTGCTCTGTTCGCGCGGCTCTCTCGACATCTTTTATCCGTTGTATGTAGTGTATGTCGCGCGGCGACTTGAGCATTCACAACACAAAGACATAGAGTGGTCCGTCGTGCTCTTCGCGAGCCGCGCGACTTCCTTCACTCCGTCTCCGTCTCTTTTCAACCTTCCACTGATTCCTGTCCTTTTTGTCCTCCGTATATATTCTCGCACTCGCTGGCGACTCCTTTTTGCCGGGGCGCGGCCCGCTAACAAGCGCGGGGCCCCTCTGAATTCTGATTCCGGCTGACACTTTAGTGATGTTCCCCAGGCTCTCGAACGCGCTCACCACTGGCCCGACTTTATATCCACGATGCGAGACGCGTCACAGTCCATCCTGGCCGACTAGCCTCATCCCCATATTCGGCCCTTTACCTCGCGATCCTCTTCGCCAACGAAGCCTTGACTTCCAGCACCAAAGACTCTTTCAATTCTACGTGAATCTGAACAAGAGCCTCGCGAAAACCGGGACGAGCTAGAGAATTCTCGAATAATTCAGTATTCTGCGATACGGATTCGGGTAAAAACACAATCACGATTTATTTCTTAGATATCGACCGGTTTTGGAATAATCGACGACTTTTCGACGGGAGATGAGCATTTTTAGTTCTGAATCGCGGTGGATTTTTGAACCCGAACTTCCAAGTCAAAAAATTTCATGTACCAAAGTTTATAGTTATTACATTTTGGGCAAACAAAATTATTGGATATTAAGACGAAGGTAAGCAATCAGCGCAAGGTTCACGGTGAGTAGTAGAGTTATCGGTAGCATCGGGAGAAGGGCAAATATCTCAGACTCGAGTGTTTTGTTCTCAGGACGTAAATCAATGCGGAAGAAGCTTCGCAGCGTGCGACTATGCAAAAAGTAAGGGGATACGGATTCTTTAGACCCTCCGCACGGCCGAGAGCTTCGTCGCTCTTAATGTCGAGATTTCTATGCTACACTTCGCGTTGGGAGCCCCGTCATCGGCGTTATTCTTTACGACGCCTAAAGGACATTCCGTACCGTCCACGGTGCGTATCTTCCTCTGCGCTTCTCGTCACAAAACCCAACATGAACGTCGTAGATTGATACATTTTTAATGCAGGATCTCAGCACGCCAGTCGCCGTCATTCGCGAGGGGAGAGAAATGAGCTCGACGCTAAAACATAGGAGGATTCCTTCTCTATTGGCGACCAGCAGTCTGCGAGCGACGGAGAAGAAGGGGTGGACGAGAAATAAATAAGAAGAATAGAAATAAATAAAAAGAGGAAAAATGGCAATGAAAGAACGAAAGAAAGCGCTGATCGCAGGGAACTATACACGGAGATCGAAAGAAGCCGCATTCGCAGGGATCTCACGCAGAATCAAGAGACCTGGGATACTCCGGTTCACTGGGAATTCTTGGGTCGAGATTTTTTTTTTTTTTTTTTTCGACGAAGATCTTTGCGTTAGTAAAAGAGGAACAGAGACTCGGAACACTTTGGAGTGCAACGGGGAATTTAATTCATGGATTTATAATACTGTATCGTTATCATTTGCAGATGGTTAGGTACCACGAATAACTTCAGCTGTTATAGAGATGAATTAAAATGAGTGCTTGATCGTGCCAAATGCCTAATTGGTTGGCCTTAAGATTTGGTTATCTTGGCGAGTTAATCAGGTGTTGGAGAATTGATTAATTAGTTTCTAAATTATGGTATAATCTGGAATCTGCGCTAATCGCCAGCTGGTTGTATTATTAGTAGCACCACCTGTCGGGTTCCGGTCATTTGACCAACAATCATTTGACCAGCAATTTGACTGACAAATCATTAAACCGACACCACTCGACCGCGAAATCATTTGACTGACAAATCATTAGACCAACACCACTTGACTGACAAATCATTTGACTGAAAATCATTGCCCGATATTATTTTATATAACATCAAGTATTGGTCGAATTCACATATTTTTCTATTCAACGTCATTTATTGTTCTGATTAACTTTTTTTTTTTTTAAATTATTTATTGGTCAGCTTCATTTTTTTTTCAAACATGTATTGAGCAACTTTATTTTCGAAAATGATGAAAGATTGTTTTTATGCAAATTTCCATATTGTTTTCCCTTATTCCACTGAATAAATGTATTTTGTCGGTCCGAACAGTTCTAAAAAACGGTAAGGAACATACCTAAATAAATAATAGGGTGTAAGTCGTCCGGTTAATGCTGAAAATCGTTTGAAAAAAATCAGATGCTGATGAATAATCGTGGATTATCCGTTCAAATGGTAAGAATAGTACGTTGCTGCACCATTATCGGATGCGTCATTATCCTCTCCTCCCAATTTTTTTTTGATGCTAGAAAAGGCATATAGTGACGCATGCAGGCGCGAGGGGTCAAGGGGCAAAGCCCGGTGGGGTTCAGGGGCAAGTCCCCGGTGAGGTTTAGGGGCGAAGCCTCGGCGGAGCGGGGGGGGGGGGGGGGGGGGGGGGGGGGGGGGGGTTGCTACCCATTTATACTTTGTCATATTGTGGACAAATCGGACGGGTTTCGTCCGGTTAATCGACAAATAAATCCGCAGGAACAATCGTGTATCCTGAATTCAAATAAATTTGCAATCAATTTGCATGTTCCGAAGTTTATTTGTCGAAATAACCTTCTATTATCTGTCCGGATATTTTTTTAAACGATTTTAAAGATTTTCTAGACTAATCGCGCCCAGTTATTTGTCCGGATGTTTTTTAAAAAGATTTTTAAGATTCTTATGTGTCGGTCAAATAATTTGTCGGTGAAATGGCGTCGATCAAATGATTGTCGGTTAAACGACTGTCGACCAAATGATCATCGGTTAAACGTATCAGACCCCCATCTGTCAATGAATAAGCTTTTTTTTTTAAATTTCTGATATAATTAGTGACGTGATCCGATGTGAAATTTAATTCATGTAAAACAACCGCAAAGGTAAAAAGTAGAATTCAAGTGGATTCACTTACATCGAACTGACTTAATTTTCCGTAAATACATAAATTTGAAAGTGGAGCTATGAATTATCGAATATGTAATTCAAGCGGTTCGTGTATGTTGGAACGCAGATCAGTTAGTACGTTGTAATTTTCTGGGAAATTTCGATCACGTGATGCGTTATTCACGTGTACATTCACGTGCGCTTGCGATAAGACGATTGTACGTAATGGTTCATTCGTGCTCTGATACTATGTACATAGATGCGTGCGTGCGTGAGCGCCGGACGAAAAGTAATCGGTGTCGAGGCGCCTGTCATGCAAACTGTCGAGAGACACATTGCAAATTATAGATCGCAATTCTTGACGATTGGTCGTTCAAGTTATTTCCAGTTTTATGTCCACCAGTTATGTCGTTGCGATTGTCATATAAAACTTCAACGATTCATGTATACAGCTACTATGTGTCTGCCTGCACCGACTGCTTACTTTCCTGAACGTTATAGTCGATTGAGACATCGCACTCACTCGAGAGCTCGTGCGATTTCTTGCCGAGTTACGGACCAAGCGTACCTGCACGTAAATCATGCAAGAGAAGTGATGTAAATCTCGCACTAGGATCAATGAACTTTGACTATGCCTCGCTGATTATCTATGAGGGATTAGATATACGTCATACGTGGCATGGGTATCGATTATATGTCTACATATGTTTTCGACGAGGTTACATCGGCATAGTTCCGTGAAATAAGTACAAAACTATTCAAGGTTATCGACTTTCATGAAATGACGTAGATGGAAATTGCCTTAATGCACTGTAAAAACCAAGCATTATGTATTTCCTATCATTTACGTGTAGTCACATTTTACACACTTACGGAAATATGAATACCACAAAAACCCATACTTTCACTCATCTATACTTCCCTCCGTTTCCATTTTATTTTTATTAATTAGACTTACCCCTAAATTACAATCACAGAATGAAAGATGTCTCACGCTGAATTTCGTAGTCTTTATACGTGTAATTTGCAGTATGTAGTAATTGTCTCATGCGTGAGAAGCCTCATCTTTTAATCCGATTCCGTTTATTAGACGGGCTAATAACCCCCAAGTGTCGCTCATTCATAGCATTGAGTAGAATGTTTTATCGGCCAATAGTATTTAAAAAAAAAGACTATTCGACATAAAGATTTTGTCGCGTTCTTGAGTTGGCGTCGGCGTGATCTTTTTATAACAGAGAAAAAGAGAGAGAGAGAGAGAGAGAGACATCGGTATTGGATGAATAATAATATTGGATGTGGTAAATGAGCAGTATTCATTCAGGGACTCTCTGACTCTGTCTTGGTTTCTTGATGCAATCTAACTCAGAGGCATTTTTGTATTGCAGGCAAGTACTCAATATTTTGGTAATACTAAAATTATTATATATGTTTTGTTTTTTTGGAGGTAGAAAAAAACTGCAGGCCAGGAAGAAAAGTGTCCGCTTGTAGAGAACAGAACTTTATTCGTGTTTATCTTAACATTTTTTTACATTTCTTTTTTGAACTTTTCCTTTTATTTCCATCCACTTTTTAAAAATCTTGTTTCAGGTTTATTGTTTTCTAAGAATGATGAAATTGAATCATTCTCAGACCAATTTTGTGGCTGATATCTATATTTTTTGTCAGTTCTTTCGAAATTTCCAGAGTTTACTTAAACGTTTTGTAAATGAATGAAGAAGTTGCTATAAATTGGATCTGGTTGTGTCGATTCAATTTCGCCGGCTGATCGTTCTGGGGCAAGTCTTCGGTTTCTTCTCGGGTACGTTTCTTCGTTAACTGTGGGAAGAGTTTTCGAAGTTATTAGAGTTTCGATGCTTTTGATTGTCGCTTTGTTTTTAAGGTGGGGCATCTTCGTTTCCGTTTTTGTTTTAGTGAGTTCTTTTGATCTTTCTTTCGTCTTTTAATGTTTCCTGTGATAATTCTTTTAGCAACTCAATAAGTATATCAGTTTTTCTTTAATTCATCTTTTCCGTTTGCTTCTTTTATTGCTGGAATTTGTTTGACTCTTTTCCTCCATTCCCGGTTTTTTTCCTGTTCTGCCATTTTTTCTATAAAACCCTGGTAAGTTTTTTTCCTGATTTCTGGATTTTGTTTTTGAGCTTGTCGATATTCGCGGGATTTTTTCTTCAAAAAAGTATACTGTTGCTCGGTTAGAGAACTTTCTATAAATGTTGGAAAGTTCTCCTGTTATTTTTGAGGTCGCGTTGTTTTGACTGTTCCGTGCTCATAAAGAGTTTTTGATAGTTTTTCTCGGTTGAAGAGTTCGTTGATGGTGTAAAGGTGGTTGCTAGATAAGGGCTTGTCTGCTTTTTGAATAATTTTACAGTTAGTGCTGTTTTTGACTTCATCGTGCCCTTCTACGATGAAAGCTGGTACACGTTTAATGTGTGAGTTAATAAAATACCTCTGCATCTATTTAATTGTTAATCAGGTCCTGGTTTGTAAAGTTGGAAGATGCAATCATTTGGTCTGTTACTGTTCGAGGATGGAGGAGTCTCGTGGTTACCTCTTGCATTGAGTAGATAGTGATCCACTTAAAGTTTTCCGTTTCACTTGATTCTATGCATTCGATTTCTAGGTGATATCGAGGGTCAAGGTATTGATTATTCGGTATTGAGCAGCCCCAACATTTTACGGAATAGTCAGTGATCAGACGTAGAAAAATGAGAAATTTGTTTTCGATACATCGTGTCCAGGTACGTGTATAGCCATTCGATTTGTCGCATCATCTGAGAAAACAGAAACGATTGGACGTCGATATTTATAGGGACATGTGTATGAATAAAGAGTAGAAATTATCGGCACTTTTCAAGAAAAAATAGATGTTAAAGGTCGAGAGTTTCAACATATAGCAAATTTTAATTTCAAATTTTCTGCGGCCGTACATTTATGAATCACATATAAACTAAGCGATTAGATGTACATATAACCAATATCTTAAAGCATTCCCTGAAAATTCCGGAATTCGTAGGTGTCATATAAAGAAGTGGTTAACAGAATAATTGCCACCAATATATAACGGTAGATTAATTATAGATCTAATAGGATAGCATCACTCTCGAATAGTGTAAATCGTAAAATGGTTCTTCGCAAGCAAAATCGGGCTCAAAATCAGTCTGATATTTTCCGAATGCTTAAAAACTTAAATATGAATAATGTGTGTATCTAAGACCATGTACTGCCGTATTATATTTATCAGATTTTTTTCTATATCTTATTAACTCATGATAGATTGTTTACTCAGAAATATCTATAGGCAGGTTGAGTATGCCTCAGGTGAGAATAATGATTTTATGGTTGTTGCAGCAATAAATAATAGCTCGGGGAACCATTCGTGTAACCACTACTAAATTTATTCTGAGTGTTGTCTCATTATCATTTCAGAGTGTTATTCTGTTATTCAATTAGGTTCTGCGAAAGGACCAAGTACGTTGAAGTGTGTACAATAAGTAACAAATTTTCGTAAACGATTGTACTAGCTCAGTTGTTAAATGTTTCTTACTGTGCAGATCAACAATTTATTACTGCACTGATCATTTTTTTTTTACTTTGCTGATCTAATCTCTTTAAAACTCAACATATATCATTACAAACCATAGATATGACAAAATTATCGTCGGTTCGAACAGTTATTATCCGAACGTTATACAAGTGTCGTCATTGTGAATTAGCGTCGCCTGTCGGATTAATCTGATTAACAAGATACTATGTATCGAATCGAAGGTTCGATTCGATATACATGAAACGAACGAAAGAGTCATGGACTGTAATAAGTGCAGAGTCTGTGTCAGCGGAGGAGAGAGCAGTCCTGAAAGATTAATTTGTGGGAATAATAATGATTGGCGATCGACGTTTCGGCGATACTCCGAAAAGATAACGGGAGAGTCGACGTGCGAGAGAGAAGTAAAAGCGAGAGGAATGAATTAGAGTGTCGGTCCAAGAGGGAGAACCAGCCAGAACGCGTCCCTCGTCACTCGCGTTCCGCTCGATCGCTTCTCTCGAGCGTCCCGCGAGCGCTTATCTGTGCCCGATCTCGTAATTAATTTTAAACACATGATATAATTGGTCCCACACGAAAATTGGTCAGAGCGTCTCTTCATCTTGGTGATTAGCGCGCTTAGCCGGTTTAACGAGTGTGGAAAGCTCCACCACACGTTCAGGCCGCTTCACATCGACAAAATAATGATATTCTTTCGTCGTGTAATTCGTATTTAAACAGACACATCAACGAGTCGCATGAAAGTCGCTGACGAGTTCTTTGCTTTTTCGGCTATTTCTTTTACACAGATATATATTACACAAAATGATGATTATATTGTTGACGCATTCCGAAACAGACAGTTTGTTGAGAGATATGATAATTTTTATCTGATTCACTTTTTACGTCAGATTGACGAGTGGGATGTACGTCTAGTGTCTAGGCATATGCATAAAATTATAAATCGCTTCCAATTAACGTGAACACGTTACGAGCGTGTAATTATCATTCCTCAAGCTTCCTCGTTGATTCATCCTCTGGCTTGATGTACCTAATTCGTACTCTAAGACGAGAGTATAAGAATCTAACACTCCGGCTCATTACACTACCCAAACGAGGATGTATAACGCACATAATATCAGGTATTATCGTTGCCCAAATTTATGTGCGTTAATATCGAGCCTCGGCGTCGTCGGGCACTCGTATAGTCGAATAGTGAGGTGCGTCGGCACGCATACGGGAATATAGGCCGACGTGGCACCCGTGATTTATTTGTTCTTAATGCCAAAATATTTAGAGGTCGAGTTTACGCGCCGGCTAATTCCCAACGACCGGTTCAATTAGCCCGACGATGGCCAACTAACCCAGCTGGTCGCTGGGACTTAAACCGGTTTAGGATAACCGACGAGTGTGCCGCAATGCGTCGTGCGAGGATATCGCTTCTTGCTGCTGCTCCGGTTTCTTCTCTTTCTTGGTCATCGATGCAATGATATCGTCGCAATGTTAATCGCCACTAAGCCCTCGGATGCTGGGCAAGGCTGGACCTTAATGCAGCTTTCTGTCTTGCTGCAGTCATCGACTGGTACCTCGCCCATTTCGGACTTGCACTGTATACGGGACTTCTAAGCAACCGCACAGTAAACGAGCCTTTGGGTTGTCTTCGCTCCTCGCCATGCTGAAGATTAGCCCGATCAGATATCCTTGCCTCGCACGCGGTCGCTCTGTAAGTCGGTAAATCTCTCGTTTGCAGGATTGCTCAGGTAGACTTTGTAATGAAGTGCATCCATGTTGAATGCACCTTTTTACATTGTGAGTCTGAGTTTGCTGAAAAGTATTCAGTCTTGTATTCTCTTTGGCCACTATTTATACATTCATATTTTCATGTTGGATGTTTGCATATACTATCTATAAAGACGGTATGTTATGAGGAGTTCAAACGGAGTTCAAACTACATTCCGATTAACGGGAGTGGTCTTACCTAATGGCAATTAATTATGATTTTAGTAAGGTTGACGTTCCAATGGTCGGATATGTCTTAGTGACTGGATGCACTGTGTATGCAAAAGCAACGGAAATACAATTTTTTTCTGTAAATGAACGGTTACCAGAACGATTTTTTATTATAGGTTTCTCTAAAATGTAATAGAACAACTGTTTGTTTTTTTAAATGAATATTGTTTTTTTTTTTCATTGCAAAATATATAGCAATAAATAACACCAAAAATAAAAAAAAAACACCAGTAAATGACCAGGCTGATCCAAATCACACTTTTAGTCGAAATTAGGCTTTGGCGACAAGATAATCGCAATAGATAGCTAAAAAAACTGACAATTCGAATTGTCATCACGTTGCTTCCGCGTTAATTTTTAGCTTTTATGAACATTATTTTTTTCTTCCCCGTAAGAGAAACTTTGTTGTGTGATTAATTAAGTTTATTACGGATTTCTAACCAACTTTAACTATAACTATACTAAGCTATATCTTCAATCTTCATTTATTAGGCGTTTGGTCAGTCAATTTTTCATTTCATTTTGATACCATTTAACGCTGCACGTCACTTAAATAATTTCAATAATTCGACGATCCTTCAACATTTATTAGTAATAACTTGCTTAATTGGATTGTTTCATATTTATATACAGATATACCGTACTAAAACGGGATCAAAAATTTTTCAGGAAATTAAAAAAAATGAAAATCCCATACAACTTGAATGGTTTAATGGATGTTCAAAAAATTTGGTACGAATTATTAATTTATAATATCCCATTCGTGGACTAAATTTCAGCCCAATATCTTGAAAAATGAAAAAGTTTGAGCATGGTGAGTAATTTTAGGAGAAATTAAAAATATCATAATTTTAGAATCACTCAACAGATTCGTGCCAAATTTGAATTTAGCCTTTGTCTACCTCCACTATATATGTGTACCACATTCTAAAGCGATATATATTTAAAATTGCGTACGCTCTTGTGGTAACAAGAATCTGAACATACACAGTCGCATACATACGTTCACATATACACACATACAGACATTTTGTATAAACCGTTTTTCTCGACGTTTTAAATTATTTTAAGCATCCTGAGATTAAAACCTGAAAAACAAACATTTTCACGGAAAAAAGATTCCCTTACGGGGAAGCGAAAAAATAGTAAAATTCTAATGTTCAGTTAAATCATTAAAATTTGTCATGAAAACTCGAATAGCTGTTGTTCATTTACTGGTGACTGTTCAACTCCTGGTGTATTCACCCTACCTAAGTAAAGTTTTCCTAAACCTTAAAGAAAATAATCAACTTTTAGCTTCTGCAACGAAGCGTGGGAGGATCCCTGATCTTTTCACCAACGAGATTGCGAACTTGTACCTTAGGTACAAGGTACGAGATGAATGGAAGTCGTCGATTTTCAGTGTCGTCTTCAGTGATGCGTTAACCTTTTGACAATTATCCTATTGTTCGTCACCCCTCTTCTGTCCCACTGCGGCACGTTTCAACAGTGCGGGATGAAGGATACATGCGGGAAGCCTCTGATCGTCAAATTGGCTTAACGAAAATCCTCGCTGCCGGGACAATCCAATTCCTTAGCAACAATTAGTGGCTAATCCGCTGGTCCTCCGCTTAAAACTACCCACGTTCTCTTTCTTATTTACTGAATATAGCTTCTAGCCACTGGTGCATGCCAGAAGCTGTTCTTTCTCTCCGCGTGAGTTTAACTTCATGGGGCAGGTTCGAGTTCTCGTAATTATCGACTGGGTAATCTCTTTGCATTTTTTCCGACTTACCGGTGATCGATTGATTTACGGCGTTCCCTTTAAATTTGACACACCCCAATATACACTTTTGGTATACCAAAAAAAAGAATTTAAAAAATGTTAAGCTTCGGATCAGTCCTATCATTTAAGGTAGTCCTTTCGCAGTAGCTAGTCAAATGAGAATCCATTATAGAATTATTGAAAATAGAGATATTGCAAGATCCTAATAATTATAAGAATTCATTCGGTGATTTTATACGCATGCATAGATAATTATTCACCGATCATACAACCATAGCAAAAGTAGTGCGTTTGAACTCTATGTATTTGACTTGCCACCATGACAGTATAAGGTTAACTGTATGAGATTGAATTCACATCGTACTTGACTCCAGATATGAAAGCGAAATATCCGGTAAGAGACGTTTTTTGAGGAGTCTACGGAATCTGGAAATTCTATGGGATATTTCGAGTATTTGTATTTGCACGCATCTAATCGCTAAGTACGTAAATTATTCACTGGAATACGACCCGGTCACGATTTCCTATAACTGATTACGTTACAATCAACCAACTTTTGGGGGTTTTATTTCATAACAAGAGTCGGCAATCGCACCTGTTTTTCTGCATACGTGCCGCTTATTGCAGTATGTTTAACATATTTTAAATTGAGATGCCCATCTAATAAACACCCTCACGAAAGGACTACCTTAATTCGTCCTGCAAAAATGGTATTGTACATGACGCCATTTTTCATCGCCATTTTTTTTATCGACAGCTGAATATTATTTATTTAAAAATGGGCTATCAGTGACTTCTACACTTCTATTTCAAGGTGAAATATGATTTTTTTGTGTAAACTGAAAATATTTAACGTTTTAATCATATCATGATCAAAAATTGTTGAGCCACCTTTGAACAATGTCTTTAAACACGAAGTTTTCTTCAAATGTTCAAATTCGACATATTATTATATATATCCGATAAAATCCATAAATCCATATCCGATAGTGAATTGATATACAAAAAAATCATCCAAATAAGATTTAATGAGTCTGTATCATATTACTGTTAGCAATATTTAAAACTATACCCGAACAATTTTTTAGAAAATTAAATGTTCTAATCAATTCCCATTGACGTTTTTGTGCTAACATCAGTAGTTCACTTAATAAAAGTTAGAAACACAAAAATCACGACTTTGTTGGTCTGTTACTTTGTAAATATCACCGATAAGAAAAACTCGCCAGCGAATTTCTTGTAACGCGTCAGACCGACGACAAAATTTGCATTCAACTTTTTGTCCTAACTTCAATAGTTGAGCTAAAAATGTAAAAAGAACGGAAAATGTACAACATTAGAAATCTCAATGACCTGTAAAATATCAAGTATTGAATATAGAAATTCGTCTCAATAAGATTTTTCGTTCCAAATTTAACGATTCATATGATATAGTTATTGATTGTATAAAAAAAATTTCTTCTTAGGTTGCAGGGAAAAAAAATGAAAAAAAATCCCTTTCCCGTGTTATTTAAATGGGAAAACTTCGAACGCGATGATGGACCTCTAAGAATTAAAATGATGAGCTCCGCTTTTGACAGGACCTTTACTCAGACGATATTTTGGGTGGAAAGCAAAGAAAAAAAAATATCGCTTTTTTATGGCCTACGCTAAATATATGTACACTAGGGTTAGCCGGCACGGTCGTTTAAGCGCCCGAGTCTCTTTACGCTAGTTTTGACATCTGGCACAGACAAATAAATTCAATGCATGAACTTGGTCCTGATTTCAGTGTGTCTGACGACACCACCGACGAATCAGAGTATGTTTTAACCGCTAACAATGAATTTCGCATTTATCATCCATGAACTTTTTTATATAGGATTCAAAGCTTACCAAATTTTCATGGGATATGAAGGGAAAAGCTAACTACCAAGTCCGTTCGATATGAAAAAACTCTTTTGAACTCAATCAGTAAACTAGCCATTTCTGATTATCATCTAAAACATTCACACCCTAAATAAACTGTAATCACAACATAGCCAATCTCTACGTAAATCGCAAAAACATTTCAGGAAGTGCAAACACCGTTCAACAGTATATATGTAAGAATAAGAAACTGTTGGCAATTAGGGAATAAGTAAATGCGACTATGCACAAATACTTATAGAGTGAGAGTGCGGGCGAGAATATAAAACGAAGGAGCGTACCGTAAAATTAAATACAGACGTCATTGTAGCGGTGTGAAAGTACGTGCTGTGACGATAGTTACAGCGGCGAGTACTGCTCTTTTAATTTAACGTGAAATATACAACGTTTGTTTTATTGAGCCACTGCGGTGCGCATAGTTTTCTCGACTAGCAATTTGCGCTCACCACGAGCGAGCATCCTCCGTGCAATGCTCACAAAATTTGCGAGTTACAACGATCGTGGATAACCCGACAAGACTATTCCCGTTCCGTGAAAATAAGTAATACCCTTACTCAGGAAGAGAGCATTGCGCACGTCGTAAGCATAGACTGCAACGAGTGTGCTCCACCGCTCATTCGCGCGTTGCAGCAGCCGCAACCACAAAGGGGCGTATTAATTTTTTTTGCCGCCCTAGACCTCGGAAAGTTCGCGGCCAGCTTTCATTAAAAAATATGAAAAAGGCAGGGTTCTTATAATTAATCATGGTTATATCACTTGATATCCAAGACCAGTTTTTATTATTATCATTTTTTTGGAAAAAAAATTGATTTTTAAGCGACTGATGTTTCTTACGTTTTAAGAGGTCAAGACTATGTGCCAAATTTTTTATTGAATTTCTAAAAATCGTTACAAACGATTGCATACCGGTTGTCGGGTCAGAATCTTGCAACTTGTCATGTGTCGGCAGTGTAAAGAACGAAATAGCTGTACAGTGCAAGCGTGGTGGGCAATACATAATTTTTTGCTCGTTGATCGATGAAATCGATGACACAGCAGATTAGCACATAAATATTGTATATATGCTTAGGCGACATCAGTTGAATACCTTTTTGTTACTACCAAAAAGATTGGTAAATTTTTTTCATTTATCACCATAGCTTAAGTTTAAAATATCGTCTCGCAGTTTCTCAATTTTTTTTTACTTTGTCAAACGATAGCTTGCATGTGCGTCATATAAAATTTTCTTGGTTTTTTGTTGTTGTTGCATAAATGAGAAAATTCCAATTTTGCACACCATCGACTGCGCGTCGAGGGGGGTACGAGGCATTTTTTTTTTTTTAGAGAAAACGTTTCAACATCTTTTTGAAAATATTTTATACATTAATGAATCTATATGTTAAATTTCATATTAATCCAGTGTATAATTCTAAAAATAAAATAAGTTTAATTCAGCAATAATAAAAACATTAAACTCCCCTAAAGGGGCTGAATCAAATTTTTTGTCATAAGAAAAAAAATTCTGTAAATGATACCCTTTTTTTTTGGAAAATTTTACATTTAAACCTTATCAAGTAAATACCAAACATTATAATTCTGCAATTTTCTGAAAACATACAGTGTACCAAAATGATGTAACGAAAAAAGTAAATTTCTTTTATCCTGTCGTAGTTTTCAGATCAAACCGGTGAACTAATGTTAGTGTTTGACGTCTCATTTTATCCGTCGGTTAAAATGAGACATTAATTCTAGACGAATTCTAGAATGAGTATGGAAAGTTGTCGTTTTACCTTTTTGAAGAATTATGATTTAAAATGTGAAAATGAATCTTTTTTTTTCTTGTTAAAAACTCAGTAAATAATTAGTAACAGTAAATGTAATGTCCCTGCATCCAGGATTGCTATACTTATCTTAGAATGCACATTTCGACCAATGAAATGAGACATCGAACACTAAAATTTGATCACTAGTTTGATCTGAAAGCTACGACACGATAAACAGTTACTTTTGACCCCACACAATTTTGGTGCACCGTATGAGTTTAAAAAAATGGCAGAATTGAAATGGTTGATATGAACTTTACGACGATTAAATCCAAGATTTTTCAAAAGAAAAATATCGTCCACAGATTTCTTTTCTTATGACATTTTTTAGGTGACTCAGACCCCTGAGAGACCAAACGCCAAGTAAAGCGGATTCGATCAAAATTATCGGTGAAATTAAGGACGAACTCGAACTCCGAGCTCTTTTAGCTCGGATTTTTTCAGGATGTGCTATTCCTTGTAAAGAGCGTCGTTGATTACAGGTCAAATTTTATTCGCATTTTATTTTTTCATGCAAAATTTACGAAACATTCTGTTATCCGACCTTTATCAACGCTATAAAAATATCATATTAAACAAGAAATATATGAAAATATGCTGCCCTCAAACTTTTGCTGCCCTAGGCGCGGGCCTATGAGTAAATCCGCTCCTGCAGTCACAGCAGCAGCAGGAACAGCAGCATAGCTACCGCGATCCCGTTATCGCCCCCGACGCGACGCATATTATACCTTCACCACTCGGCTTCGCGACGTTATAATTTTAATCTTCGTTACAATGAGGCAGTGCGCGAGCAGCCCGCGCCTTTCCGCAGACGGAAATTACACCTTGTAGATAAACAATTTTATAGTCTACAATAAAATACGTCGCTTATACCTCCACCTCATACTTATTAATAGTGTAGCAACAACTCAGTGCTCGGGCCCTATTAACAGTTGCCGAGAAATATATACGTACACACATATCTATATATATGTATATTCGCGAAAGATTATTTTCACAGTTCGGTAAATACGTTTATATTCGGCACGCGAAGCTCAGCAGGGTGAAAACGATTATTCTTTGATCGGTATCGCTGCGTGTCCGTATCGAAATATTCGAAGGTACATATATAGCGATATTAAATGAGAGATTGGGAGAAGATTTCAAGCGTATAGGCGGCCATTTATATTTATTTACGGTGGTACGACTGGTCCAGTGCTCAGGGCATAGTATATTGCGCTCTGTAGTATATATAAGCCAGAAAGGAGGAGAGTGAGAGAGATGGAAAAGAAGCGTGGAATCCGGCTATAAAAATCACCCTCATTAATACCATCGGATTTCATAAATCTTGAGTAATAAGTTTTTACGCATTGGTTATGGCGTATAATGGTGGCATAATTGTGCGCCAGTGGGCACACGGTTATATCCTCGTTTTCGATATACATGGCTTTATGGTATATGTGTGTACGTATATTATACGGTAAACACATAGGTGAGAGGTAAATACATAAATACCAACACGCGGCGGGACACCGAGCGGCAGCACAGCACACGCGTGAATACATAAACGAATAAATATCATCGTCGCGCAGCTCTCTCTCGCGATCCCAGCAGCCACGAAGATCGTTACTGCTATATAGTATTTAGTAGTTGAAGAACGTGCAAGCGAGCAGACAAGAGCACGAGAAGAGACGTATTTTTATAGCAGTTACTGCTATACGCTGCTGGGGCAATCGTTTCCGAACGCGTGTCTTATGGTAATATTCCGTGGTGTTAGCAGGGTCTTACAATATTATTTGTCCGCGTTAAATCGCATGACCGATCGTTTCGACGTCTTCCGTCTCACGGTTCTCAATTCACGATTCTTCCAATTCATATCAGCCGACTTGAATGAATAATTATTAGCTATAATCATCTGCGGTAATTCTGGGCAATCACTGTCGTTCAATTTGTGTATATAGATTGTAGACATCCGTAATCTTCGGACCACTCAACGAAATTATTGTTAACGTTGGCTAAAACAAGTTTTTTAACACATTAAAAACAAAATCTATTCGAGAAATCCATTCATTTCGTCCGAGAATGAAACAACCTTTCTAATATATTAAAAACGAAATCTATTCGAGAAATCATTGATTAAATTGGACCGATTCGTCTTCTTGACTCCGATAATAATCACCGATGTTCGATTAGATGTTGACGATCAATGGAGATTAAAGTTTCAAACATCGAATGCAAGAGTTCTTCTTCCTAAAAGTCTATAACAACTACTAAATATATGATTTCAACTACATTTTCGTTGCAAATTTAGAAAATGTCAAATTCCTTTGTTTCATTTAATAATTAAAGAACAAAAGAATGAAAGAAAAAAAAAAATTTCCATTTTACAACATTATTTTCTATTGTGCTATGTAATCACTTATATACGTTTGAAATGCTAGTTTAAATGTTACTTATACCTAACAAAAGGCTTCAAATGTGTAAAACATAACTACAATAGAAAAGTTTAAGGAGAATATTCAAAAGACACATTTCATTCAATATTTCGATATACAGTTTGAAAAACAAATTTTTACGTTTCGCCGCGTTTCAACTGGGTCGACCGATGGCTCTGGAACACCACAATTATGGTCCTATGTTAAACTTTTCTAACCTGCATCCTTCGAAGTAACGTAGAACCTTGCCGACTTGCTATTTTTGTACAATATTGCGAACTGTCGATTTGATTCCACGGCTCTCTGCAATCTGGTGCGGTTACGTGCCTAAGCTAGACCCTCGAGAAACAATAATATATTTTTTGTTACGTTTTACTGTCTGAATTATAAGGCTTTAAGCTGGTTGCCTTGCATCTTTAGATTAGGAAATTAATATGGTCTTGTTTTTTTTTCATTTGTTAGTTTATATTATGGAGCTGTAACACTTTTTCTTTACTTTTTGCGCGGCTATTCAATTTATTTCGTTCAACTTTCTTTTTCAGATTCCATTTGTCTTCTCCATTAATTATGAGTTATCTTCATCTTCGATTCTGTATCTAGACGTGTTATCCTGTCTGATTGTAAATAGATTCGTCCGTGTATTATGCGATAAAAAAATAATAATAAAAGTAATAAGCTCGACTATCCGTACCTGCTTAAGACTAATGTTAAAAAGATGCAAATTCATAAAAGACTACAAGACGATTGATAACAATTATGCAGGAACTGTCGCGTAACATAGAGAATAATGGTCATGTATAATTTGTCTATAATTAACGTCTACTTACAAATTATACGCATTAGCTTTTTATTTAAATAAAGCCCCAGTTCCATTCAAATACATACACGTGTCCGTGCGTCCTTAACCCTCTCAAGTTCCTAGCTCTTACTTAAATGAAGATGTGTCTTTTTATTTCGATGCAAATTCCTAAATTTACATGAAACCGATTTTCTTTTGAGCACAGTATAATATACGTTCGCTAATTTATTGTGCTATAAAAGTAGCTCCTTCGTAGACGACTGTACGGACATTGATTATTTCGAAGATGTCTTGCATGAGAAGTAACTCGAATAGTTTAGCAGATATAATTCGTATTTCACACCGTTGATAGTCTATATTGCGGATAAATTTGGGGAATTGCTTGATAATTCGGAACGAATGAGAACCACCGTACCGAATTTTGTTTGGCGTTAACCCGAAGGCAAGGAGCGAGCAATGGAAAAGGACAGAGAAAGAGGGAGAAAGAGATAAAGCGGAGGGAGCGAAAGAAGAGAGGGGATCGGTTGGATCGGGCGGTGTTTGGCAGACAATTACTCGAGGGACCCCCCGCGGCAGGGATGGATGTCTCTCTTGGTTCTCCTCCCAGGCACAGCCCGTACGGCATACCTATACGCCGTGGCTAGTCCGAATGGCTCTCGCTCGAAGCTGCGTTCCACCGTAGCACACCTTTTTACGTCTCTCTCTCTGGGCGCATGGTTATTCCTTGTGTTTTGTAAAGGACAGCAAAAGAGGCTCGACCTCTTCCACCCTTCGGTCCTCGCCTCCCGTCCCCCGGCATGTGTTCGCGCGCGCGCGTGGACTCACGCGTTCCTATAAACTGTTTGTTTAGTTGATATATCGTGGAGATACTTATCACCTCGTATACGATATGAGAAACGCTCGGTAGGCATTACGAGTGAGATATCGTATCCTAAAAGGAATCTAATGACGCTTGCTCGGCGGGGATGCATGTTGCCTCGCTTCTTCTCCTTCTCACTCTGCTCTCAAATACCTACTGCATATATTCTATGAATAATCGAGCTATGATTCGATGCAACTCTTTATCTTGCGCTGCACCATATTCGCGCACGTTTAATTCCCACCTTGTATTGTTTTTCGTTTTTACCTGTCGTACGTCATAGAGTTGCAAGAATCGATGAGCTCAAGAAGTATTTTAAGTGCATTGATGCATTGTAGTCGATTAACTATCTGCTATTAAAATACTGTAAATTTATCAATATTCACTGAGTTTGGCCATTGAAGTCAATATTCAGAACCTTTCTCGTGAAAAGTTTTCAGCAATTTAGTTTGTGACTGACGCTCAAACGTATTAATTTTGTTCAGAATTGCATTCCAAGCGTTAAAGTTCAAACATGTATTTTCGACCGAATTCTTTAAGGACTATTGGCCTGGTTCTACAGAACCCATCTCTACACAAACCCATATATACATGAGCATATGTACACCATTTTTTTTAACAAGCGTTTAGTTGAGCATGGAGAAGTTGTACATTATTATGTATTCGAACTCGGCGAAGGAAAAATTGAGAACGGAGAACAAAATTGAGAACTTCCACATGATGAACGCTTCACAAAATTTGATTCACCACAAAAAAATTGATCACGGCAGTAATCGTTATGACGATATTTTGCACAGCATAACTTGGACACTACGCGGAAAGAAATAATTGGTTGCCCTAATTAACTTTCGCGGATAAATACGCTCTAAGCGACTGAATTGGCTAGGTTAACCAATATTTTGGTTTCCCTGACAATCTAGTCGGTTGTATCGCCCCATTTGTTGGTTATTCACCAATTGATTCATTGGCTCAGCCAATAGATTTGTCACTCTAGCCAATGGATTTGACTCCGCAACCAACTTGTTCATTGGCTCAACCAATTTTATCGATTGGAGCCTATCCAACCAATTCTTTTTTTCTGTATATAAATCTGGTTACGGCACGCGCCCGACACAACAAATTTCTTTCGTAGTAAAATAGATGGAAACAGTAAATTTCGACACAGCACCAGATTGCGCCGACAAATCTCCACACAATACGAGGGGGTAAACTTTGACACGACATATGTTTGACAGGACATAAGTTCTACACGAAAAAGTTTCACCCGGTCCGAGTTCGACACAGACTCATCCCGATACAGACGATAGTTGTGTGAGGGTTAATCGGGGAATATGTCTACCGACTGAAAATGTTGTGCGAGCCATCAAAATTAAAATGCACCGAAGTTTATACCAATAGCATTGAGACATCCCGGCAAGGGAATTCTAATTCATGTGTTGCAAACTAAAATTAGTATACATGGATTAATAACAAACAGGATTTTTCGCAAAATTGTTAGTCGGTAAGCATGTCCTCCCATTTACGATCGCACGTATATCGTTCGTGTAAGGATGGGTCTGCACGGAAAGAAATACATGGTTGTCCTAAGTAATCGCCATGGTTAAATACGCTCCTAGCGACAAAATTGGTTGTAAGAACCAACTTTTGGTTGTCACAGCCAATACGTTGTTTGTGATGTTCAACCAGTCGGTTGTAACGTCCAAGTGGTTGGTTGGCACACTCAACAGTTGGGTTTTCATAACTAATTTCGTCGCGTGGAGCGTATTTAACAAAGGCGGTTGGTAAGGGCAACCACTCATTTCTTTCCATATGTGTCGAACTCGGGCTGTGTAGAACTTTGTCGACTGTTTCGATCTAGTTCTATCGAGTTCGACTGTTTCCATCTAGAGCTGCAAAACAGTTTGTTATGTTGAATTAGTTCTGTGAAAGATTTCTGGAGTTTAAGCCATGCTGCGCAAAGTTTCGGCGTAACGATTACTGCCGTGATCAGTTTTTCTGTGTTGAACTGAATTCCCGCAAACGTTCGTCGTGTAGAAAGTAATTCGTTTTTACTTTTGCTCTGTCGAGTTCGCGTTGCGTACAACTTCATTGTGCTACAATTAAATATGTTACAAGAAATTATGTTTCGTCTGTGTTTTCATTTTTACCTGTCGTACGTTGTCGAGTGGCTAGCATCGTCGATCGTAAAAAGTATTTTAAGGGAGTCCTGTTCATGCATCGTAATCACCTGATTAGCCGCCAAGGAAATACTGTAAATTAATACAAATTTATTGGGTTTCGTATTTGAAGTCAATATTCAGAACCTTTTTCGAAAAAGCCGCGTGTATTGAAGGTGGAATTTTTCAGGAATTCAGTTTGTGACAGATGCTCTAACTTAACAATTTTATTGAGAATTGCTTGAATTGTAGTCTATACATTTTATAAGCGTAAAAGTTCAAGCATGTATTTTCTATAGAATCTCCTTAAGGATCATTAGCCAATTAAAATTTAAACTCAAAAGACGGCGCGCGACTAAGCGCGATGCACGGCCAGTAGCCGTCGAGAAAACGCGACTTTTGGTACACAGAGTGACTCCATGTCGAGACGGGGCGAAGGAAAAATAAGGAGAGCAGCGTTGAAGCGCTCGTTTTGGAAGGTTCGACCTCGCATTAAATAAAATTACAACGCTTAACGACGTACCGCTTGACTATATTCCTTCCCGCCTCTACAACGCTCACGTGTTTGCGTATACCTGCACCTAATACGTATGTGTCTATGTAAAATTGTGGTGGAGTGTTCTGGGTTGTGTTTCGCACGGGATATTTTAATGGTGTTATAATGTATGTATGTTTTACCACCACCGATCGGCGGGAACGCCTCGGATTCTCTGCGTCGTGTAGTCCTGGCTGATCCGGCGAGAGCGAACGATAGAGAAAGAGACGGGGAGAAGGAAAGAGAGTCTCGAACAGTAAGAGGAAGAGTGAGAGAAAGTTCGGACGCCCCGGACGAGTTTGACCCAGCATGGGACCACTTCGATATATTCAATCACGAAATTATCACTTCTGTACATGTTAGCTTTGGTGGACCAGGGTGAAGAGAAGACAAAGCCGGTTATACGCAGGGTGCGAGAATAAGCTGCGTCTTCAGTGGCGTATACACTGCAATTTCTATAAAGTAAAATAAGCCAACGCCAATTTTCCCGCTCGTTTATTGCTGCAATTATTTTCATCCTTGTCCGACGCGAGACTTAACCAGCTTGCGTTACAGCGTTGCGCCAAAAAACCTTGACGCTTATTAAAAAATATATTCTCGACGATTATTGCCGAAAAGATTACAGAATGTTCTCACGTACAGACGTTATATTAAGTCATACGCTTTGGAGGTGTACAACGACGAATTCTGACGGTGACCGTAGGGGTCGCGATGGTTCTATCACGTTGGCAGGTGGAAAAAGGCTTACACCTTTCTTCTGCTTGGCAGCGCTCTTGGACCTATTAGCATAAGTATGTGGATACGCGCCAGTCCGTTCATTTCTTCGGTCTGCTCTCGGCGCGGTCTGCACCCCCGCCCCTCGCAGATATTTATGATGCCGGCTATATAAGCCCAGGCCGGTTTATTAATACGTTATGCTTGCATTAGTACACTTAAGCATGACGAATGATCGCGCCACGGGGATTTCGGTAGGCCGCGTGAATTCGAAAGCCACTCTACGGGCGTGCGAGTTGCTGCTTCAAACTCTTCGGGAGATCTTTCTCTTTCTTTCGTTCTGTCAAAGACCCTTTTCCATCTTGGGTCCCAATTCTCATACTTTCCGTCCTTTTCTTTTCGCTGAGAACACTGTACATCACTATACAAGTATATAAGCCCAACCTCTCTCGCTTGATTGAGTCGACAGCGGAAGAAATCTTGAACAAAACGCTTTCGAGCCTAGCTCTTACGAGTTTCGTTAGCTGGCGCTTATTGCTATTTTAATGGCTCTAATTAACCCTCCCTCATAGTCGAATATCCAGGCAAGGGCATAATTAATCTTGTGGTCTATCATTTAACCTCGTGTTTACTGTGTTATAAATGTTATAATATTGTTCCACCAACTAATGTGCCTTTGAAACAAATTAAATCTAGCAATGTTGCTTAAATAATTTGGATGTGTACATTGTGTGTCTTATAACTAGTCAGAATAAGGCACAATGTTAGCTTTATACTGTTAAAAAAGATTGGAAGTTTTTATTCATAAACTCGTCATCGAAATTTAATAAACAATTGTGATATAGAATTCATGTACTTTTTCAGTAAAATTAAGGCAAATTATTATAGTTCAACTACATTCACTGTGAAATTAAAATAAATTATTGAATACGCTGTATCATACATAAATTTTATATTACACTTGTATACTAAATTTCATATACTAGCTTATGGATAAAAACTTCCAATGAAAGTACACTTAATTTGAAGATTTTTTTACAGTGTACAATGCGATGACAACAATGCTTCTATCGATACTTTATAGCTACCACAAATAAAGTCTGATGTTTGTCACTTTCATTTCTTTCAGAGTATATATTTAAAGTAGTTCTTACGAGATATATGGTAATGTTGATCAGATTCTTCTGTCTGAATGCCTACTACCAATGTGTTCCATGGGATCTCGTCAACTGGCTACTAATCGACCTAAACGGTGCACTTGACTGGTGCATGGTAATCTGGAACAAAAGTGCAATATATGGAACGTATTGAGGAAAAGAAAGATAATGAAGAATGACTGGATCGAATCGCGTGCCCTGAGAGACACGCAGCGCGGATAAACTGTCGTAAACGAGCGGGAAGATGAAACGGCAGATATCTTAGCAGAGACTGAGGAGCGTTTGTTGCGAGAGTAGACGGGGAGACAACGAAACCTCGAAGTACGGGCGGAGAATGTACACGCGTGAGCCTCCCTGGATCTGCAGCGTTACTTTGTTACTTTAGCGTGAAAACGCTGTAAATTTTGGGCCATAAAACCGGCGGGTTTAGTGGCTACAAATTTGACCGGTGGCCGTAGGTATCCATTCGCCATTTAATCCCTCCAGCGTGTGCGCACTGGGTTATGCGCAGTGTTCAACTCAGACAGCGCTCAGAGGGCGAGGAATATACACACCGAGGCATGCGCAGCCTACTTTAATGAGGTACGAAGTTTGAATTATGCACCTCTTCCTTCCTCCCCGATACTTTTTTGCTTTCCTTTCTTTGGTTGCCCCACCCTCCGAACCCTCTTCTCTTTTCCCTCCTTCCTTATTCTTATTTCTTTGCATTCTCCTCGTGCCAATGCTCAACACAACTTTTATCGGCTTGCAAACGCACTGCGGACTGTTGCTGTAACAAAGATCCAAATCTCTGGCAGTTAACCTAACAAAAAAAAGTTGGAATAATTTAATGTTAATCAGAGAAGCATTTTGGGTAACTTTAGAGGACTGTAACGAATTCTTTCGCACCTCATGAATTTTCGCAGCTTGTCTATTAGCAAAAGGACCTGCAAACGTTTTTCGGTGTATGACTGGTGGAGTGTCGAATGGTTATTTACAATAGGGAGAGATGAGAGAGAGCAGCTTAGTGTGTTCTCCATCCCCATGGGCTTATGGGTCAAATGAGCAAGGTATATAACGTGACTGACCCGCCGCTGTGCTGGCTACGCCAGAGGGCACTCGCCGAGCAAGCAACGGAGGAGCAGGCAGCGAGAACTAACAAGGTAACCTGACCCCGAGGACCCAGGGCACGTACGCGTACCACAACGACAACGACGTCCTCTCCTCTCCAAGCCCACCGGACTCACAACCCAACGAAACGCGGCGCATTGCTCCACGGGTGAGCCGAAACGAGAGCCGGTGCATAACTCGCATCCATTTCAATATCATTAGCTCGCCTTTTCTACGGTGAACCTCCCGAGGACTATACGGTTATACGAGCGGTCGCGCGGTCGATCTTCGCTGCTGCAAGCCAGATGAATACGCGTGGAGAGGTGAAAGCCGTGTTCGAACGTTTAAAACGATATTTCATAATAATTACTCGCTCCAACGATCCTCTGCAATTATGCGAGATTAAACCGGAGCAATCCCATGTCATTAATCGCGAGAATTTAACTTCTGTTTTATTGAAGCGATCCTGTCTTGGGATATTAAGCTTGCAGCTTGGTTCGTATCGATGTTTCGAGTGGTCGGTTTCACGATTCGAGTAACCTCATCAGGTTCGAAAAGAAACCTATGAAGGAGAGAAGGAATAACTCATGTACACTGTAGCTGAGCTTATTTATTGTTGCTCGGAGCTTAGAGTTAGGCCAATTAGCTAAGATTCCTTAATTGAGTGGTTATTAACATAATTGAATAAATAATGATGGGACGGAAAAATCGTGAAATCGCGAGAAAGAAATCATTAAACCCTGGTGTCACTTTCACCGGAAGCAAAAGAGACATTCATTATAGTAAAGTCAATGATGTAGGGAGTCAATTCATTTTATGGTCTACTCTAATCATCGTGTCGTTGAAAGCAAACACGCTTTACTTCTTTTTTCCGAAGATAACTCTCCTCTTCCGGGTGACTCATTATTTTATGATAAAACGTTTTTGTCCTGGCAATAGATTTACAATACGATAATTATTACCTTCCCGAACTACTACACGATGATCGAGCTGCAGATTAGTCTTCCATACCCCTTCCAGTTTGGTGGGACGTTTGAACGGCGCAACCATGAACGAGAAAGTCGGTTGTAAAAAAAATATAGGTGCTTGGGGAAAGGGGAGGGGACTCAGTGTTGGCAGACAGTGCAGCTAATGTGTCGAACGAAATATTTATGATGATTGTTTATGGACCGTACGTATATTAGCGAGAACATCCCGCGGGCGCTTCGTTTCTGCTCCCTTAGAGCGTGCAAGCTCAAGACTCGCTTCTCTTTCTTCGTCGCGCTTCTCATTCGGGCCCGCAAGCCACCAATGTATCCAACCATTTCGCTTTAACAAACTCGCTCGGCTCCTCTGTCAGACGTTATACGATCGTAATGTAACTATGAAGATTTGTCCTGCCTAAGATATACATAACTTGGTCGAAAAACGACAATAGCAATAAAAAGCTAATAAAAAAAGGCATGGAGATAAACGCCAGATAGATCTTTATACGCCGGGATGGGCGAAAGGTGAAATTTAGGACATCAACATCGCGTGCTATGAGAAACGCGCATTTCGAGTCTCACGTTTTCACACCCCGTGCGCATCCCTCGCTCGTTAAACGACCACCTTGCGAGAGATAAGCTGAGACGGCTGTCCTTGCTACCGATAAATAATTACGTAAATAAATAAATGAAGCACGTGGATGCCACCGTTGATGTGCCCGCGGGTACGATGCAAATTAACACAAGCTCGCTCTTTTGCTCTCTCGTTTTAATTCTCCGACTCTCGGTTCGGAACGTGATCTCTCGCTCTGCGCGCTGCACAAATTGGTCGAGCAACCAGTTTGTGGTATACGATGTCGGCGTCTTCTTCTTCGTCGCTGTCGTGCACGCAGTCCTTGGCTACGTGGCTGTAATAAAAATAAATTAAATTAATCTTCCTTACATCCGAGCTGAGGGATACAGCCACCGTTGGAATCCTCGTTCACCACTGAAAACACGAATACCGTAATTACATTTTTTTTTACTTCCATTTTTCGATAGCTAGAGACGGAATCGAGTTTCGGTATTAGTTTTAGTCTTGTAGAACCATTCTGTCGTGGCAAGTTGTCTTGTCTTTCCTCAAGACAGACAATTTCTGGCTGGTGTTACGGTTCGCACCTCGGAATAGAGAGTTTGGGGGAAAGAACGGGATGACACAAGCGCACCGTAGCGAAGTACTGGTGGGAAGAAGAACCCCTATGGTCAGCAACCCTCGAAGAAGGACTCCCGCTTCGACAGGGAGACGGTTGTGTCCTTTTGGTCAAGAAAAAGGCGCGTGCGAGCAGCGGGACCACTTAGATGCGCCACCAGTTTCAGCAGGAGAGTGCGGAGATGACCAATCCGGACGCTCAGGGCTTCCCATTGTTCCTCACGTTAAACCGGCACTAACTCTGATGAGATTCGTGCGACCTCGGCTGCCAGAAGCCCAACGACATGCAACGAAAAATCTCTCTAGCTGCTGGCATCAAGAACCACGGCGTTATATACCTACTTCGCCTTTCGTAAATCAACTTGGTCTACGACCTCTTCTCTGCACCTTCCCGGAACCAGGATGACTGATGACGAAATTAGGCGTGCGTTTCACGGCAAGAGAGATTGTATTTATATATTATGCATATGTGGATATGCGTCACTAGAACCGAGGACAATGCGATACTAATTTTTTATTTTTTAAAATGATTTGTAAAAAAATTTGCTTGTTTCTGTTACGGCGGAAAAAATTATAATAATTATATTCTTTTTTCTCCGTGTACATCCAGATTTTTTAGCTGGATGGAACGCAAATGGTCTTACAGATGCCGAATACGGATGATCAGTGAACCAGATTATAAATGCCAATTTCCATTGAATACAAGTATTTTCAATGGGCTTGTAGATTTTCAATAGACAAAAATTTGTAGTGTTCTCTCTCAAGTCTCGAGTTTTGTCTTATCACTAGACTAGAATTGCCATAGTCTTAAATTAACGTAGTCTTTTCTCATTAGCTAGTCAAATCACTGCTAAATTTTTAATTGCGTTTCTACACAATTTGGTAGTTCTGCCGTGTGTTCTGAAGAGTGGCTTGTCGTTCAACATTAGTTCTTACGTTAGTCCTTGCGACTCATACTAGTAAATTCACGCACTGTTCCGAAAGTTTTGTAAATGCTAACATTTTTATACATCTACACATTCAATTAATCATAGTGAGAATGAAAACGTATTTGCAGATGCTTCGTAAACTTAAAAAACATGAATAGTATTAACTAAAATATCTCATCAGAGGCTCGCTTGAACGCGTAGTGGTATTGTATCATGACGCGGTCAGAGCTAATTTTGGTTGTTTTAAAGGCAAATTTGTGACACAGAACAGAAAAAAAGTAGATAGAAAATCTTATTTTTGCGCCACGACTACAACCGCCACGAAAAATCGAGTCGCTAAAATCAAGGTTGAAACGGCACCGGTTGACACTGGATGTTATGTTGATTTCTACCGTCGTTCGCTACATCCGGTTATCCGTAACTTTTGAGAGGCGATGATGTGCTTGACGTTGGAATTATACCCAAATTCTTTGATAACGTCCCTTTTCTATATTTTATACGGAATCGGCACACTCTAAGGAATCCATAGCACATTTGATATTTTATAAAAGTTTAGTTTATACAGGTTAATTTTCGCTCCGAACTACGAAATCGATTAGTTTCCCATAAGAGCACGTGCATAAGAATCCTTTTTTGAATATTCATTTTCTCGGTGATTTAGGCTATAACCCAACTAAAAACTTTGCAATCGCATTTAGAAAGGATGCAAGGACTTCCTTAAGGTACACGGAAAGAATTTTTTGGGAATGATTACTAAAAAAAATATAGGGCTTCAACCCATAAAACATAGTAATCTGAAAATTCTCCGGCAATTTGGGGAATTTTACCATACAGTCGAGTGAAACTTTATTATACGTGTCACGAGCGCATGCCATTTCGGGAACATGGCTAAAGCTGTTGGAAGTGACAATACATTTTAGGAAACAGTACCACAATCATAGATATTGTTACACTTGTCTCACGGTTTTCATGTCCTTGGAATGGCCCTGAAGATATCTGCATTCACCTTCGACACGACGTGGTACCCTTAATTTTCATCGCACGAAGATGAACAAGGGCTTATTTTTTTTGTCTTGAAATTCTTTAGATGCCGTTATTTTTGGATTTTTTTTCATGAAACTTTTATTTGGTGACATAAGTGTGACATGTAAGTGTCAAATTTTCATAATGGACCACTATATAATGTGGAAAATTCTCGAAATACGCATTCCCGCTTTCTGTTCGTCAATAACAGATTCATGATCGGTTTTATTTTTTATTTTTGAAAAAAATCCACTCAATCGATAGTGACCTTACATAAAATAGATTTTAAAAAATACATTCAACGTATTGGAAGCACATTAACAAACGTAACAACAAACACGAACAAACATTGAGAGAAACGAATGTACTCGATCCATTTGGAATGAATTTACAAATTTATGTACTTTGTAAACGGAAAGAATAAATTATTTGACGTAGATATATATTTTTCTTCGACACCAAGAAATGTATATTTCATTGTAACATATTTTTTTCTACGAAGTAATAAAGATATATTGCGATCAAATACATATTTCTTAGGTTTGAATATATTTATTAGTCACCAGATGTATTACCTACAAATAAAAAAAATTATTCGAGTTGAATACAAGTCTATTAGGTCAGCATTCAAATAAGAAAATTTATTTCCGATGCGTAGGTTCTAGTCCAGTTAACTAGATATTTTTTCTGGGTGCTCGTTACCGTTTGAGTTTTTAAGCTTGCAGGCCGGGATTTCTGCCGCGATTTTCGGTGTTTATGAGGGCCCGTGGTTTTTGCCGTGATTTTTGGTGTTAAAACTCACGCGTAGTTTTCACCGTGGCTTACAGCGTGATTTCGGTCGCGATCCGATCTGCTAGGGTCGTGAGGATCATAGCTCGTAGGCGCAGCCGTTCGCGGAGTGTGGGGCAGGCACCATCCTATTAGTAAGCGAACTCATGTGGCATGTACGTGCTTTGCTTTTAGCACTCGTATGTTGGTCAAATGTCCCGTGACCCATATGTTTGGTTAGCTCAATAGAATTGCTATTTACGGACGAATGTAATGCACTATTCATCATTTCCGTATCCTCAATCTAAGTATCATAATTCTTAAGTTGAAGATGAATTCAACGACCGTTCCAGTGCGCGCTATCCTGAAAATGTCGATTTTCCGAACTCAATTCTTGAGTTTAGAATTCGTGCGCTTCACAATTTCCTCAATATATAAATTCATCCGTAGACACGCCTTGAAAAGAAACTACCCTGATACATACAAACGTCGGATGAGGTTATTGTCATCCAGTCTTATAATAGAAAAAACCATAATATTACGAGCAATAGTTTATTTAGTTTGTTAAGAGATGGTTCATTTATCGATCGGAAAAATTCTTCATAAGTATTAGTTATTTAAAAGTAACAAGCATGTGTAAATCTAATGATAGGTGAGCGTAGATCAGAAAACAGGTGCAATTTTTCTTACAAAAAATACTATAAAAATATCTTCGAATTTATATCGATGAGGCATCATTTAATAAACGAAATGAGCTATCGTTCATCAAAGTCTGACAAAAATTATGGTTGTTTCTAATATAAAACTGGATGACAACAACCACATCCTACATTTGTATGTATCAGGGTTTAAAAAATTTTTAAACCCTGTCTGTGGATTAATTTATATGGTAGAAACTGATACTTTCGAGCAAGTCACCCTTCAGAACTATCGGTAGAAGAGTTGGCAGAAGTGCCAAAATGTGTAGAAACGCGATTTAAAATTAGCATTGATTTGACTAGTTAATACGAAAGGATTACCTTAAGTGTCACGCGCAGTACTTCAACGGTGAAGTCTGGTTTCTATGTACAATAAGTGCAACGAAATGAAGAAATATTTTTTTTTGTTAGAGTGAAAAGAAATCATAACCATATATTACCTCTATGTATATCGAGATTTTCAAGCTGACTGTAACGTAAATAGTAGTACAGTCAGGTATTCACCGAAAGTGATGATACCGCTCAAATTTCGTAAATGTTAAATGAGAATGACCAATCGCTTAAATCATAAGAGCGAATTCAATTGAATTCAAGTACTTCGAATAGTTTCTACAAGGGTTTCGAAAGTGTTCTCCCTCAATTGTTGCAAAGTGGAGATCTCTTTCAAGCCTCTATGTGTCTCTTGTCACCTACAGAGTCTCGCAGAGCGGCCCATCATGGAAAAAATCATGCGGCTTAACTTTGACCCGACGTGCGAATGGATGTCACGCGTGGGTACACGTCGATGAAGTCATTCCCGGGGGTATATATAGACGACGAGACCTCCTCCTTTCCTATAGTTCACAATTTTTCACACAATGTAATAATACCCACTTCTGGCGTGTTTCAGGCCGGATCGGGATGCGCGCGACACACAACAAGTGCGAAAATAAGCTCTTAACGAGGCAAAGATTGACCGACGACAATGGGCCTCTTCAGAATCTCATTCGAGAGTCACCAAACGAAACCTCCAAGTTCTTTTCCACCGCTTCCCGCGGGGATTCTCGAGGGGTTCGTAAAAGAGGTCCTTAGCCTCGACAATGGACCTGAAATCCACACTTGGGATCTACGAGTCGAACTGCAAGGACCATATAGAAGACCAAGCTCTTCTGAGGCTAATACGTACGATATAGTGTTGCATACTGACACACAGCCCCAGGAGCACAAGGCTGGATGCCTGCCCGGCCTCTGTGCACCCTGTGGTCGGGGTAACAGCCCCCGTCGTTTCTCCCGTTGGCGACAAAAGCAGCCCACGAAAAGAGGAAGACCGAACGACGGTGGGACGGATACATCCTGGTCATACAAAAGGCCTGGCAGCGCGGAAATTTGCAGGTTGACTCCTCCAGTGTTCGACCTTGCTCCACGACGACTACGACCACTACCACGAAACTGAAGAAAGACGCGAGACGATGAAGTGCGAGATGGAGGATACATTATACCAGCCGAGAAACCAATGGAGATGCGATGGAAATGATGCTGGGCAAGGAAATGTATACGAGGAACTGTCCTCTGTGTCTCGTACATAGTCGACCACTTCGTTTCACCTGGCGCCCCTTTTTTTCACTTGAATGCAAACAAATTTTGTATGGACCCCCCTCTTGGTTGGCGAACGTGCGCGAGAGTCCTCGTTGGCTTCATAAAAATCTAATTTTCTTCCTTGTGGACAGAAAAGAAAAAAAAATGACGTTCGGAAGCGCCGCCTTTTCGCTGGCATAGAGGGTTTTGGGGAACGTATGATTTAGCGATATAGTGTTGGCAATATAATAAGAGATTGAGACGTCAAGCGGGGATGCCAATTCATTTGGAAATGGTGTTCGACATGGTAGTGCTCGCTTTTTCGTCACGCAGCTTACGCTGGAAACGATCGACGATAAATCTATTCTTCTAGACGACGACGCTTTGCTCGTTTTTCGAATGCATTATAGCATATTCTGACAAATCCATAGAAATAAGGAATCTCGACATTGGTTTGTATATTTTCCACTTAAGAGAAACCTTTCTAACGATTTTTCCTCGAAACGACGGAAAGCAACGGTGCAGAGGTGCGCCAATGGCAATAATAATAAACGCGTACACGGCTGCCACTCAATTTTCTTCTTCTGGCAAGAAAGTTATGTACACATACAGCGCGCCCGGGGAGGAATTAAGTCGGGCTCTCCTCGCTGCTTCGGCTGTTCATTTAATTGATTATTTGCGGCTGCTGAAAGAGCTGGTTATAATGACGAGAAGAAAACGGGATACCTATGTAATTATATCCTGAGATGGATATGGGTGGGTGGATATTAGATGATGGAGAGAAATCGCAGGGAAGAAGTCGATCCTGTATTTATGCGTAAGTCGCTTTGGTTTCTTAATTGGTAATATTGCCGTACGAGAGTTGCGACATTTTTTATTTATTTGCTCCACGCCAGTTTTTGTTATTATTATCTTACCTGCTTTCTCAAACGTATATACATACGGTTCGACAAAATATTTATGTAATCTTGCAGGAAAGATGATTTCACCAGGAGTACGAATAATATTTTTTTGCTAGTCTTATGCTGAAATGATAAATTATTTTACTACTAAGAGACTTATTATAACAAATCTTAAATAACAGGCTACTTTTTTGGACAAACTATTTGACAGTTTTATCAAATTCAATCAATTATATTGAATAGATATTTTTTTTATTATTTGCGAAATGATATTTAACTTTACATGATTGGGAAAAGGCATAAATCTCCGTCTGCCAGTCTGTTCACAGTCGTTTGTGCAACCCGCTTGGCCCGCGTCCACCCAGCAGCACAAAGGGAATCCACCCGAACAAAGTTCGCTTTATAGGAGAATTTTCTGCTCAATAAAGTATGACTCGCACGGGTTGGTGCGGGATACTCGCGCGCGCGCGCGCTCCCGGCAGAGATGCAGAGAGGCGCGCTCCGAGAGCGAAGCACCGCTCGTGAAGAACGACTCGTGCCCCACACCGAAATGTGCTTTTCTATGGACTTTATGACGTGGCGCATCGCGCATACAGTGAGCTTGAATGGAAGCGTATAAGTGACAAAGCGACAACGATTCCATTTTTTTCCTTTTTTCAAACGTTTTCAAAATTTCACGGTGAATTCAACCGACGATGAACCGATTCGTACCCGAGGCTCTTCACAATGGCGCCCTCTATTATTCGCTCGTTTATACTCTATCTTTTTTTTGCTCAGTTCTAGAAATGCGTTGATACACTCCCAGGAAAAAATTTAATCCATGTCTAATTTGAGAAAACAATATGAAGCAGCTCCGAAGCATTTGCATTTGAGGTATTTCCTGGCCAACTTAATAAGCGTTCAACCCTGGCACCCTCTAATTCGCTCCATATTCATTTGTACTATTATATACGCTCAAAAAAACATTTCAAATAAAAAAAAAAAATTTTTACCGAAATTTCTTTTACCATGAATTTTTCAAATAAAAATGTTGTGCTCCAATTAAAAAACATTTTTTTAGCTACGATCCAGAGTGGGCAAACATTCGCGTCGATTTTTAAAGCTATTTGTTCGAAAGAAAATACGTTAAAAAAAATTAAACAAGATGGCAGTTGACGGTCTATTGTTGCATAAACATTTTATACATAACGCACGATTATTTAAGAATTTAGCTGAAGCTATTTGTCTTATTCAACCGTTTCATCATGGATAAGAATGGTTGGTTAATAACGAGTTTCGAGAAATATACAAATCGAGAGTTAAAAAAGTCTCACTTCATTTTCTATTTCAACATATCATTATTTAATAAATAATTTTGTTTATATCGATAAAAAAAGCATCAGCTGAATTCTAAAATAATCTTGAATTATATATAAAATGTTTACGCAACAACGGACCATGAACTGCCATGTTTCGTTTTTTCAGTTTTCTAGAGGATTTTTTTTTCGAAGAAACGGCTTCAAAATCGACGCAAATTTGCCCTCTGTGGATTATAGCTGAAAAATGGTAATATCTAATACAGGATTTTTAAGGATAATTTCAAATTTTCTAATTGGTGCACAACATATTTTTTTAAATTCATGATAAAAAAAGTTTCAGTAATAAATTTTCTTAAATTTAAAGTGTTTTTCAAGTATATAGAATAGTATAAATAAATATGAAACGAATTGGAGGGTGTCAGGATTGAACGATTATTGATTTGGCCAGGAAACCTCATTTATATTAGTAAATTATGGTAGTACTGGCAAATATTAAGTGGCAGCTATTAATCAATAGTCCATGTGACTAGTTTTACAGTTGCATTAATTATATTTATAGTTCACTGATTCGGAATGTATTACTACAACTTGAGAAATATAGATGCGGTTTTTTCACATATCATTTACAGTAACAACACTAGATTCAAGAAAATGCGACATCATATTCCGTAAAGTAGTTTCGGAGTATATCTAATGCACGTAGTAATAACAGACAGTTGAAAAATGACAATTTTGCTCAATTGACAGTTTCTGTTATAGTTAGGCCATATAGGCTTAAGGAAAAGAAACAAAAGTGTTTAAATTCGTTAAAGAACTTTTTTTTTTAAATATAAAACGACTATTCCGATTATTAGATATAATATAAAAATCAATAATAATTTTCTCCAAATAAAAGTCTTCTTTATTGGCAAACCGAAGCAGTACCATAGGACCAGATTCCAGCATTTCTGATAAAACCATTTAATCAACATATAATATGATACTGAATAAGTACACAGATGCGATAGTTTCTTAGAGCGATTCTATATTCTCAAGTTACAGCTTACATAGATTGGATTATAGTAGATAATCGTTACTATGTACGGTGAGCTGACGTTTACCCAGCTGGTTGATTGGGCTATTATACATTTTTTGATTACTGTAATGCGCTACACTACGGTACAAGCTCTTACGGATTAATATTGGAATACTGGAGACAGGAAGCGTGCGTGGACATATTAGTTGAATCTCCCCACGAGTTCTACGCAGCAACTAAAAATCCTAATAGTCAGCATTACCAATAACGGGTACATCGGAAGGGCGTGCCTCTCGGGCTCTAAAAGTCTCGACCAGGTAATAACTCTATTGCCGTTGAGTAGAGTTGCGGGTTGGCTTGTTACGCCGTGGTCAGGCAGCGCACGGCGATCTGTTATATGGGAAAGTTAAATCGCGGCGGTTCGCGGACGACGTTCCGCGCGCACAACCAACGTGCAATTAAGTTAAACAATTGCCTGGAGCGCCATAAACAACGCGTCAGAACGAGTGGTCTGTGGATACAATTATAGAAATAAGTAGTAGTAAAATCGGAGTCCCGACGAGCCCGAGAGTCCCACAAGACACAGAAGCATCTTTAAATAAAATTCAACAAATCTCAGGCCACCTACGAATTAAAAGAAACTTGACAACACAAATGCTAGCTTTCCTCGATCGAACCTCCCACACAATCACTTCTATCCCAACTCTTTTTTTCGCTTATCCTACCATCGAACCACTGGGGTATATATGTAAATATATATATATATATATGTATGTATATGGATGTATATACACCTTCGAAATAGGAAACAATAAATCGATAGGAGTGATAGATTCTCGAGGGACTCTCGTTTGTATCATTACGATGTACGCTCGCAGACGTACTACATATAGCAGAGTTTAAGAAAGTATATCTCCCGCACCTCCTTGTCTCGACCTTTTGGTTGAAAAATTAATCGATTAGAGTCCATGGAGTCCAGCCTCCGGCTCCGCCTACGAAGGCACCGTTTATAGTAGAACAAAACTCATGGTTTCTGTGTGTCGAGGAGGAAGAGCGTATATATATCGCTGGGCGGAAAGACAGCAGGAAGAGAGAAAAAGAGAGATACGGAGGGTCCGGCAAAACTCGCCGAAATTCGATAGCTCAGCGTAGCTCACGCGCAGGGTCGAGAGGCGATTCGATGACGAGTACACTCACGTCAATTATCGCGATTATTTATGCTCGATGTTCGAACCTCTCTCGTGTTGTATGTCCGTTGCTGCAGTTGCCCTTTCGTGAACGCACTCGTGGCTGTGTACAGGGTGATTCAGAATGATGTATGAACGTTTTGGTGCGCGATCACTGATTACATTATTTAATCATGAAAATTAGAATTTTTCATAAATGCTGCCATAAGTTTGTAGCGTATAGTCCTAGTGAAATATGAAAGCGTAGCGCTTCTGATGCTGAAATGCCCTCGGGTAGAAGTACCGTTTGTGGCCATCTTAGTACCATCAACTTGATCCATTTGTGGCCATCTTAGTACCATCAACTTGATCCATTTGTGGCCATCTTAGTACCATCAACTTGATCCATTTGTGGCCATATCTATTGCATGTAAATGACAGTAGTGACCACAAATGGTGCAAACGGCTTTGAACATAATTTATTAAGCAATAAGGAATTCTAAGCATTGAATACTTAATGTTAAGTTTGCTTTGATTATTGTAGAATAAACTCATTTAGTAATTTCTATAGATTAAAGTAATGATGAATTGATCTATACACTTTTTTTGTACATAGGGTACGTCTACCCGATGTAGACTCACTTCAGGAAACAATGCATAAACGAACATATCCGATCTGAAAGGATGATAAGTGGCAAGGAAAAATTGGTCACGTTATTAAACATGCTCAATATTAACCGATTGAACTATATATATCTATACATAACTGATGTCCTCGAGCTCAAATCATTTGTAATCAGTAAAATCTTTGACATATTGAAATTGATATATGTAGCAGAAATGAAGCGTTAAACGATTGCAAATCGAATACCACGAACCTCTTTTTGTACGGACATTGTCTTATCCAAGGAAACTTTATGAGGATGTAAAACTTGCGGAATAGTCTTTAAAAAAAACATAAAACTCTGATTGACCAGCATAATATACCGGCATAACCTCTAAGTCACTATGCGATTATACTGCGTCGTTTTGTATACGCGCGAAATGTTAGGAGGTTAGGATTTCTCAAATTTGACAATTCTTATTAAAATTCTTATTCTCATTCGTATTAATTAATCATATTGTAGTAATTATAGCGAAAAAATTGCCCGGGTCAAATATCCAGACATCAGCACAGAAAATTTTTGCGTCGATATGCACGAAATTGATACCGATAACTGCGATTTTTGGTCAAAAGTACCAATCTTCCAACAAAAAATTTCTTAGCTTCTAGCAAAAAATGTTTTACCATCTAGCTAAAATTATCACACCACAAATTACAAGACTTACTAGGACTTACGAAATTTTATGATAAAGTTCGCTTGAGTTGTGTGATAGTCCCCTGATACCAGAACTTTCTGGCGATATATCGCAATTTTTACTAGATCCTTCTCTGCATATAAGAGTCGAAAGAGTTATTTGATATTGCCATACGCAGAATTGAGTGATCGAATTTATAATGGCCATAATCTATAATGGAATAATTACTGCCGATTTAAAAAAACCGAAGAAGTAATTTAACGCTGTGTACAATCAGGTATCAGCGACAAAAATTTTTGTAAATCATTCTGCATCACCCTGTATATTCCGCTATGTAGTATAAATACAGTATATTATAGCGTATATAGCAGGGGCATAGTATAATGGCCAGTGCCATTAAGCCGATGCCCTCAGTGATATTTTCTCGCTCGTGGCCCATCCGCACTCTTGTTGGCGCCCACGGACTCGCCGCGGGCACGATATTACGTATCATCCGTCAAACGTCGTACAACAACTACCCGCAAACATACTATACATATATGTACCTACTACTCAGTATGTACCGCAATATTACTTACTATATATATGTATGCAGAGCCCGCGTCTTCGGCTCTCGCTAACCGTGTCGTTACTAACTGACTTTTATCGCACTTTGAAAAACGTGCCGTGGCCAAACGACGGCGAATGGAAGTCGCTAAAAGTTCTTGAGCTCACTGTTTCGTCGGTCTTGAGTCATACACCAAAACGTGGGTTTCAAAGTGCCAGTTCGAATAACACAAATAACGTACAAGCGGGCTACTCGGGTGCAATGTTAAAACGTCAGTTTGTTAGTCTCTGGTTTGAGAATAATCGCGTATCTCTCGTTCGGTTAACGGTGGGTTGCCGAAGACTTTTGGCTTGCATCCTCACCGGGCACTTTTATTATCGTGAGTACACCTGCTTTCGAGCACGCGCAGGGATGTCGATGTTTCGCAACCGTCATATCGGTACATCGATATACCTTCTGCCCCGTGAAATCTTATCGGCTAATATCGAGAGGCTCATTCTGACCGGTCCTAAATTAAAAGAAGAGGCAATTTTTGCGTCCGAGTCGCACGCCTGCTAATTGGGAATTGCCTTCGTGTCTCGTTAATTTTCGTCCCGCGAACATTGTACAGCAATGTCTATCGTCATGTTAAAGTGTTGGAATGAACGCATGTTCCTGATGCTCGTGAAATTCTTCTGCGACCCTCGGAGGTCTGCTGTTGTAAAAAGATTTTAACATATTTATTATTTAATTACGTCAAAATTTATGTTAAGCATCGACGAAGCCATCGACCGAACGACAAAGTATCTTGCACTTGAAGATGTCGTATCGGGTAATAAACATAAACAACATTTTATGAAGTTACTGATGATCGGGCATTTCGTAAATCTTGATGGAACATCGAAATAAATAGTATGTTCGAGCGATTGGTTACAATAACTATGTGAAATTGGTCGGCCTGATTATTAAGTGATTGTGTTCACTTATTTTAAATAAATTAATAATCGTCTACGTAATTAATTCATTTTATGTCTTCACACAATATTTCTGTCAGTACATGCAGAATTACTCACCACTATTTAATCATGAATTCGCTAACAGATAGTGACTAAATATGCATAAGAATTAAACAATGAATACCCAATCATTTATGGTTATTTACATCAATGGTTATCCACGTATAATTGGTTAAGATCGGGTTTTTTCTATCCCGTTCTGGCGCCACCATGATGCTACGAGATCAATGTCACCTCGAAAGACAGTTAAAATTGTTCATAACCGGTGCATCCTCAAATATTTATAGTACAAATAATTATACTTCGATTAATTATGGTGCTTCTCTTTCGTTTTCCGATCTTGCTTCTTAACGGGTCTTGTATCTTTGTTCGAGTTATTATTTTACTATAGCCTACGCCACCTCCGATTTTATTATTATTATTTTCACAAGCTTCCTTGTTATTATTTTACATTGCTGATTGAATTTGCGATCTTATTTTATTTTTCATTTTTGGTACCTACAAATGCTACCCATGATCTCTTTTTACACGTTTTCGGGTCTTAGTACCTTTTCGAATTCTATCGCTCACCTTGACCGCTTCGTTTTCTTCTTTTATTCTATATCAACTCTCCGCTACCTCTTATTTCTCCTTATTGTCCACCATAGTGTAATCGGATTTGCACTTTGACCCCCGTCAAGTGCAGCCCGGGAAATAGTTCATAAACGAACTAGTTCTTTTATCATGCTCTGCTCCGTCGATTTCGATTTTCTCGAGAAGCAAAAATTTCTATCCTTGAGTTACGGATATACTCGAAAATCGAAGCGAGTCTTTCAATGGACTCGTGACAAACCAAATGCACAACAGCCTAAAATCTGCACAAAAGTTTGTTTCGCCCAACCAGTCACATAGTTGGTCAATCAAAAAAATAACTTAACCCAAGGTACAAATGACTTATTATATACTCGAGCAATCCGTCAGTTGTCACAACTGAGTAATTTTTTCTATAAAAATAATATTTCATCGGAAATCTGTATGTAACCAACTCATGTATTGTTACTACGTCATATCTACCATTGATTTTTCATTCAAGGCTCTCGTGGAGGCAGAGAATCAGTGAGAGGCGAGGAGAGCTTTTGGTAACAAGTCCAAGTGGCGGATGAGTTACGAGTATCGACTGGTGGAATCGATAGTTTACCGAGACACCCGTCGAGAGAAGGACCCGTCCCTGAATGAAGAGAAAACGAGAATGCGATGAGCCGAGGAAGGGTTACAAGGCGCGCAACCACACCGACAACCTGAACCATACACGAGGATCAGAGGGAAGTGTGTATTTCGATGCTACGGCAGCGGCTCGGATGAGTGCGATGCCGCGAGCTTGTTCTCGCTCTTAGCTTTTGCTATATACCTAACCCTACATATACGTTGCCTCTTCTGTACTGCTATACATGTGCTATGTTACAGGCACTACCATTGGGAGAAAGAAGCTTGAGGTTGGCACGGAGGAAAGGGAGGAACAAATGAGTTCGATGAGTTACGGCTCGTCGTAAATCTCGGACTAATGGCTGCCTAAACGCGAAACCTGCTGGCTCTCCGGTCCGCATCGCTCCCCACGACCGAGAAATTTAATAATCCAACTAATGGGCTCGGGCGCGTTCGCAGCTATCGCGGATACACGCTGCGCGACCGCAGTCGGCACAAACGCATTGGCGTGATGACCGAGTAGCTAAAAAAACTGCGGAGTTCATCGGTTACGTGATATTTAGCAGCTTCCCGCGGTCACTCGTTGCTGCAAGAAAATAAAGAGAGACTAAAGAAAGGCCTATATAGAAACAGACTATGAGGCTTCATTTGTGGTTTCATATCGTCGATAGATATTTGCACTGTGGATGGACAATTGGCGACGTTTTACGGTGCAAGATTCTCTGCTGAAAAAGTCAAACGTCCCTCGATAACTCATTACAGCAAGAAGAAAAAATTTGCAATCATATAGTATTTTAATCTGTGACGTAATTCCCGGGACTCTAAAAAAAACTACGAAGTTTATTGGCTATTTGGTATTTAGCGGCTTCCTGTAGTCAGTCGCTGCTGTGAGAAAATAAAGAGAAAATAACGAAAGACCCACCATTGCTTACCGTTTTAGAATTTATTGAACTGCTGTGACTGAATATACAAAGACACGATGAGGCCTCATTTGCGGTTTTATATAGTCACTAGATACTTATACTCTGTACAGACAATTGACGATGTTGTATGATCCAGGATTCTGCGCTGGAACAGCTAAATATTATTCCACGATAAAGCATTGGAGAAAGTGGAAAAAACTTGCAATCGTAAAGTATTTTAATGAATCGCGGCTCCTTCGAGTTGCGACTTGATTTTGTATAATTTTTTTTTACTATACGAAAAGAAGCTTTTGTTCTTTCTCAGTGGTGCAGAGGCGCCTCCGCTCCCGCATATCGAAAAACTGGTCGCGGTAAATATAGAGGCATATTTCGGAAAGCGTCCGCCTTTTAATAGGCCTCTTACACCGTTATTAAATTATAAATTATGACAATCTTGTCCGGGCATTTAATGAACCTGACGTTTTATGCCCGCCGTCAATATCCCATAGCCGACACCTAGGGCCCGGGGCATGGCTGTAGTGGTGCTGCTGTTGCGGTTGCTGCTGCTGTAGTGTAGGCTTTGGATTCGCCCGAAAAACTGGTTCGTCGTTACTGTCGCAGCGGACACCATGCGACTTACTGAGAATAAAACGACTCGCGGAGAAGCGCGTGTAGCCACCGGCTCATACGTGCGCTGTTACCGGCGAGGGATCGACGGCGTGGCCCCTCCTGGTCAGCCGGTCGGCGATGAGAAGTCACCCAGACGATATTATACTGTCCTGAAGTCGCTGCCGTGCAATATAGCGTCGATAGACTCTTTATCACCTCAGGAAGATCGTGCAACCCGCGCCCGATCCTGAGAACAGTGAATATATATATTTTTTACAACCCGCATCGCGCGTCCGCTGCGTCCGTGACTCGTCGCGTTCCTTCGCGCCTGCGTATCCCTTTGCGACGTGGTAATGATCATTCTGAACGACTTTACGACGACGATATATGCGCGAAGCACGTCTCGATTCTCCCTCGTCTGCATACGGATTATTATCCGCTGTTACGTCCACCGCTGTACACACTAGCGGCTGATATTATATGCTGCGTGCGGACGTTAAGAAATGTCTTCAATATCGTTCTGCTCGCATCAAATCGAAAAATTTCAGGCTGCCGGATCTCTGTATTTCGATACACCTAATAATACACATCTCGGAAGCGATATGCCTCGCCGCCCTTCTGCTTTTCCTTCCCACGTGGCGTCCCGCAGAGTCGCGTCACGCAGCGCTTTATTAGTCGTCAATCGTTTGTTCAACATTCCCAAAAAGCCCCGTAAACGTTCGACGACCTGATTTACTGCCGGGCAGAGCGCGGTCCAGAGCAACGCGATAGCCAAACTCCAGTGGGTCTCGGGTTCTATCCTCTCGGGTTGTCTCGCTTCTACCATAAAGACTCGCCTCAGGAACTTTTGGAAAAATTCGGGTAACATTCGGCCCGGTAATATTATACTTATTGAAGATTATATCGATATAGAATTTATAAATTCTATAGCTACATTGAATTTCTCTATTAAACCAGACAGACAGACAGACAAACAGACAGACAGACGGACGGACAGAAATGAGTTAATGTGTTTTTTGGCAGCTAGGGCACTCAAAACATGTATTTCCATTAAAATCTTGAAGTCGAATTTTTTTTTGAATTGCAATACTCTCTCTTTTACATACTCTGTATGTGATGACAAAGTAAAGAGCATTTAGTACATCTGCATGTACTCACGATAATATTATATACAAACGTCTTTGGCAGTTCTTCTTGAGGTCATTTCCACCAAATTCACTTCCCCGATTGGTCATAACGCGTTTCAAGGATATTTTGTTTAATTCATTTTTTTTTCCGAATGGCCGCAAATTTTGTTCAGCGGTTGGTTAGAATTCACTTTTTTCCTCTGAATGGTCGGAGATTTTTAAGCACAATTTTTTCTGGTAACCCCATTTTACGGATCCCGCATAAAAAATATGCGGCGTCCAGGATGTAATCCAGGAAAGAATCCAGAGTGGAGTCTGGGGTGTGTAGGATGGATTCTGGACAATCCAGGATGGAGTCTGGGCACACTGAGAGAAATTGAGATGGCTCTGGTAACTATTCAGTGATAATTATATTTTATTAGTCCTGTCGACTGTTTTTTTAATGACATTAACTGTTTCATCGTTACGTTAATAGTAAATTGAGCTAATGTAACTATGAACATGATCGCCTGGACTAAAAAAATATATCTATCACGGAATAGTTACCAGGACCATCTCAATTTATCTCAGTACAGTCCAGCACGGAGTCTGGGCAGTCCAGGATGGAGCCCAAGATGGACAATGGGATCGGATTTGAATCCCGGATTTATCCCATTCTCCATTCTGGACTTATTCGGACTCCATCTCGGTCTGCCCAGACAACATCCTGGACACATCTTTTTTACGCGGGATGTCAATACATTAAGAGAAATCGGGTGCAAGCGCTTCACATTCTAAATAATTTCGCACGAATTACAGTAGATCGTTAGAAGAAAATAGTAGAGTCGTAAAGCCCGCGCTTGAAATTCGTGGAAAAGACGTCTAGGGACCCGGGAACCGAGAATAACCGTAGCGAAGAAATTGTTTCGCTTTATTATCCCGAGACGACGCCCCCTTGCCATGTGACCCGTTTTCTCGTCGAGAGTACACTGCTCTCTGAAGCACTACCATAAATGGCCCTTTATTACTGCGGTAATATTACCTACCGTGGCGGAGCGCACGCGGCAACCTTAAGGGCCGGCACAGCAGCGGGAGCACCATCTCTTGCTTGCGCGCGCGCTCTGTCGCCCACTTTTTTTATAGCTTATAATTCACTCGAGAATTAGGCTTCTCGAAGACAAAGGGCTCCCAGTTGAGGGTTGATAAGGATCTGGCTGCATACTTCATTGCGTTTGCTCGAGACAAAATGTTTTGTAGCTCGCGTTCAACGGAAATAAATATATGCAAATTTTCACCCCTCTTCTATTAGTGATAATAAAACAGCGTTTTAACCAAAATTGAGTCGACACATTTACAGTCTCGCCATTAATGGATGTAACACGATACAAGACCGCCGCATTTTTTATGATATTGTAATTCTACCACTGCAGCTGTAACAAATTATGAATTTTTCATGTGGAAGTGTATCGCTATAACAGGAGTCTTAGTGCTTCGTTTCTAAAATGTAATTGGTGTGTAACTATTTTTTAAGAATGAAAGTCACGTGTTAGTTATAAATGTATTTATGAATGTGATACAATTTATGAACATTGATTACATTTTTTTCTAACATCAGTGTAAATTAGGTAAAGGAAGATATATAGATGACAGGAAATAGTAATTGCACTCCGCAGAATACAATAATTATTAATTGTTGTAGTACGTCTATAATTCCTTTGTTGATCCCACCCTAAAGTAAATAAATAAAGTTTTATTAAAAGGTATGACTTTGGAATAATTTTTTTTTTTTTCAAATACTAACTTTGTGGAAAACATTTGTTTTCTATTTATACTGTGTGTTTTTTACTGTGGTCGCGACAAGAGAACGCAACTTGAAGGTCATGAGAAAATATATTTTTTTATTGAACAGCCAAGATGTGTACAAGGTTTTTCCAACAGCTTTTGGCTCGGAAACCCGTTTGGTCCGTTCATTCAGTATGGGCAAATCCTATACGAGAAGCAATAAGCTCCGTAAATTCAATGGAGTTCCTGAGCTATAATATTTCGTTCTATCTCCATCGACGTTATCTCCGGAGTCAAAGGAATGAGAAAGAAGACGAAGAAGCATGGAAATATCCAGTCGAGTCACGGAACCAAATGATCCGGACGATCTGGCTAATGAACGCCGTTGCTTGACGCTGATCCTGAGCGAGTGGGCCCATACACCTCGTTAGAATGAATACATCCGTGTTAACGTCTCGTTTAGATAGTTACGCAACGGGAACATTCCGTGAATAGTCGATAGAACGACGACCACAACTACGAGCAATGTCCCGAAGTCAAAATGCACGTGAGCCCTGAGGTGTTGAGTAAATAATTATTTAAGCTCACTTATGCGGGCATGTCTACCGCATATAATTGCCGGTCCCGTCGAGAGAAGGAAGATGCAGGCTATGTAGGCATATCATATCCAGGAATTATATTTCAAACACGAGAGAGGTAAAAAGGAAAGACCTGATGCGTTTTATTTTCATGAATCTTTTATTTCCATAAGTCTTGCAATATCATTACATTATATATGCAAAATAAATATATCGAAAAGCCAGCCATTAATTTAATATTCCGTGGTTCTATGTTACACCTTGAGACAGTAATCGCTAATCATTATATTTAATAACTATTTGTATCAATGACGTTATCTTTCAGATCATCAGCAAACTATAGTCAGAGATAATTACCGCATTGGCAACTAAAATAAAGCAACAACTATCAATTTTTAGTTGGGATAACGAATTTGTTTATAGTTGCCGCAACTATCGAATACTTACTATATTAATAAATATAACTACACTGTTGAAAAAGATTGTAAATTGACTGTGACAAGTTATATAAAATCTACAAAACTGGTCCATGAAATAATTATTAGTACATTATTGACACTAAAATTAACAATAGTAGCGTAATATTATAATATTACATATGTGTATGTGAAGATTAATTTTTTAAATATTCTTCTTAAAATTACATAACTTTCGTAGTTATCTAGTGGAATTGTAAAATTTCTGTCCAGTTTTCAATATGACCGGGCCGATTTGTAAAATCATATGCAGGACTTTTATATTGATATAGAAATTACAAATTCATCGTCACAGAATGGCCAAGCATTAATTTACATGTGTTTTAGGAACGAGAATATTGGAGGTGGATAATAAATTTTTAGTTGACCACGACTATAATTCCGCTAATATTCGAACATTGTTTTCATCGTCGATGGGTTTTGATTATATGATAAATATGCGTACGAAACTCACAAGCGAAATGCAAGCTAAGTTAAGTAAGGATAATGCAAAATACAAAATCCTAGTATTTTGTAACAGTGGATTTACAAATGTCTGAGATCTTTTTACGCATTGTTTCTTCGAATATCTAATACGGATGGACAAAAAAGTTTTGATAATTTTTCGGTAAATTTTCTTAACAGTTTACTAAACAGTTACTCGAACTTACCGTAACTATAAAAATGGTTGCCTGGATTAAATTAATGTTGTCATTTTATAGTTGACTGTACTATTACGGATTTTTCTGAGTGTTAGTTGCTTCCGTCGGAGATGCGTCGCAATGCACGTACAGTCGGGTTAGGGTAAAAATTACATTGTGACAAGAGAATTTGAATAAGAACCGTTTCCTCGACGTCACACGCCAGATTTACACCTCGAGGGCTAATCGCGTAATATAATTTAATCGAAATTCTGTCGAGATCCTATGATTTTGCTATCATTGTTAGCAATAATTTTCGAAAATTGTCGAGTTCTGCAACACTATGTATTGTCTAGACCTCAGATAAAAATATCCGTGTAGTGTCTATTCACCAGTAAAGTAATTGTCAAATAAAATAAAGCTTTTTCAACATTGTCAAAAACCCGTATGACAGTATAAATCAGTCAAAAGCTTATTAACTAGCTTGAAAAATTATAAGAATAACTTATATTTACTTTTATACCTAATAACGTTTGTGCACACAGTATTCTGCATGTTCGAAACGGTTTTATGGGAAGGATCCAATGCGTGTGAATGTTCTGATGGTTATCACGACCGACGCTCCAATCGATACTTTATACCAACACAAATTTATGGCATATACAATCGTTACATTCTTTGGCAAGCTTTGGGCTCTCTTTTCGCGAATTTCGTTCTGTAAATCGTTCTTTCATGCGGTCGAAAAGACTGGTGGGCATCAGTGCAACTGAGCGCACTGCTGGTGAGTTGTTCGCGCCTTGCTTATACCCGCTGCGAGAGTTTCCATCCCGCACCGAGGATACTCGAAGAACCTCCAGAAATTCTCAGCGGTAAGCGTGTAAACCCCCTGCTGTTTATGAGTACCGAACGACCGTAAAAAGTCGTTGCGAAGCTGAACGACTCTTCGAATGCCACCAACAACTGACCCGCAAGAGGAAAAGAGAGAAGGCGCGACAAGGGATAGGCTCGGCACTCCAACTCCAACGCAGCGATGACGAGGAGAGGACACTCGAAAAAAAAGGTATAGATCAAATGACGGTTTTCGAAAGGCAACCGGAAAGTCAAAGCCCTTTCGACGAATGAAAAACCCATTAAGAAGTTATACAGAAGTTATATGGGCGCGGTGGTGTCGTTTCCTTCAGGACAGCGTCGCAGTCGTCCGGAAAATCCTCTGACTCTCTCGACTCATCTTTTTCTCCTCGTAGAATCCTGAAATCCTTTAGCCGGATGATCTTCACCTTCGTACAGGACCAAAACGGATTTTTCTTTCGTGGCCATTCGAAGGTATTTAAAAAATGGTAATCCACGTAACCTGGCCAACCACCAATTTAAAAAATATATATAACATTGTTTGTTTTTTTGCAAGGCTCTAGAAATTATTAAAATAGGAGGGCAGAGAGAGCGAGTCCATTTATTCTCCCAAGTCACGGACAAACTTTACGAGCTCGTCCCGGGGAACGCGCCGAGAAATATCGGTAGCGCGACTGTAATTATGCGCTCTCGGGTCATTGCTTTCGTTGATCTTTCCACGAAAACGATCGGCGTATAGTATATAGATATAGTCACCTACGCGCGCGCTGATCGAGCATCTATCGATCTTTCATGGCGATCACGTTGGTCGGCTCTTGTTTACATACCTCTTGGCAGAGACCGGTGCGGAATCTGAATTATATCGGGACTCGAACCTTTTTGCCGATTCACTCAACACCTTCGACGGTTTAGATTATTATTCTGGTATATTACTTCGATACAAATAGTACATATTTGGAGGCCTCAATTCCGTTGTTTTGCAAGGTAACACATGCTGCATTTTGGTAGTTCGTGTCATAATTAATGTCACATGCGGTGTCTGAACTGATTGCGTTGCTTCCTATTCTATTCAATGGTCTGCAATTTGAAAACTAATAGATTCAATTGGATAATTTGCTAAGCCATTGTTCTCGGATTGTATTACTGTCCGAGTAATAAGCTAATTTATTGGTAAAAAAATGTACAAAATGCTTTATCTGTCTAGGGTGCATTCTAAAACCCAAACGTGTTCCAAATGTTCTATTTCCGATCATTTACATTATGACGCTTTTTTAAACACTACCAAGCGTGTTGCTCATCCATTCTAACGATATGTAAATGGAATACGCTTCGAAGTGTGTAAAAAGGCGTCATAATGTAAAAGATCGAAAATAATATACTTGCAACACGCTTGGTTTTAAGAGTTCATTTCGTAAAACTCTGTTCAAGTACGTTAATCACATCGTCGCTAATCATTTTTTCCATGTACACCTAAGAAATCGTATTGTTAATCGTTACGGCTTCCATATTGTTATCAACAACAAAAATTATTGGGAAAACGACGAGATGTATAGGAAGGTGAGAACGGTCGGTAGGTGAAAGTCAACAAAACGGTGGTTAATCCAAAGTCGTTCGGGATATCAGTGACCTGTCGGATTAGATTAGCCGGTACGAGGGAACGAGGACCACCAGGTATCGGCATAGACCGTCGTTGAGGTAACCGATCCTTGTTTTGCTGCTTTCCATGACCCTTATTCTTGTCCTTTTATCCTGCTCTCTTATCTGTACCAACAATATTTTAGCTACTGACGAAGTCACATCACTCTTGCCACGTTATCTTATCTACTAATTACTAGGGACAAGCCTCAACTGGTGGTATGAGAGAACGGTCGACCTGTTGGCGAGCACCGAAACCCGGCGAGTCCTCTGCTACACTTCGACCTGCCGCCGTTTTCTTCGTCATCGGAGTGACTTCTTCTCGTCCTTGACACCTCCACTATATTTTCCATACAATTTTTTACGCTGCAAAAATATGGTAAAAGTAGAAATTACATCTGCATGTATTTACGATGATATTATGAGAATATGTCTTTCGCTTAATATTCAGTTCTGTAACATTTTGTCACACTGAGAGAAATCGTCATAGTACAGTTAACTATAAAGTGACAACTATTGATTTTTAGTCCTTTTATAGTTACGGTGACTGTAAAACTAGTTATGATAACTAATTAAGTGGTAACAACTATTTTTGTACCAACTACAAATGAATAGTTTTCACTTTATGGTTGCTAATAACATAATTTTCTCTCAGTGCAGGACGGTTTGTCCGAATATACTTTACTCGAATGGCTGTGAAACTTTTTACGCGAATTTTGAGCAAACGACTTTTTCCCGAAAGGCCAAGCGCTTTTTGAAGAATTTTCGTTCGAATTCACTTATTTCCGAATGACCGTAACTTCTTACGAGGATATCCAATCAAAATTTACTGTTTCTCTTGAATGTCCGTCAGGTTTTTTTAACGCCATTTTCTCCAGATCCAATTTTTCCCCGGATGGCCGTGACGATTTTTGAAAACATTTTGTCCAAATTCACTTTTTTCCCGTATGGCTGTAACGCTTTTTTAGGACATTTTGCCCACATTCACTTGTTTCCCTGGAAGGTCGTAACGCTTTGTGAGGACCTCTTTTTCAGAAAATCTCTCTAAAGATGTTCTCACACAAAAAATAATACTTCCATCGTCCTCATAAGAACGGAAGAATTCGCCCATTTTTCTCTGGGATAGAAGTAGAGAATAACAACGGTGCGGTCTGAAAGTTATATACACAGGGAGATAAGGAAAGGTCATGAAGTCCTCATAAAATGAACGTTAGCGACAACAATGCAACACGTTTCGGCTGGGCGGGCATCCGGTTGACGTTTCAATCGTGCCTTAAGAGGGTAGGGTGTACCACAATTCATTGGCTCGTCCTCACTCGCGTAGTTGTCCAGAAAACTACAAGGAGCAGGCCATCGTGAAATGCGGAATTATTTCCGTCGTCCGCTTTAGGCAAACACAGCGCTGACTGCGGCTTTTGACTCCGTGCTGGCGTGCGCCTCTTCCTCCTGGCGTCGGCGAGTGACCGCGCAAAGGTGCCACAGTGTGTGCACCTCTTATAGTCGGCGCATTTGAGAGTCGAGAATCGAGAAACCGCGTGCAGAACAGACTGTGAGCTGACATCTGCGGTTGGACGCGCGTAGCTTCCCGCGACAATGCGCTCTCAAAATATTTATCTTTCCCGTTGTGATCGAAGCATCCGGGCTGTTGGTCAGCATGAATAGCGTCGGTAATCTCGTTAACCGTCGACAATGGGGCTACGAAATGCAGTTTGACTCTGGAGTTAAGAGTCACCCGCTCCTAAAATCCAAGCGACTTCCTAGAGAAATACACCGAACTATACATAATTCTATTTTTATCTTCGTCTCAGTTATTCTTCCTCTTTTCAGGGCTGTTTTGTGATCCATTTTGTTGCTAACTCTTATACTTTTTCTCTGTTATTTTCTGTGCGCGAGGCATTTTCCTCAGTCCGTTCTGTTACGTGTCTCACTCGCTCTTTAGAGATTTAATTCCCTGATTTTTCTCCCGGTTGAACCAACACTTCGTCCTTTCTAGTTTGAGCTCTGCGCGAGATCCACCGAATGCTCGCTGAGCTGGCGAGAACCCCTGCCGCGTATTTTCCGGGAGATCGAACTTCTGCAGCAGAAAGGAGTTCGAGTTTCTTCACCTATACAGCACGCGTATCTTTGGACGGGATGCCTCCTCGTTGTGCGAGAACGTGCGATGAATTCGTGGAATCGAGGCAGAGTACAGACGAAGAAAAACGGAAAAAGGTTGTTTTTCGGTCACTGGACGATCGGCTATAATTGTATCATTATAATTGAGTACAAGGCGGTCACGTATTGTTATTCTACTTCTCCATGTCTTCTTCTACTTCTCCATTTCATTGAACTCGCTTGACTTCATAATGAGATTCAAGCTCGCCACAAATTTTGCTAAAACTAGTTGTTGCAATTCGTTCTAGATAGTTATTTATCACATTCTCCAAACCTTATTTGATTTTTAGAATAATGTAGAAATTATCGTAATACTGACAATTACTATTCATTATGACATGTAATTTTTTTTTGTAGTTTTATAATTTTTTTTCGTCGTTGTATATAAAAATTTCACCGATCTTTATTATAGATCTTCGTGAGGTCTAAAATCAAACTAATTAAAAGTATCACCCCATTTTGTCAGAGCTACTGCGAGAGGATTTATCCGGTTATTAACTGCTGGCCAGGATTCGTTTTTCCGAATCGAATTAACTTAAGAAAAAAAATCTTGTTTCAGTCTAGATTAACTTTTTACATCAGAAAACATTCAGCTGATGTCGGTACGGATGAACTTTTCGTTGGACAGCTTAAATTTAATTCAATTTAATTGTAAACCCTGCTTCGCTTGTCCATCGAAAACAGAACATGTGCGTGCGTGGCCGAATAGCGATGTTATATTGTATTTGACCAAATAAACTAAATTGTATTATCATCAGATACGTGATTACCCTCGACCTCCACAGTTCATTGTTCGCATAATAGCGATCGTGTTATTTTGGCGCGAATTGTCATTAGCACGACAGAAGCAAAGCGGCAATAACAGTAGCAGAAGCGCAGGCGACGTAGCATAACCAGTAGCCTTCCGTGAATCGGTTATGATGCCAACGAAGCGTGCAGGCATCCAAAGGACTTAGTGTGCGACTGTGCAGATAGAGGTAGACTGCAACAGTGGCTAACACACAACTGCATACCCGCGGAGACTGAGCGCAGTGTACATTACGAGCGTTTCACCGCTTTTGATGCGCTTGCGTGCGTGCATCTTGATATTACCCCGCTGCTCAAAGCAACAGGGCTCTAAGAGAGCCTATTCGAGCGCGAAGTGAATAAAAAGTGAGACAGGGTGCAGAATTCTATCTTTTTCTCTGAGTCTCTCTGCATCCCTAGGCGGTACATTATTACATTATATTCTCAGTATGTTTGCAGCGTCCAGCAGCTGACATGAGGATTGTGACGGTCCCGAGAATGCGGACAATTATAGCTATTATCGCTTTCAAAATTCCTAATAACAGGCCCTGAAGTGATCTTCTAAACTGCCAATCACACGATGATGGACAAATTGGAGACTGCCCTGTTAGAATTAAATGCTCCTTCTAAGCTTCATCCAACTGAAATGTAGTTCAATATCTGGGTCTGAAGTTTCTTGGCATCATATTGAGCGCGAAAACTTGAGGGTTGAGCCGCAGTGTCAGCCAGAAGAGGACGAAGCTGCCGAGTGTCCTCCGTCATGGGTGGCACTCGACAATTATTCCCGTCATGCGAGCCTCGGTAATAAAAGTTAAACATGCCTAACCATCGGTACGTGACGTCTACCTCGTTACCTCGGCCTCATCGACGCCGAGAAGCTTTGACATTGCTGTGGTTGTTATTAGCTGCAGCGCACAACACAATCATCTGGCCACCGACGATTTCCGGTGATTCCGCACAGAGAAATCACTTCTCCGCGATGCAGTGAATCATGACTACATCAAAAGCCTCTCTGGTACTGCAACTACAATTCTACCGGCGTCCGAATAAAAATAAATTACCATTCCATTTGCAATTCATGGAATACTTCTGAACTTTGCTTACATTAGCTAAAATGCACAAATCTTAAAACCGCATTTCAAAATCGTAAGTAGATGGGTTGCTTTGTACATAAATTCTAAAAGATCGTTTCAGTGTTAATTTTAATATTTGTTCAGCTGCATCGACTTAGCTAACATTTCCTTTGATCGACGTTGGCAGGAACATGATTGGAAAAAAAATACTTAACAAATATACAGCGCGCGAGAAAAAACTTGATTAAACCAACCAAACTATTGGCTAAATAATTAATTAGACCAAGCAAGTTATGAAAAATCTATCCCTTATTCTATAATGAAAGGTTACCAATTGGAAACTTGCCCATTGCTATATAATTGATCAACGTGTTTTCTCATAGAAGTGCTTTTGTGAAAAGTTAGCACTAATGAGAAAGCAATGTACAGTGTTCTGAGGTGAATGGCCCAATTAGTGACCTTCTAAGCTCAGCACGACGGTGATGAGGCACGAAGGTGAATAGAAATAGCCAATTGATTAAAATGAAAGATATTGCAGTGAAGTTTAGAGTTTCTATTCAATTTACCGGGTGTTACTTATCTACTTTTTTATAATTTTGAGGTACTACTATTTGAATATACGGTGACATGCAAAAGACCCGATCAGTGTCCTACGATTTTCTCGTATGGCCTATTTTATGTCCTATCGAAAACCTAAAAACTGACTTATGCCGTCCTACATCTAGACCCGATTAGTGACCAAGTAACAAGGTCTTGTCAGATATTTTATAGGTTATGGATAATTCTATTCGTTCGAAACGGTCTTTCACAGAAATTATGCATTTCAATAATTGTTTTATGTATTTCGTACAAGAATAACATAACAAGGTTATTCATCGATGTATCAGTCCGATCGAGTTGCGGACACAAATCACAACAACCCAGCGTTTTGGTGAACCGTTTTCTGACCTAAATATTTTTCGGAGTAAGAGTAATTATTTGACCTTTTCGCACATGCTAACGTTTTCCTTGGTTCTTAATAATGAATAAACTTTGCCCCTTAATTACATTTTAAAAACATAAAAAACTATATTTTTCAGATGGTAAGTTCTCACCGACAAAGACAAGAAAATGGCTGGCGAAGGCTCACTTTTGTCGAGTCTGCAGATAACATTTTTTAAATCGACGATTATCGAAAATTAATTTTCGGCGCTTCTCATATCGCATAATGCAAAGATCAAAGTATATAAACAAAAAGTTTGATGTGTATTGGACAACAAGAGAATTTTTATCGTAAATAATATGAAGAATGGACATTAATCGGGCCACGGTCAGTAATTGGGTCGGTCACCTTACTTCGCAATCTCGTTTTACGAGCTGCTTAAACACCCTCTGTGGTAATTACACCAAGTACTCCGTTCAAAAAGGTTCAAAGAGGTTAAAAAAAATCGTAATTTCTTGTTGATCAATGTCCGAAACAATTTTTTTCCGTCGCTGGTCGGAGGCGAAGGGGATATACGTTGCTGCGAAAGTACAAGAGAACATATCAGCAGTCTCATAAGACATTGTCGTGTGTGCAGCCTCGAGTGCGTACAAGGGAGGCGCACGCGGCATTATCCATAAATAATTCATGGGCCCGTCGTGTCTCGAGCTGTAATTTGATTGCGGAGGCGTCGGTTAAAACTTTGGCGCCCCTCTCGCGTCGCTCCCGCGGATATAACAGTTTCGCGGGTATTCGCGCGTGAGGAAGACCATAATGGCACCTACACAAAACGATTGCGCGTGATCTCTCTGTATATTCGTATAACTCTTCGAGGCAAAAACCGCGGCGCGAGAAGTTCAAGCCCATGTATCTGTACAAGTCGCACTCGAGGATCCAGCAACGTGTGAGAAGTCGCAAAGAGCGTGCACGTTATGCGGCGCGCGAATGGCTCCTTCTTATTGAACGAGGAATAGAGGAGGAGAGAAACGCGGAGAGGCTATCGTCCCGGACAATCGCACCATTGTTGCTCGACCGCGCGCCCCCAGTACCTATATAATTAACGATACGATCTCCGCAGGATTATTCATTTGCAGCCGATCGTGGAGACTCGACTCTGGCCCGATCGACAAGTCCCACTCGCCTTTCCGGCCTTTCCCCGGTTCAATCGCGTCCTGTATCCTCAGAGACCATACAAACCAGAGAAACGAGTCACAGTCATCATTTCAAAAACTCTGTCGCGTGTAGCATTTCTTCCGATCTGCTGGAATACATTATTTTATCACTCTTTTTCATCCCGGAAACTGAACTCGCTCTGTGAGAACGGATATTGCGTCATCACGGAAGACAGCTCGTTTAGCCGAGAGCTATTAATTTACTGTGAAGCTCTTGAGTTTGATTTTCATTTATTTTCCAAAGGATTAGAAACATCCTTCCGGCTCTACAAGAGCCTCGAAGGCTACCAGTATTATTGGAATTTATACTGTAGCAAGTCGTAGTCACGAACCCGGTATAATTTGACAACCAGAAAGAGGCTACCTAGAATGGTAATACAAGTTGCTCGCGAGTACGAGCGATGCCTTCCAATAAGCTGCAATCACGAGTGTATAATGTATAGATATATTCTCGGAGTGAGTAATCGAGCCGTATATACCTCTCACTCGACCGCTCATCGAACGACACGTGTTCCCTTTCAACTCGAGAATCAAACGCTATTGAGGTACCAATAGATTTTCGACAAAGTGTGCCCGACACGGTGCCATACAGCAGCACTTCTTTAATCATCCTAGCACCTGAGCAACATCGTTTCTCGTCTCTTTACATTATTTTCCTGGATGGGACGTCTACGTCCTTCTCTATAGCCTATAGGTTGTAGGCTTGGAGCTGGTACGTCCACCTGAGCATCAAGAGACACTCCGAGGAGTTTGTGGGACTTCCTCAGTTCCTTCCTTCCTGTGGGCGCGCTTCAGACGCGCAACACTCGGGCCATTAGTCCATTAGGCAGCTTGGTCACACCTCGACCGTATTTCACAAGTGCGCGCGTCTCCTCGAGCCTTGTTTACGATGGCCCTGTGGCGCATCACGACTTCGAACCTGCTGCAGTCTCCCGGACCTACATAGGAGCCAAGTTTAGCTGGTTCTGTGGCTCGGTGCGCGCACTCACGTTCGATGATCAATCGACAGCTTCCCGGTAGCGTCGTCCATCGTGCACCTCCACTCTCCGCGCACAGTAACGTCTCGTCCATTGTCCTCGTGATTAATAAGCCATTCGTAAAAGCGAGACTCCCTCGCGCGTAAAACGCACCCGGTCGCACTGTCCTCGAGACACTACTGCGCATGGTGCCTACCTTCGGATGCTCCTTCTTTATTTCTTTTTCTTTTTCTTGTTTCTTCGAGTACTCGGCAGCAAAACTACGAGACGTCTGATGCGAGCACCTGTTCTTGGATTCGATCACCGTCTCGGTACTCCACGACGGTTTTCCTGGTAACACACGTTGTTCCCTCGACTAACGCGAGATATTTTGTTCGTGTGGATGACTGACGCGTGGCTACCTTGCTGAATATCTGATAGGATCTCCTGATTTATCGATTTTGCTTACGAGTTACTGCTTTTGATACTCTCGGACGACTGGGCTTAAATAATACTCGGGTTATGTTGTGGCTGTGTGTCAATTAGCTGGTTAGTTACTGATAGTTCGATCCGATTCAGATCAATCTTCAAAAATACGAAGCGGAGCATCATCGAATTAAAATTACTTTTCGAATAATATTCCACACGAAAAAGCAGTAGAGTAACATTCGAATGGTAATTCTAACTCGATTATGCACAACCCTAAACCGAAGTACAATAATCGGTACCGTTAGTATATATTTTTATTCCCATACTCGTTGATCCATTTTTCATGAGTGATATTCTATCAATTTACAATTTTTCGATAATCACCATCATAAAAAAATTCAAGCTCACAAAAAGAAGTCAGCACTGTAACTCACATTACCTTACAGTGCTTGTCTATAAAAATGTAACAAAAGTCGAGCTGTTGGAATTAACAATCGGTTGAGCAATCTAAAACGTAGTTAAAAAAAACCAATATAAAAACAACTAAAAAAAACCTTTCCACACATTGGCACAGCTTTATCTATGTCATAATAAATGATTATGATGGCTTTTCTATGCTCAGAACACACTTCGTGATACAAAAGATCGAATATGAGTGTTGATTAATCTACAAACGCTAACAAGAACGATATATAAGATTAATAGTTCGTTTCGCAGGATCCGCTATAGCGCACGGTTCTGAAACCTTGACTCAACTACAATTTCAGACTGTAACCCTGGTAAGCTTCGCGACACTGCAACTTGTCAAACAAAAGTGTCCTTGTACTTTCATGAAGTCTTTTTATTTACTGTTTATGAATCTTTCCTCACTTTCGAGGCTGGTTGAACGACGGTAGCCTTCGTCAACAGTCAATTCGACGTTCGTATAATAAAAGGCTATTAGATTTAGCATAGAGTAAACGAGTTTTGTGTTCACGTACTCGAATATTGTCTCTGAATATTCATCAGTATTCCATAAGTAATTTTACGACGTGTGACCCTCTCGTATGCATTATGTCTACTTCGTTAACATTGTCACCAGTGGCAGCAGGTGAGCGCCATTGCGCCTCGTCGTCAAGCAAGTTTCGAACGTGATTTATGCTTCCCATAATATGGAGTCATCGACCATCTCTTCGGGACTCTGTTCTCGGATTCTATAATCGTCGACACCCTCTCTCTCTCTTCTACTCTTTTTTTTTTCTTCTATCTCCGTCTTTCTCTTGAACACTGTCTCTGCACATGCATGTATATCGTGATGATCTTTTCTCGGTAACACTACTCGTCGTGAACACCGTTTGGTAGCACCCGCGAATAAGCAGGGTATTATTATGTATAGGACCTTGCATATAGGCCCACACGTATTTCGTACGCGAAGAATCCACACGACGAATTTTGAGCGCGTGATCGGTTTACTCGCGCCGGTTTTGTGCGTTTATCGCGCATGCCCCACACGCGAGACGCATACACATTGGGCACGCACCTCTTGAACGTGAATTAACAGCGAGGAGTGTGCGCCTCGCGGACGTTTATGGAGTGGATCGGTCAATGAGACGGAGAAAGGAAGGAAAGCACAAAGTGCCTTGTTCACTCGGTTTGGTGGCTCGGTGCTTGCGGTAATGCGGAGTAGCACGAACGATCGATCTTCGGGATTGGTGCCCGAGTTACCAGGAGAACTCGATACACCCTTAACTCACGGAGCTCTCGACGCACGCCGTACCCGCTGAACCGCATATACTCTACTTACTGCTCCGTAACAAATGTACGATCGTGCGCAGGGCATGCAGTATGGCCTCAGGTATCATTCTAACGAAGCGGTAGATAAAGCCGTTGTCATGCCGTATTTCACCGTCGACGTCCACAGCGAGATCTGCGACAATTTGGTAATATCATCGTAAAACCCTTTAATTAACTCCTATGATAGGCTACATTTAAAAAAAAAAGTAGAATAACAGGTTGAACTATACCGATATAACTCCTAGGAGAAATGATCATATCGATTGGTATTGGATACTATGCATTTGAATAGTTGAGCTATTATTACGTTTGCAACTATTATATCTTGTCATTGTCGTAACTGAGGCATTCTTCAACAATTCAGCTACTTTTTTCGAACGTCTCTTATCAGTAAGTCCGATTTTTTCAACTAAAAAAGACCCCTTTTTTGCTACTGAAAAAATTACAGAATCCCTGCGCCTATGTATTGATAACATTTAAAAAATTGTCAGACTGGGACCGATCAAAGTTCCGAAGTAAGAAATAATTGATTCTAAGTAAAAAAAAAATGATGTCCAGATACTATTTAAAAAAAGTCTATCATGGACCAACTATCTGATTGATTTATCATCGCATAAACTACAAATTTCAAATAAAAACGTTATTGAAATTTTTCTTTTTTTTTTTCACGACAAAGTTTTTGTATTTTGAACAAATTATTTCTTTATCTCGGAACTTAGATTGGTCATAGTCTGGCAATTTTTTAATGTTATCAATACATAGGCACAGAGATTCTGTAATTTTTTTTTATTAAGAATAGTGGCCTGTTTTTTTTAGCAGAAAAGTAATATTATAGGGTCACGAAATTGTTTGAAAAATTTCATTGAAAAATTCACATGAAACTACAACTTTTATATTGAAACAATTTTTTTCTATGACTTTAATTTTTCTAGATATATTGACTTTAAAAAAATACCCCATTTTCCGTAATATTGGATTTAAAAATCTGAAAAAATTGGGAGAGAGGACTTTCAAGTAGTACTAAAATCCGTGCAATTATGGGATTAATCAAAGAGGGTTGAAAAAAAAGTAGTTGAATTGACGAAGAATCCCTCAACTATAAAATATGAACATTGCTTCTGGGAACTATACTGTATGGGGGAAAATATGGTATTGTTGTTTCAACCATGTATTTTCCAACGAAAACGATTTTTATTTCTGTAGAAATAGTTATATGCACTTAAGAACATAATTTATTTTATGGACTCCGAGCCATGTAGTTAATTGGGCCAATAAACTAGCTGTTTACGGAAATAATTGGTTGGGGCGACAAATCAGTTTTTTGCGGCAACAAATTAATTGGTTGGGAGCAAATCAAATCGGTGTAACAACAAACTAGTATGTTGGCTTAAATCAAAATTAGCTTAACTCGGCCAACTAAGTCGCTTGCAGCTTATTTGGCTATACGAAGTGATTAGGACAGCCAATTTTTTGTCTCCTTGTACATTGCTTGGGTGTTTAATAGAACATAAATATAATTTGAAATTACGATATACTGAAAATACCAATTTCCAATTTAGAATGAATAAAAAATAAAAGTTTATTTATTGATACACTCTGAGATATCTCGCTTAATAAGAGAATGAAATTATTGAAACACGACCATAACATTTGAAGGTTGGGAATTTCACGTTGGAATTCACAGTAAAAATACTTTCAATAAACGTATAAGCTCAGATAATCGCAAAATTATTTATTCATTCAACGGTGTAGAACCCATTTTACCGTCGACATTCAAAACCTGGTATGGAATAAAGTTGTAACATAATAAAAAGTCAAAAAAATTCGTTTTATTACCTGCGACAAATTACCCGCGTCGTTCTTATAGGTCGTTGGTGTTTGGATAGTTTCGAAAACTGAACACGCTTTGAGGAATATGTATTTGGTGAAATGTTGATCCATTATGTCGTTTTACTGAGTAAATTATTATAATGGAGTTGGTCAATCCTCTAAACCGAAATGTACGTCGTAAGAACACCATTTTTGTGGTAAAAACCTGTTCGTTGTATTACCAGCCCAACACGTCTCGCTTACATTTATATATGCCGGCTCTGTATCTACTTACTGACCTCGAGACGTAAAAAATGGAAGCGTTGGAATAATAAGTACACCACGGCTGTTGGATGTAGATAATATCTCGGTAGTTACCACCGTAGCTATAGAACATCACATGCCATCGTAGCTGATACCATTAAATGGCTAAAGTAACTATGCACCTAATTTCTTGCTCATTCCCTCAATGGCTAACTCAGTTATATGACGGTGTAGTGTTACGACGGTCACGTGCGAGTACCTACAGCTACGACGTTGCCTCGCGTACGTGCAACGAGCTGAGGCCCATGATAACCCCTGGAGCTTTTGCACATGCACGCACTCCTCCCAACGAGAAACGTCGTTACTTCCGAGGTAATACCATTAAAATGGTAAAATGTCGTTAGCTCGAAAAAAACGGATGCTCCTCGTCAGCTTGTGGCACGTGTACGTGCACTTAAAACCACGTAGTATGCACTCCCTAGTATTCCGTACTCTTCAGGTATTTGAAAAATTCGGTTGACGAATTTTTAACAATTATAACTTAATCATTTTTGTAGCATTATAATTAAATAATTTCCCAGGACGCTGCACGACATCACAATTATTCGGGTTAGGACTATTAGTTAATTTTAATCTTTTTTCGGGCCTCAAGATTTCCTAGGTTGTTGGGAAAGATGTGACACCTGGATTTTTTTACATACCAGAACTGAACGTGGCAATGAAATATTTGTATTTATACAGATAACATTACAACTTTTATTACTGAGATTGGAAGGAGATATTTATCCGCTTGATTTCGAACTAAACGATGTTGACTTCTTGGGATTTTTATTTTGTCATTTTTATTATTCTATAATTTCCACTTATTTCCATTTTCACATCTACATTACTTTACGACCTTTTCCGCAATGGAAAATAAGTTGCCTTCGTAAAGAGGTAGAATCAGATAAGTACATGCATAGAAACGATATAATTTGCAGACGAGCCGAGATCTTATGCACTTGTTTCACACCCTTTCTCTCTTCAGGTTCACGTTGCATCCAGACGCCCTTTCCTCTTTCTTCTGTGCTGCACCTACGATCTCATTCTCTTGGTCACACTACACTGTTTTTCTCCCTTTCTCTACATCTCGCCGAGCTTATTCACGCTTGCTCACGAGCATAAGAGCGTCGAGCGGGTGGGAACCCGAAGAACTCGCTCGACCGCCCACGCAATAAGCGAGTAAGAGTGAGAAAGCACCGTCGCGCAGCGGCTTCGACTCGGTGTAATCGGCTCGCGTGCGAAATCGTCGAACGGCCACGCTATCTCGATCCTATTATCTCGTAATTAATAGTCTATTAGCAGCGTCTCGTATCGTGCCTCGCGAGGGACGTAAGAGCGCGAGAGCTGAGCCGAGAGGCAGCAAGCAATGTACTTTGTATAATCACTCGAGAATTAAATGAGGCGAATATAACACGCTGTTCATTCTTATTATTCGACTGATACAGGAAATAACAAGGTAAAGTTATTGCAGTAAATGTCGGTGAGAGGCACGATGATCTGCTAGCTGACAGATCATGCAAGAGAACGATCCAATAAAGATAACGCCACGGAAATGTTATCAAGAGTCGCAGTAGCATCGCAAAGCCAACACTGACAAAAAAGTCATAGATTCAATAAAACCATCATTTGCGGGCTGCCAAACATGAATGTTATCAATTTAATTTGATTTATAATTTTTATAATTCAATATAAGTTTCAAGATTGAAACAATAGTTCAAAATACTTCTTTTCGGCAGCCTACAATGATTTTCTTTTTCAGTAAAGTATTATTGAAAAGGTCCTATCGAAACTATACTCACAGAAATCGTAAAAGTCCAGTCAACTATAAAGTGACAAATATTTCTTTTTAGTCCATGCAACTGTTTTTATAGTTACGGTAACCATTTCATAGTTATCGTAATGCATAGTTGTAGTAACTACACCGAGAGAGTAGATTTCATTAATTCACAGCAATCTTCGCCAATAAAAAGAAATACTTGAGTTTCAATACTATATTTTCATTGAATGATATTAAACTCAATTACAAGTAGTGACATTGAAACAAGGAAATAAGGTCTGTTCTTGTCATTGATTTCACAAAAGACGCAGCGGCACTTTTTTCACCACGGCTCAGATTTTTGAGACCTGTTTTTTCCTAAGTTACACGGTAGCCAAAGCTTAAATTTAGAGACAACGTGCTCAAGTACGACAAAAATGGGCTGAAGTACGGGCTCCTTAAAACTCAAAGCCGTTTGTTCTGGAGAATCGAAAAACAAAACAGTGAGCTTAGGTGAGAGACACAACCCTTCAGTGTTGAACATTGCTCGATTAAATTCCCCGGACTTATTGCCATCAAGTATATCTTATCAATAAAATCTTTTCTTTCGGCGTATGAAGAATTGATCGCACGTATTAAGAAATATGAATTTTCACTTTACAGTTGTTATTACTACACTTTTCTCTCAGTGTATATGTTGAAGCTTTAACAACGGAAAATGTGTAGGTCAGTATAAACAATTCTGAACGGAATTAATTTTACCTTCTGATGGGAAATTGATATACGTAAACTGAACTTTCCGCATACTATGATGAAGAGATGTTAAACAGATGTAAAAAATGAATAACTACAATTTAAGTATAATTGAATTATACGAGTTTTTTTTTCATTGTCTGCACCAGTGACCATGACAAAGTATAATTTACGTGAGCATCCATGCCGAAACCATTTTTATTAATAAGTTAATTTAATAATAATTAATATCCACATACTCATTTTTATTCTCAATATGAATCATTTCGTAAAAAAGCCAGGTAATATTTATCAATTTTCATTATTGTTATAATAGGTGATTCCATTAAGATGCAATTTGACAGGACCTCCTTAAGCGTTGCTGCGAATTCATTACCAAGAATTCCATACTCATAATGTGACGTATTATGCAGCCGTGACAGTGCGAGCATATACACGGCCGTCACTTGCTCGGAGGATACTGAGTATATCGTAGTGTCGCAACGAGGAAATCACAGATGCAACGCGAGCCATAAGTCATAACCATTTACCGTTGACACTGTCTGCATCGTTTAAACGCGCGCGTGGTACGCGGCGCATAACCAATCGTGCATGTAGCGTATATGAAGTTATAACCAGCATTCAACGGGGACGCGAACTCACTCGAGTGCGTGAGGACACAGCGAGTGAGAGAGAGGCAAAGAGGGCCGAGTGGCGAGAGAAAAAAAACGATGAGAAAGAAATGGAAAAAAAGAATTAACCAAGACGAGGCTGTATAACGAACGCACCTCAAGGCGGAAGTGTCCGGCGGTATAAATACTGACGCGCGCGCTCTCTGTGATTGCCTTCGACGTTCAGTCCTGAGGCGACGATTAATTAGGAAAATAGCACCGTTGGAAAATTAACGATACGACCAGTAGATTTTTTGCATGTTTTGCTGTAAGGCGGAGGTTGTATACTGTATATGGAGGTTGATATAGCACCGATAATAGAGCGACGATGTACGTTTACAGCCGAAGAAGGGAGGAGTACCGCTGTCGATAGGTACCCAATAAAATTGGGCCAGCGATCGGGAAGCGGCGGCGAGGATAGAGCACACGATCGAGGCTCGCAAGTTGCACTCGCCTGCGATTATCTACAACAGCGAGCCGGCGCGTTGAGAACCGGTAATTGGCAGGGGGTCTTACTTTCGACTAACTACGGTAACGAATGGGATCAGTTATAGGGACGCGATCTGGCATTTGAATCTCGTTAACGCCGCGCTGACGCTATACCGCAACAGTGATTCTCAATTCTTAGTGGTCTATAGAGAAAAACGGGGCTAGATGATACAGGGGCGTAATGTGATCGATTTCTGTCCAAGAGAAATGCGTTTGAAAAATCCTTATATGCCGAAGGTCCACTGTACGAGGCAGTAACGGTAATATTTGAAAATCGTACGATTATACTAAAGTTCGATCAAACTTTAAAAGCGTTTTTCTCGAAACTAGATTTTTTCAAAAATGTGTGCGGGTATCTCAGGATAAAATTAATGAATCGTCTTGAAAATTGATACACATATTCAGAGGAAAATTACTTTTGGCATGATGAACGATACCGTCGATAATATTTTTCGCAATGGATTACAATGATGATAATATCTTTTTGCCGATATAATAGCGGAAAAATTAAAAGTTTTTTTATTTCTTACCCGTCTCCCCTTTCCTCGTTTCTACATAGAGTTCCCTCCTAGAGAGTTGTCCACAGCCACTCATTCTAATGCACTACTTTATCGCATTTGCACGAGGGCTCAGGGAAACTTCGGAAAACCTGGCCGATATAGCCGGCTTTATTTTTACTGAGTTTCCACTGTATTAGAATACATTAGAAGCTCAGAAAACGCAAACAATGCTGCTTAGCTCTGGGGACCGTCGAAGCCACACACCAAACGCGCGTTCACTGCTGTCGGTCACCTTATTCCTGTTTAAGAACATCCATATTTGCGGAATCGTGTATACCGATCGACGTTTATTAATTTATGATTCAAGCTCACTTTATTTCCCTGCCTGATAACCGAGTTCTACAAACAATTTTCCTGGCTAGTTCGATCCGTTTATCCATGACGTTTTTATGAATGCACGTTCAAACTTTTTTGTTTTGTTAATATTCGCATTTCCCCTCGTCTGCAGACATAACGCATATTACAGGATTCGGCCCGAGTCAGTAGCCAGTCCCCCCTGTGGGCCTGGTCCGGATCAGTAATGAGGTCCCCATGCGGCCGCATTCGACTTCCCCCTCTATATCGCATTTGCCATAGCATTTCTGCTAGGGGGATAGGGAAACATTGAGGAAAAACCTATGCCGACATAGCCGGTCCCGAGTTCACCTCACGGCTCCGTGGCTGTGGGTGGCGGTCAAAAAAGCGATTGACCAAAATGGTGAATGGTCAAACTAGCGAATTTCAGAGTTAGGAACGTCTGAATCCAGATTGGTCATCATTATGAAATTCGCTATATCAGTCATTCGCTATTTTGACCATTCGCTATTTTGACCTCCATCTTATTAAAATGCATTTAAAATAGCGAATGATAAAAATGGCGAATGGCTGAAAAACCGAATTCCATAATTATCGACATTCAACATTCAGACGTTCCTTATTCTTAATTTCGCTCTTTTAGCTATTCGCTATTTTGGTCATTCGCTATTTCGACCCCCACCCCTGCGTGTGTCTTACGAATACATCTGGAGCTTCATTGCGTCCGGGTTTGTATTTATTGACGGTACCGGGAATCGAACCCGCGACCTACCGATGATCTGGTCTCGAGGTCAGTACTCTAACCACTGGACCACCGCACCATTTAATGCTCATTCGAATCTTGCCTGCGCTTCTTATTATATTGACTAATTTATATGACACACTCTACTTCGCTCTATCCGCTGGTCCATCCGATGCAGTCTTCTTCGCGTCTTATCTAGCTATAGACTCGACGTGTTATTCGCGTTGCTTGCGATGTTCTCATCCTCCCGTGGCTTGCGGCTACGGTCACGCGGATTTTTGGGCCTTTAGCGCGAGTCGACTGTGTGCTCGCGCGGGCCAACTGCGGCAACCAAAGAAATCCTATGAATCCCAATAAAACCCGCGGGTCTTGGCGTCAGCCAACACGTGTCCTCGGATTTTTTTGGTGAAATGCGAAAAATGCGCCAGGACCTACGAATCTTCAGGCCCGATCTCGTTCTCGCCAACGGGCCGAGTCCGCTCGCAAGCTTGCTAAGTGCAACCGAGACAGCGCGACCGAGATCCTGTTGCTTGGTCCTCCGGGCCTTATAACCAAGAGCGCGTAGAACAGCTCCGCCAATATGATCATTCGCTCTGTCGCACTCGTGCCGCTGTGTGGAATCCAAGGATGATCGATCGCTTCAAATGATTCATCGGCCCCTTCGGACCACGGGCAAAAAATGGCCATTTGACTTATTGCTCGGTCGATATTGTGCGGAGTCTACATAGGCCCTCGATTATCATTATTATTATTATTATTTACGTTTCAATTGATACATGGCCTTAAAGAGCTACAAAATTGTTTGGTAAATGTCACTCAATCAGATAATTAATCAAAAGTCAAGATTAAACAGCGGTATCTGCACGAGCCGATCGAATTATATTCACGAAAACTTCAACATAGCTAATTGGTTCGCGTCATTGAGTAGTTCCTATCTCTCACTACAAGGAGAAACGAAGTAGAACTCGCTGCGTTGTGTCTCGTACCTCGTGGTGTTGGACGACCCTATTACCAGAAGCACCTTGATAACTCTGATCTGACCGAGACTCTGATATAGGCTTGGGCTCTTAATTACGCGGTGAGTTTGGCTCCTAATGAGTCGCCAGAATTAATTGAGATGGTCAGTCGAGCCGCTGTGCAGTGCCACTGATCGGGCATCCTCGCGTCCTCTTCAGTTCTCGTTTGGCTGGTATCGAGGCTGTATATACTTGGCGAAATACTATAATATCGATCCTGCTATTAAATCGCGATATGCCAATTTGCTGGGTGTTTAAATGAGCGCGGCGATTGACCGAAGACGCTCGTTTAGATATCAAAAAATATGTTGTCCATATATTAACGTTGTAACACGAGTGGAGGCGCGAATTCATGAGGCAGAAGGCGCGAATGGGAGAAGAAACTCAGATCTCGACGTTGTACGTTTCCAGCATTAGGGGACTCGCTGCGAGGCTGCACTACCTGGTCCCAATCAAATTCCCATGATTCTGAATTAGCAGATGCTTTCGCCAGATCGAATGGACGCCCCGTGGCGACCTCCGAGCGCACGGCACACACCATCGCGCGCGAGACAGCTCGTGGAATGCACGCCCTGGGCCTTAAGATATTCACGACAACTATATTAGCCACTTCAGATAGGATCGGCATCATACTGTGCCAGCGACACGGCTAGCCCCACTCGCTTTCTTACTCTCGCTACTTGGTGTCGCTCATTTTTAAACGCACCTCGCTCTAGCCTTTTCTCCGTTGTTTCTTTATTCCTGCTCGTGCCCTTTGCGAATGAACTTTCGCACATTTTTTTTTTTTTTTTGAATTCTCTTTACCCGTGTTGATGAAACCGAGACGCCTAAAAATTATGAATGTTCGATCGTACTGCAATTGCACAACTGTAATCTTTTATCTTGAACAAAATCTAGGCAAGCAGAAAAAATCCAACCACTTCATAAGCGATTTGTTTCATCGTCTAGACCATGTGTTTTTTGAGTTGGTCGTTTCACTACGTGCTAATCAAATCAGTGTTGAATTTTTAATAGCGTTCAAATTGATAGCAGATATACAGATGTTGCTGACTTTTTTTACTGTTTTGAAAAGTGGATCGTAAATCAGCGTTCTTACATGCGTCCACCGACACGGTTCAAAACAAAAATACATTGATATATATAAATGTTTGATATGAAGTTTCTTCTCATCTAGTTTCATATGAGAAAAAACCGTGATATTTATCCGATCACGGCAAGCAAAATCTTATTTTGTTAATTGAAGAATGCTGTATTGATTCACCGGACACATTCTTTGTTTGTATTAGCTGTTCAAAAGTTACAAATATTAGTATGTGTAATGTGATGTTACGTTAGATAAATTGTCTTACAAACGGCACGACAAAAAAATCACTGGCGATCAATCGATAAAGAATTGTTCGATAACCAAATAATTATGTTATTGTAATATATGTAATTAATAACTATATTAGTTGTAATCGGACAAAAATTGGAGTTCTTTCTAATATACAACTGGATGTCAAAAAGACTTCATCAGGTATTTGTACATATCAGTGGATTTTTTTCGATGCCGTGTCCATGGTTATATTTATATTTTAAGAACACATGCAGATGTACAAATCATTCTTTAAAAACGTTAATCGAACCACCAAAATTGTTATAAACGTTTTTGAAAAATTCCCACTGATTTGACTAGCACGTAGAGAGACGACTACCTTAATTGTCATAGTCAGAATTCGCTCCATGCGGGAAAACAAGTAATGCCACGCGCGATGACATTTCGCGTTTGCGGACGGACTTTATACATTTTTTCTTTGAAATTATTCTTTTGAAAAGTCATGGGTTTTCTGCTCAAACTAAATCCGTACGAAGTTAATACAATTAAAACAGCAATAACAATAAAAGATTCATTATATTGCAGTGAAGCTGCAAAGCGTTTAACTCAGTTTTTCGTTTGATTTCAGGTTAGTTTCGCATAACCATTTTCAGTCTGTAACTTTTAAATCCACGTAAGCCATTGTTCAAAGTCCGGCCAAAAGTACGACATTTCGACACCATGGGCGCCTGTATTCCAAACAACACGCTGCACACTGACGCACAGAGCGAATAGCGCTGATGAACCAAATTGATATACTTTCGACGAAAAGTAGTAACGTCTGAAGTTGCCACCGCCCAATAAAAAACGACAGTTGTTGACTGACTCAATTCGATTTGTTTTTAAGAATAGAAAATTTACGATCGTTGTCAATCACATCTCGGCTCAAACTCACCTCTCACTCAGCGCGGAGCAAAGATAATTGGCCTACTCCTGATAGCCTATAATAATACGTACTAATAGACGAAAAAAATAGAGTCGTGTAGGAAGCGAAGCATTCACGAGAGGATATCACGTTGAACAGGTCCCGGACTGGTTCGTGGAAGGCGATGCCATAATTGAATCAAGGCTCCGACGTCCCGCGGCGAGGAGAGGTGTGATCGGGCTCGCACAGCGTGACGCTCGCCTTATTTCTCGATCGACCATTGTATACTAGATACTTATCTATCCAAGTAGTATCTACGTTATAACTCGAAGAATAGAGTCCATAAGCCATAGCGCTGCACTTGTCTCCCGACTTCACGTGTCTTCCGAATAAAAATCTCATCTTCCGTGAAGCACACACTTGATTCAACGAATCGAACAACGGCCATAAAGTCTCATCTCGAAAATAACTCAGCTAATGAAATCGCTGCCGAGTATTTAAATAGTCCCATATTCTTGATAATCCCCATTTAACGACTGCAGCCATCGCAAGATCCCCTTCACAGTTTTAGCCTCACTGCTATATAAACGAAATTATAAGTAGCTGTAGTATATATCTTTGGTATAATCTGGTGAGAGTAGATCCGGCAGCGAGAGGCTTATATTATTGAGACGTCTCCATCTCGTGGAGTTTTGTGCCTGTGCAAGTGCTGCGAAGAAGCTGAAGTCGAGTCGTGCCTCTCACGAGTCAATTCTTTCGACTCTCTCGAATCGCTTCTGGAACTCCTTCAGGCAGAGCCTCAAGCGCACACGCGTCTCAATCTCCGGCATTGTTAATCAAGGAATTAGCATATGAAATCTGTATTATACGAATGCGCATCGCAACGCATGCCCACGTCACAATAACGCACGTCCAGTAAGAGACTCGTGTCTAGTGCGCATGTGTATATACGGATCCTCATTCTTTGCCCTTGAATACGTACGGAAGGGTTCACGCTACTGTTGCGCTTGATGCACGCAGTGCTATGTCCATAGAACGATGTAAATAATAAATAAGAAAGACTGCTTTATCAGATCCCACGGAAACCCCGCGGTTACCGAGCTCTGTAATATTGTAGCAGTCGTAAGCTGATTAGTAGCTCGAATTTGTCTGACTCGGCATATAATTGGCTTGATAGGTGACTCAACTGCCCTCCATTATGTTGTTGTCACTACTTGACTAGGCTAAATCGTGTTTCCAACGCTTTAATGTCTTACATTCCTTCCGGATAGGGTCCTGGTTACAACCATTCCAGAGCCCAACTACTTTTGTAAGCCTCCAGTTACTTAAGTTAATATGAGAAAAATCATCTGAAATATAGCCAACCGAATTTCAGGGTAACTAAATGTACTTTAGGAACACGAAATTTTACGGGTAAGTCGGCCCAACCAATTGATTGATCACCGACAAAAATAAATGTATCACATGTTGTCATCGTCGAAGCATAATAAAATCATTGGTTGATTAGCTAACTTATCTATATAATTTTCTTAATCATACAGTTATTCCGAACTTAATTTAAAAAACTTTTATATCCAATAATTGTATAAGATTCACATAATGGTCTGTTTTGTGCTAATGTTATTAGATATAGAACTACTTATTGTTTTAGTCGAACCAGTAACATATAATTAGTCGACTCATAAAAATATCAAATAACTCAGTTAACACAACCTAGTAATTAGTTAGTATGTCAAATGAAATATTTAGTTAGTTTTGGTGACTCACCATTTCTCTCGGTGTTTATTTCTATACTTTAATGTTTCAATTAATTCCAAGTCGAAACGAGGAGCGAAATAAATATATCTACACAGCGCGTATATCATTCAGTACCAAAGGACTGTATAATTCAGAGACACTTGAGAAGATTATTTATCTGTTCTCGTTGTGGAGGCACCCTAACCCATATTTATTCAACACGCTGCAGCAGAGAGAAAGGGACAGGGAGCGCAACCCTCGAGGCGGGGAGAGCCCACAAAACGCGCAACAAATAAGTAGTTAATCGACTCTCCACATCGATACTAAACGTACGCGCGCAAACGCGGTTCTTTTCATTGTGTGTTGGAGGCCGAACGCCTGCTCGATATAATTGGTCTCTAATTAGAGCCCGGCAAAAAGAAAACTCATCATTGGAGGAGCACATCTTCGATTCTCTTTTGCTCCTTTTATCCTTCTGCTCGACCTGACCCTCTCCTCACTCGTAGCACTCGACGTAGGATACCTGCCTGGCCAACTAGTGCATCCTTATATGATACACTCCCTACTTCATTTCTCGAACGCCCCTGGAAAATAAGTTTTGATTATTCTCGTCCACCGAAGGCAAAGGGGTTATTGTGGGCGTCTGCCTAGCTAAGTATTCTGAATATTTTAGTAATACTGTAGTGTTAAACATGTTAAATATCACTATTTACAGTTTTTTGTAGAGAGATTTTACGATTACTACTGCTAATATAACTTTCCTTCCTTTATTGTACTTCATAATATTTTTATACGACTTTTTATTTATTTATTTATATAACTATTCTACCTATATTAGCTTATAAATTGTAATTTCAAATTGTAAAGAGGTTTGAGCGCTTAAGGAGACTTGTCCCAAAAGGCAAAATAAATTACACCATTCATCCCTTCATTTATACACTTCAGCTTTCAGTTTTTTAATGTTCTTTTTATCGTATTGTTTTCATTCACGCTTTCCAACGGCTCGAACAGTTTACTCTTCTCTAAACGTCTTTTCTCGCGAGATACTTCATGACCTTCCACCTCATGGTGCTGCCCTTCGGTATTCTTATACCTGTCGGCAGCTCTCGACGCAACACACAGCTTTATATTATAGCATAGTGAGAAAGAGCCGGCGTTTAGAGCACCCCAGAATACTCATATTAACAACTCAACTATGGTTCCGTGAGATTGATTTGGCTTTGTTGGCAATTAGCTCGGGTCCATTAGTCAAACCCCCGCTGGAACTCCGGCGCTTTTCAATCGACTCTACCAAAACGAATTCGTCGGACCCTCTCACTACAGTCTCACTAACTTATGGCCTCCAGCTCGGCTTCTCGACTCAACAGAGAATGCTAAACTATTATCGCACGTCAGGATCATTCCGACACGATTTCTCTTCCGGAACCATAATGTAGAATAATACCATGAAAAAAATTGTTGTAGTAAAAATAAATTTTCGTGCATCTCGCTACACACGTCGTATAGAAACATCAGCAATGGGATTTGAATTTATTTATTTATAAGTAATAACATTTCTTACATTATTTTTACTTCGCAGAATGGAAAAATTATAATATTAGTCCAATATTCTGCAGGACCTTTCAGTCTAATTTGCGCAAAATACGACGGGTTGTCTGAGCCGAGGTTAAGTTCAATGCAGCAAATAATGCAAGCAAAGCGTTTTTGAGATGTTATGAGGTGTTGCTATAGTGTAGATCGTAAGTCGAAATCGATCTTCCTCGAGGAAGAAGAGAGAAACAGTGTATAAGCTGAAAAGGTACAGGAAGACCAGGAAGAAGTGAGAAGGACAGATAAATGGGTAGAAAGAGAGAGAGAAAGCGAAGCCAAAGAGCGATTGGAAAGAGGCTGGCCACGGTGGTACACCGAAGGTGCGCAGGCCAACGATAGAGAGTGTGTGGGTTAACGAGGGTGTGATTCATGGGGCCCTGGCGGCGAAGCTGTTCCCTCCTGAGTTTAACGGTGCTCATATCCCAAAATTATAGCGCTCGGACTACATTATAACCAGCTAACATGAGAAACTTTGGCCCTGCTTCGACTATTCGACTATCAAGTTTCACCTGTCACCCATCATAAATACAGCCGAACTATTTTTTTCCCTCTTTTCGGACAAATTGTTTTCACTAAAAAAAATAAAAAATAACTAGCACATCCTTAATGTACCTATTTTCGCGAATACGAAAGACTTTTGTTCTTGTACAAAGATTCGCGCGGCGATTTGGCATGAGAAACACTGGCATGTGCGAAGGGGTATCATTTAACTTGGTTAGGGAGCGATGGTGCGTGCGACTGATGGGTATGAGGTTGTAAAGGATCCCCGCGAGACATTAATATTACCTACGTAAGCACCTCGGCCTCTCTACCTCCTTCGTCGATGTAACCAGCTCGCGTACCTCGTACCCCTGTATGCATATATGTGTACAATCCGCAAAGAGTCTATGCTGTGCATGCCGATATAATACACTTTGCTGAAGAAGTATGTGACAATTATGCGTGATGCTGTTGGTACAGATAAAAAATATAAAAAAATTGGGGCTAAAAATGATATGCTTTCGCCCGAGTGACAAAGTACCCTAATTTAGTTGATTCATGGTCAAATTGCTATGGTAACAGGGATCGAAGAACTCCCGTGCTCGGCCAATTTAATGTAACTTTTATTTAGTCTTATGTCAATCATCTGTATTGATTTGAATTGTTGTGTGTCTAGCGCACGGAGAAAAAATAATTGTTGCTAACAGCAGTTCACGAGTCAGTGAAGCTTCAAACGTTTCAAAGTTGCAACGGTTTCCCAGCGCCCATAGTTGAAAATGAGGTTTTCAATTTTTTTTACATGAGACGTAATGGATTCTTCCGTTTTACTAGCCGTACTTTTTCTAATACATTGTTGCATCGGTAATTTTCATATAATTTTCAACTACCTAGAACCTGCGGAAGACCTTCGTTTCGGGAATCAGATATAAGCTCTCGGCGTGTGGCGGTTATGCGTTATGAAATTTTTTTATTCACTATTATAATTAAAAAAATACTCCGTGTGTTTGATGCCCGAAACAGAGGGTTTCTTCAGGGTTCAGAAACTTGGAAAATATACATATCACGATAAACGCAAGAATATATTCCGAAAAAATTGTATCTGTATAAAAACGATGGTGCCAAGAAGGAGTATTTCTTTCTTACAGAAAAAAGTACAATAAGCTCTTAACCATCACGTCAGAGAGTTTGATTTTTGCCAAAAACGAAACTCTTTCGCAGATTCTTATGATTCGAATTTAATCTTAAAATGACCGGAAGAACCTATCGAAACCTATCGAAAAACCCTGGTCTCATGAGGGAGAATTTTTTTCGGCCTGTGCAAAGGTATGACAAACTGATAAACGTAATTTCAGAGGCTATAATTTTGTCCAAAAAAGCAAGCTATCCGGACGTTCCATTGTCTTAAAACTAGTTTTAAAATTAGCAAAATAATCCCATGTATTAGAAAGAGTACTGCTGAAAAGAGAGAATCCATTCGGTTTCAGTGAAAATTTTTTAAACTTTATTGGCAACTGCGGACGCTGGACGCCAGGAAACCCTTGCAACTTTGAAACGTTTCAAACTTCACTCTTTTTTGTTATTGTCGTGACTATAATATATAATCGTCCCTCCTGGGAATTATAATGTATGGTTAAAGTATAGCTAAAGTATATATTGTGGCTTTAACCATGTATTTTTGTTCCAGTGAACGATTGAAAAATATATCGATACCTAATTATGTTACTACACAGCAAATTTCATTTGTGATTTTGAATTTGGTGACAGACCTTTACTGGCGGAGTGAACGCTAACAAATAAACTTTTGCTGTTTCGCCAATATCATGGCCATCAGTAAGATTTTTTATAGCTGCACTTTCGTTTTTATTACGATAAAAGTTTTCACGATCGTTTTTCGAATACCCAAAGTTGTCCAGAACCTCCGAAGTAAAAAAAGATATAAGCAGTCGTTCAATCTGAGACATTATGAAAAATATCTGACAGAATTGAGAAAAATCCTAAATTGACAATGGTACATTGCAAGCTTTTGTAAAAGATGAAGAGTAATGAAGAAGTGATGTTCAAGACTTTTCTTGAATTTGCATTGTACGATGGACAATAAAGGATATCTATTGTGTGTCGAGTAAAACCACTGTTTATAAAGTAGTTTTGTGACTACTAGTATTATTATGATATCCAGCCCCAACTGGAGCCGTTTACTGACAAAACCATGTATTTCTTCTCTTCTCATCACCGCGTCTAGGATTAGAGAGGTTTAACTGTAAGATAACTTTTGGTCGGTGGGGTATTAAGAAAGCATTAAAATTAACCGGTGCTAAAGCTGACTTTGGTGTTTTGGCTGTAGGGCTAGTTGTCGGTCGGTTCGTCCATGCGGGACTTGCAGGCTAGCAGCATCCCTTGTGGTTAAGCAGGCCAGCCTCGTTGAAACCGCTTACGCCTACCAGAAAGGGAGTCAGATGTACCCGCGCGCATATTCCCAGGGTAAAGTTAACTGGATAATTTAGGGATTTGTCATTGCGGTACCGGTTTGCTACACGTTTACAAATTTACGGCTTTGGACGTTAAGCTGTTTGTCCGCAAGCGCGCGCTCTTTTCTAGCTCGCTCGGCGTCCACAATTGTTGCAGTCACCTGCAGATTATCACTTGCCCGCCTACCACTAAACCGCTCCAGCCCACTGATGATCATCGCTTGCTTTTGTTGACAAGGTATTATTCAAAGAGTTGAGGAGAATGGTCATCCGCAGAGTCTCGGCTCCTTCGACGGCTCTAAGGCAAACTGGAAAAACCTCGTTCGAAGGTTGAGAAAATATGTCATCAAAATGTCGATAAGCTCACACATCTACAACACAACTTTGGGGAAATCACGAAAGTCATCATGACATCTGTTGAATAAATTGTAACCACTCTATCTCAGACGTATGGCCTATTTTTTTTGGAAAATATAAGGTTAAGTGTCTTAAACTAATATTTACATTCTAACAGGACTATTCTATGGAAATAATAATGAATACAATAATATTGGTCATATTTGCGGATTGCAGGTTTGGCCGACCGGGTTATCGCCACCATTTTTGTTTACTTCCTAATAACATGGATAAGTAACATTTGTAGGAATCTTAGTACACATTCTGCTTAAAAAAATACTTTGCACAAGCTCGATGAGGAATGAATATTTTGATAAGCACGGAATAAAATGAGTAGACAATATACCGCTAGAAATTGTTCTTTGCTATAGTGCTAGAAATATTTTCTTGTAACACGCGCATCAAAAGTGGCAACTTTCGTAGTAGTTTTGCAGGGCGAATGCGATTCACACCGCAGTGATAGCCCGGGACAGATTCGCGCATGCGCAGTCCACATTTTACTCACTTTCGTCCCTAGAGCGAAATTTCGTTTACTTTCGATCCTTTCTGGCGGACGAAAAATAAAAAATGAGTTTCGTAAAAACTACCGTTTCTATCGAAACATCGAGTACAGCGCCGGAGATAGAAGAAATTGCTAAAACCGTGATTAACGAATTCTTACCAAAAAAATCAAGAGAAAAGTATAACCTCACTTATGCGAAATTCTTGAAATAGTAAAAGACTCGAAGCATCTACAATTTATCGGAGCATGCGATGTTAGCGTATTTTCAAGAGCATGCACAGAATATGCAAGCGTCTACGCTATGGTCCATTTTCTGGATGGTTGAGCTTGTGAAGCGTAACATCGATGTCGACAGGATCTTTTTTTTTTTATTTGGTGTTAACAATTTTTTTTTATTTGGTCTTCAGTAGGACACCCCCCCTCCCCCTCCCAACCTCCCCACTGCGACTTCGCCCCTGAACCCCGTGCACTTCATACAAAAAGTATCCAGTGCGACATGGCCCTCAAGTTGGCGATTCTGACCTTTATTACACAATATACTATTACCATCCCAGCAAATTATTTATGAGTCTAGGAAACGCATTTTTCTTCATACCTCGGTCGAAAGTACGCATCTTTTGCACCTTTTTCGAGGCAGAAAGGTGAAGATTCGTGCATTGGTAGAGTTACGCAGACGTCTTTTGTTACAGCGGGAGCACAAACGTTTTTATTCGCACTGGTACGTGAAGTTGCTTTCATTACGTGTTTTGTTTACGCTAGTTGTGTACGCTTTATGTTACTAAGATATAACTTCGAAGTGACGGGCATAAAATAAATCGATTATATTATTTATTATACATGTGACCATGGTAAACATAAGATAAAAAAATGGACACAGCAATATTCATTGGAATTACCAAATTAATTTAAATCTTGTTGATTCATTAATTTGCAGATAATACGCTTGTTTTTTTATATTTTCAAACGAAAAAAAAATCTTATTTTTGTTTAATTTAATACGTTCCAATAAAATAAGTTTATTTAACTGTTTACATTGGTTTTTTTTTATGCCTGACCCCCGACCAGCAGCATTCGCTTCGCTCGTGCGCAAATGTCGGGGGCAGGCAACAACTTCTTTCGATGTAATACATACAATATTTTTCGTACTTTCGACCGGCTATAAAGAAAAATGGTATACACTACACTGGCAGAAGTTCGAAAGCCCTGAAATGCGCGCTATGATGCATCATGGCGTGCAGTGCAGGAATTTCAAACTTTCTGCCCTAATAGTGTAATATACTATTTTTTATCCAGCAACAATCATTCGCCGTCGGAATATCAGCAAATGACTACTGGCCCAGCAACACATTTTTTCGCATAAATTCTGGCTCCGCCATAGGCGCATCTTCATACGAGGTGGAAAATATGGTTCCCTTAATTTTTTTTGCTCCAAGGTAAACGTTCCCCAAACATGGACAACACATTTTTTTTATTTCTATTCAACAGTCATGATCTTTTATCTAACCTAAATTCTTGTACAAAGTTTCCTAATATTTTAAAATCGCTCCCAACGATCATTCCGAAAATCACTGTAACAGGATGTCGAATCTTAATCGATTCATTAATACGTTTTATATTATTTTACATATTTATTGAAGCACATTTTGAGTGTCCCGACATGAAATTAAAAATAAATGAAAACGTAGCTCTATAAAGGAGCAAAGTAAACAAAGGAAAACAAATGCTGCAGACACGAGAAGAATAAGAAGAATAATAATAGCGGTAATAATAATTCAAAGAAAAAGAAGCAGATGGAGGCGGAGGTGGATACTGAAATGTTTGAGCCTCCTCGACATTTTAACAAACACAGCGGCGAGTTGGGCCCGCTGCTGGCCGCGTGCGCGCTTGCGAGACCGAGCCCCAGAGCGGATAATTATTTTCGCGTACGGGGCCCCGATTACTCGCGTCTTCATTTACTCCGCCCGGTGGATGCTATATACGTTTTGCTGACTACGCTTGTTCGCAACGTACAACAACGGGCGATTTTTCGCTCGAGACGCGCGCGTCCGCCTTTTCGGGGGCCTCGGGCTTTCGGTCCGTCCAGTTGCTCCGCAAAATCCTCGCGCAGCTTGTACATACGTACGCTCTATACGAGAAGAAGAGGAAGAACGTTGGGCACTGGCGGGGGCGTGGTGCCGGTCAGTGTTTTAAATCACCTTCACCCCGAGCGTATGTGCTCAGTGTGCCACCTTTCACAAACACAGACACTTACAATTATATATATATATATATATATATATATATATACGTACCGATTTCTTCTTATTCCTTCTTTCATTATATCTCGTCTCTGCCTCTGAAAATCTTCGCACCCACGCCAATGTATTACACTGACTATAGATACTGGAAGCGAAACGAATTGCGAGAAATTCACTCGCTCCCTCTTCTCAGCTTCATTGATTTCAGAACGAGATATCGCTCCGTGAACAAGCAGAATGAACTTTACCTTTCATTTTTTTGGAAGGTAAAGTTAGGAAAAGCTTTAAAACGGTAATTTTTTCGGATTCTATTTCTAATGGTTTCCAAATATTCAAAAATGTTCACAACCTTCTTTAAAAAAATTTCCGAATTTATATGTGTCTGCGTGTGTAAATGATAATTTAAAAATATTTTCACTTGGCGCCAGAGGATATCCTAATTTTTTTCCGGATTTTCTAGAACCACTTCTGACGAAAATATTTATCAACGAATTTTAATAATTCCTCGAATCTATTTATTTTTAACAAACAATTCCTTACGCAGTCGCGAATGAAATGTACCACTAGGTTTTTTTTCGTTTCAAATTGACCTGTTCACGAAAAAGATTAAGTTTGATTATATTCGATTCCTGCGAAAAAGGTACTCAGAATATAACAATTTCACCCGATTATTAAACACCGAAGAATTTATTATTCCACGTATTCGTAAAGTTAAAAATAATTGATGAATACATCTTATACTTTCGTGGAAAATTCGTTTGACGTTGTTTGGAAGTTAACGAGAAAACCGGTCTGCCAAATTAAGATACACGTCGTAATTAAGTCCGCAAAAAAAACTCTGAGAACTGCAATTTTTTAATTTTACGCATATTGCAATTATTCCCAAATGTGAAGTTTTCAGGTCACGGGGCGGAATTAATTAAAACAGTGCAGAAGCCCGTTTGTCGAAAAATGCATATGGTGTGTAATACCTACCATTTTCATCCTTGTCTGCTGCTCTTGCTTCGTCGATGTTCGTCCGCGCCACTCAAGAATGTGTTGAGTGTATACATATATGCATGTGAGAAACTCCGGCGAGTTGATGACGGTCTTTGAAGCAGTACGCGTTCATGCAACTCGAGGCAGCTTCCTCGAACATCGTTGCCAATAGATGCTAGCCGGCGAGAGAAAGAAAAGAGATATGCAAGGCAGAGAGGCGAGGAGAGCAGTGAGCGAGCAGAAAACCAATATGAAATTACCCTCGCGCGAGCGAGCGCCAAATTGCAGGTAATAAAGTGGGCCGATAAACAAATGAAGGAGCGTGAGGAGAGAAAGAGAGAAAGGAAGCCCCGCGGTCTGTCAGGGAGGGGGCGAGTAGTGTAACCATCACCGTGAACAAACCCGAGCATCGCTACGGAGCGTTCACTCGCCCGGAGGTAGCGAGAGGAGGAATGAAAGGAAGATGACGAAGGGCCCGCGAGAGGAGAGAACGATAATGGCGGAAGCATCGAACCGAGGTAAAACAAACTTAACGTGGCCACTGCCACGTGTTGAAAGCGGGTTACGACTTTACCTACGCCGTTGTCTGGTAAGCATCGAAACACCTCAGACGTCCGTTTTTTTTTTGTTTCGAGCACACCACTCGGGTTGAGTAATTCGCTCGCCGCGAATGATAATAAACCTCGTAACGGATACAACAAAACACCTTGCCTAGCGAAAGAAAAGTGCATAAATAAATTGACCGGAAATGTAGTTCTTTTTGTTAAATTAACAATTTACAATATACGGCATTGTATATTGCATAAATAACTTGCACATCTAGACAAGAAACTATTCGAATGAAAAAAATATGTAATGTACACAGTAAAACGTCAATTAGAATTTTCGTACGTTGACCGAAAAATGATTGTCTATGAAAAATTTGTGAAAATAGTGCAGCGTAAAACTAGATATTGACCAAAAATCTTCTGTACAATTTACAAAAAGACTTTGTTAAAAAAGTTCAGACTTGTTTGTATTAATTGACTTAATTTGTATTAACAAATTCATTATGGATTATTTAGCTCTCCAAATAATATAAATTATTGTAATAAGTCTATCCCGCGCAAAAAAAAAGTATTAAAAGAGTATTTTAAAAGTATTTTAAAAGTATTTTAAAAAAAGTATTAAAAGTCTTGCGTATTGGACTTTTCATTACTCAGTTTAATACTTTTTTTCGAGACTTGAGTATTTAAAACGTATTAAATGGTATTAAGTATCAATAAAAGTATTAAATTGTATTTTTGGAAAAGAATTTAATACTCAGTTGATACTTTCGGTCAGAGATTCAAGTATTATAAAAAGTGTCAAATGACTATTAAAACTAGTATTAAATCGTATTTTTTAATGACGATTTCAATACTCAATTCAATATGTTTTCCTGTATTAAAAAGAGTATCAATAGGTATTAAAAACAGTATTAAAACGTATTTGTTTCCAACGATTTTAATGCTTTCTTTTATACTTAATACTATTTAATACTTTTTTGATACTTAAGTCTCGAAAAAAAGTATTAAACTGAGTATTAAAAAGTTCAATACGCGAGACTCTTAATACTTTTAAAAAAAATACTTTTTGAATACTCTTTTAATACTTTTTTTATGCGCGGGTATAATACGCATAATAATTGCAATTAATCGGAAAAATAACACAATGAGTCGCAATTATTTATTTAAATTAATATTTTAAATAAAACATACATTTTCTCTCAATTTATAACCATCTCAGTTCTATATTTTCATTTTATACATAAGATTTCGTTTATTATCAATGCAGTCCATACATTTTACTGCAGTACTAGGTTAAGGGAAGCTCACTAAGTAACTCATAGAAACTTGACATCGGTCGAGTCAGCCTGGCGTGCGAGGATGCTTTGGGAGGAGGGATAAAGGACGCTGGTAATCCGTTAATTAATTAACCGTTAGAGGCTGATCGGCACGCGATCCGTGTATGGGGGACCACTCGGGTCTCTACGATCGTAGTAGAGGGGCTGTTGAAGCGCTGTGCACAAGTATCGGCATCGGCAGCGCAGAAGCTGCAGCAGGAGCACCAGTGGTCAGCGGTTTTGACGCGCTCAGGTGGAACCAAGATGGCCGACAGCGCGGCCCCCGAGGGCTTGGAGAGTGGGGGTAATGACGCTCATCACCCGACAGTGTTTTGCTATACCAACAACGCCGCACTGCTCTTGGCCTTCTCTCGAAAGCACGCGGGTCAGCAAGAGAGTGAGGGAGAGATTCGAGATCTCATCTCCCGATAGGGAGACTCCTTTGTGCCCTCTCGTACTCTTCTCTTCACTTTACTCAGCTCCTCTTCGCATCTCTTGCTCCTCTGTTCTTCGCCACTTTACCAACCTTCTCTTTGACCACCTCTTCTTCTCTCTTCTCGTTACGAGAGATCCACGTACGCGGTACTTAGACTGATGAGTACGTGGATACAGCACTTTACTGCCTCTGCTACACGAACACGACTACATCAAATACAGAAATATCTCTAAATCATTTTGTCTATATATTGATCCCTAGACTATTATGCAAACACTAATTTCCGTGGAACAGCATAAAAATGCAATAAGGCACACTGATCAGATGAACTTTTCAGTCAAGGGTGAAAAATTTTTTATTTTTGATTTGGATGCACGATTTTATTTTATAACAAGGCACTTTTGTCTAATACGAAGACAAAAATGAGCTTTCGTAATATTCGTAATTTGCCATACTGCTAAGTAACACTAAGTTTGAACTGGTTTATAATTGGCGCATTTCTGACTGTATTGTATTGTATGCAACTCCATGAGAAGTGCTCACTTCTCGCACTAGTGAAATAAAATTGTATACACAACTCGTGCGAAAAACTTTTTCTCAACTCGTTTGATTGCAACACTCGCCTTCGGCTGGTGCTGCAAACTCGCCCTCTACAGAAACAGTTTCATCGCACTTGAATCGTAATATACTATTAGTTCACTAAAAGACAACGCTTTCACGATTCCAATATAGCAAACATCCCTACAAATGTATATCCCTACCATAAACAACTCCGCAGCGTTGCTAATGGTAACATGTTTCATGGTTAAAAAGGAAAGTATTTTATAATTCGGTAATTATAGTAAAAAACTCGATTGATAAAAAAAACTGCACAAAACCAGGGAGCTCAGCAATATATCAAAAAAATATTGTCGCACTGATCTGAGCGAAAGCAATGTATAGTAGGATGTGTGACCGAGCAGAAATAATCTCTAACGAAAGCACGTAATCTCCATGAGGCGAAGATTTTGATTTACAAAGTGAACTAGTCATCAGGGATAAACCGTGCGACTCGAACACTAACAAATCATCAAGGCAGAACCCGTAAGTATTCTACATAGTAAGAAGAAGAAGAAGAAGCCACGATAGGTTGTCTTTGTAAGTTGACAGTGTGTCTGGCGAGTACTCACACAACCGAACACGCCGTAGTTTACTGTAGTAAAGCAATCGCGATGTTATGCATACGTGTACATGAATCGAGAAAGCCCTTCATAACTGGCTATCGCGAAGGAGGCAGTCGCCTTACTCTCGTAATTATTTAACTAATAAATTTTCGTCCCCAGGCTATAAAGTGCCTCTACGTTCGAGAATCTTACGTTCAGCTGCCTCTTCTATACGCACGACATAATATTTCCGTTGCCATCGTCGGGTCGTGGAAATATATCATTAAAAAAAAATTAAGAGCTTGTCACGAATGGTGAACGAGTTTTCTCGTCTGCAGATTCCCATACCTTTTTTTTACGTTGAAGAAAAAAACCTTCTACCCAAATTGAGACTTGGAGTCGTGAGTTAGCACGTCGATGACATTTATCAGGATGAAGACACCGAAAGTATCGCGCGCGACATTATATGATATTTATAACGTGTTCGGATGAGGTGCGAAGGTGCCCGAACGCATTCTGCCCGGTTAATGCGCTCCTCTCACTCTGGACGAAGCTGTTCGTACACGCCCGATGTTTTCCGGAATCCCAGTAGCACCGCTACTATGAAAACAACAGAGTCGAGGCCTCGCCACACCGAGAGAAAAGAGTTTATTGATTCATGGCAATCTTTGCCGATGAAAAAAAAAAATACTTTAGTTCCAATACTAGATCTTTCCACTAAATGATCTCAAACTCAATAAAAAGTAGCGACATTCAATGAAAGAAATTATCTCTGTTCTTTTAATTGATTTCACTGAAGAGGCAGCGACACTTTCACCACCATAGCTCAAAATTTTGAAACCTATTGTTTCCTAAAGTACTTGGCAGCTGAAGCTCAAATTTGGAGATAACGTGCTCAAATATAGACGAAATAAGCTACATCAGGGATTTCTCAAAACTCGACGTCGTTTAATCGAGAAAAACGGAAAACGGAAGTGAGGTTAGGTGTAAGAGAGACAGCCCTATAGGTGTAACATTGGACGATGCAATTCCCAGCACTTACTGCCATTGACTATTCATCTTTTCGATGATTCGAGGAGACAGTTTCTTTAAATCAATGGAAACTTTCGTTGAAACAATGAAACTGTTTCTTTTTTTATATGCTCACTAAGTCAATCTTCCTTTACAGGCAATGAAATGTTCTCTTTCAATTTTGTGTACACTACACTGCACTATTTTATGGTACACTATTTCATTGGAATTAAAGATATGTTACGTTTAATCAACGGAAACGAAATCGATATATCCATTTCTTTAGGGTCAATGAAATTATTTCTCTCGGTGCATGCGAATGATGTACGAAATAAAATCACAATCCGTCATCCGCCAAAGCACCTCATCTATATTGTACAAAATAGGTTTACACGTGCAATGGTGACGTCCGCGATCGAGTTCGACGCGAAGGAGCTGTTCCATGAACTCTTTCTCTTAATTTTTCCTATTCTTGCTCTCTTCCTTAGTTACGATGTGTTACTCATCAATCAAATTGTGACAATATATCATTGAAAACATTTTCGAAACTTGTCAAAAATTTTAAACGAATTTTTTGACCCGTGGATTTCCATATCTTTTTTTTCACGGTAAAGAGACAAACCTTTTATCGAAAGAAAGTCTTAGAGTCGTAAGTTAGCGAGTCGATGACATTTATCGGGATAAAAATACCGAAAGTACCTCGCACAACATTATATTATATTTACGTGTTCAGATAACGTGCAAAAGTTTCCGAACGCGTTTCTCTCGCGCTGGATGTGGCAATTCGTACCCGCTCGATGTTCTCCGCAATCCGGGCACCACCACAGTACGAAAACACCAGAGTTGCGGCTTTGCCAAGCACATAATGCTCACAATATGTTTACGTGCGCTTGGTGACGTGCTCGAGAGAATTCGGCACGACGGAAGCTGTTTCCTCTTTCTCTCAATCTTTCTTATTCTCGCTCTCTGTCCCGTTCTGATACCCATCAATCACAATATAAAAATACATATTAATTGAAAAGAAAGCTTGTCACAAATGGCGAACGAGTTTTTTGGTCTGCAAATTCCCATAGGCTTTTTTTTACGTCAAAGAAAAAAAAAACTTCTACCTAAATCGAGTGGTGGAGTCGTGAATTAGCACGTCGATGACATTTATCAGGATAAAGACACCGAGAGTACATTAAATTATATTATATTATATTGACTTCATCGTGCAAATGACGTACGAGCTGTAAGCGCTCGATAGTGACGGGCTCGAAAGAGTTTGGCACAACGGGAGCCGTGTTGTAAGACTTTTCTTCTTTCTCTATATCGTTCGTATTTTCGCTCTATGTCCCACTCTGATACTCATCAATCAAAATGTAAAAATGTATATTCATTTTTAAAAGAAGCTTGTCAAAAGCGGCGAACGTGTTTGTTTCCAACCAAATCGAGTGGTGGAGTTGTGAGTTAGCACGTCGATGACATTTATCAAGATAATCACACCGAAAGTACCTCGCACGGTATTATATCATATTTATAACGCGTTCGGATAAGATACAAAGGTGTGTGAACGCGTTTCCCTCGCTCTGGATGAGGCGGTTCGTATACGCCCGATATTCTCCGGAATCTCGGCAGCACTGCAAATACGAAAACAACGAAGTTTGGGCTCTGTCGTACGAATGATGGACTAGGTGTGTTTAGGCGCGCCATAGTCACGTGCCCAAGAAAATTCAGCCCGACGGAAGCTGTTTCTTGAAACTCCCTCTTTCTCTCAATCTTTCTTTTTCTCGATCTCTATCTCACTCTTATACTTATCAATAATAATATAATAGTATATTACGATACAAGGTCGATAAAAGTTTTTCTGACGAGGGTGAGTTTTCAGCACCGGCCTAAGGCGACTCTTGCTATCACATGGGTTGAGAAAAAGTTTCTCGCACGAGTTTCATATAGAACTTTATTTCTTGAGTGCGAGAAGTGCGATTTCACGCACGCGAAACAAACTGAAGCGTGTGAGAAGTGAGCACCTCGCACGACATTATATTATATTCATTATATTATATTCAGAACATGTTCGGATAAGGTGCGAAGGCATCCTCACGCATTTCTCTCGCTCTGAATCTGGCAATTCCTAAACGCCGAATGTTTTTCGGAATCCCGATAGCACCGCATTACGATGACAACGAAGTTGAGGTTGTGTCGTACGAATTATGTACGAGGTGTGTTTAAGCGCGCGATATAGTCACGTACCCGGGAGAATTCGGCCCGACGGAAGCTGTTTCGTGAGTCTTCCTCATTCTCTCAATCTTTCTTTTTCTCGTTCTCTGTCTCGCTCTAATACTTGTCAATCAGGATTTAAAAAAATATATTTTAATTGAAAAAAAATCTTGTCACGAATGATGAACGACTTTTTTGGTTTGCAGCTTCCCATATGCTTTTCTTACGTCGAAGAAAAAAAAAAACCTTCCACCGAAATCGAGTGGTGGAGTTGCGTGTTAGCACGTCGATGACATTTATCAGGATAATCACACCGAAAGTACCTCGCACAACATTATATTATACTTACAACGTGTTCGGGTAAGGTGCGAAGGTGTCCGAACGCGTTTTTCTCGCTCTGGATGTGGCGATTCTCCGGAATGCCGGCAGCACCACAACTACGAAAACAACGAAGTTGAGGCTTCGCCGCGCGAATGATGCACGAGGTGTGTTTAGGCGCGCGATAGTGACGTGCTCGAGCGAGTTCGGCACGACGGGAGCCGTTTCGTGAGACTCTTCCTCTTCCTCTCAATCTTTCTTATTCTCGCTCTCCGTCCCCCTCTCTCTAATACTCGGAGCGACAACGAAATGGAAAGAGTATAAGCGCGGTGTACCCTCGTACCCCGTTTCTTCGCGAGGCTTGCTCTTCGTCTCGCTCTGGCCACCACATACTAACAACACTGGGATAGAGCCGTCAGAGCCGCAGGGGGGCTCCCGTTCCTCGGCGGACCCCCCGCTGGCCGCCATCTTGGCTTTTATTAACGAGAAAGGAGTCGCGGGCCCAAGCAGCAACGGCAGCAGTGATCGAAGATCAACCGGTGTTGCGCGGGAGATAGAGACGCGTTGCTTACCTCTACGGGAGAAATGTAAGAGGGATAAGTAAGATAGAGATGGCCAAGTGCGAGACGACAGTGATGCGCGTGCTTTATAAGAACAAATTCATTAAGGAATCACCACGGGCGCGATCCTCACGCTTGGCGTTAACCGTGGTTAAGTATCTACGGTCTGTGGGGCTTCGATGTATGCTGAGCGAAAGATAAAAGGTCGAAATATTGACACGGGCATGTTGGACCAAGAAAACATGATTACAAGCCTAATGTATCTAAAAAAAAATAGGGCACCATGTGACACTGATATTCTACGTCACATTAGCAATTCGTACGTATCAACGCTTTATCTCTAATGAAGGATGAATGAGACGTGAAGCTTTTCAATTTTTATTTTTGATGATGCTACTGGACCCATGAAAAAAAACGTATTAGGATTTTTCCAAATCCCCGATAGATATTCCCTAATCCTCTTAGGGGCCTTATGTGGAAGACTCATAGGGTTTCCCAAATGACGGAGACACTTTTTTCTTGAGGGCCTCTGAAGGCAAAATGTTGAGGACCTTTTGAGGCTGAATCTTAGGAGACTTTATGGGTTTCCCTCGTTGGGCCTAAAAAGACTACCCTTTAAGTTCTTAAGTTAAGTTCTTACTAAATAACAAAGAAATTTAATTTAAAAATATGTATCTGTCATAATTTGATGAGTAGTCGTGCACTCCCAATTAAATCTTTCATCTTTCTCTGCATGATGGTACATATTAAGCGCTGAAAAAACATACAAAATTTTTTAAATTTTACGATTTTTTTTTTACATTCAAGCCTTCAGGATCGTGTTGTTGCGCTGCACCTTAGCTCACTCGGTCATTCGTATGAGAATACATTTTTTTTTGTCTCTTTGAATGACTAATATAAAATATGCAATAAAATTAATGTAATATCGTCAGCACTTAAAAGATTTACATGACTGCCTCAGATCTTCAAATAATAAAAGCACATTCGGATGATTTTTTACGGAAATTGGTTATATTGAATAGGATACATTGTTGCCACATATAATTATATTCCACGAAATTTCTCGTTTTATCGTTAGCGCGAATCAGTTCGCTTATTTTCAGATGCGTGGACGTCTGGCAGAAATTAATGATTCTATAACTTGACTTTATGGTAACGGTTGACACGACACTCAAGTATTTAACGTATCAAGCTTTTATTGAACTTCACCATGGAAACCAAGAATTGGCTTATCAGATCCGTATGTGCAAAATGATTATGGATGTTTCAACTTGGTACCATGATTAAGCTTCACTGGGCCCTTAAGTGATAACATATTAAGTCCTTACTGAACTTCATCATGAACACCTAGACTTGCCTTATAAGCCCCTTATCTAGCAAAATCGTTATTGAATTATTCACTTGGTATGAATTAACCTGACTGGGCCCTTCAATGATATCAAGCTCTTATTATACTTCTTCATGAAAACCCAGAATTGCCTTGAGAGACTCTTTTGGGGCAAAATTATTATCACTCCATTCGATTGGTACCACGATTAAGCCTGACAGAGCTTTTACGCGATGAACCCCATAAGCCCTTATTAAACGTCGCCATGGAAATCTAGAATTGTCTTATGGGGCCGTTATCTCGCTGAATAATTATTGATTTTTTGACTCGGCATCATGACTCGTCTGGGCCCTCAATAAATTGACATAATGCGACTCCATTGAAAAGCTAGAACTACCACATAAGGTCCCTAATTGGAAGTCACATGGAAATCTCTTTTACGATGTCAACATTAAAGCCCTATTTTATCTCAAGGCATGCCTAACAATTTTCTCCACGGGAATAAATAAATACATTCCGTTTATTTTATCATCTGATGGATACTGATATTTCTCAAATGTCTATTGGCTATGCTGTTATAGCAAAAAGATGTGAAAGTTACCTTCGCCGCAAATGATGACTCTAAATGATTTCACGTTCACAGCGATAGATGCTCAACTTTTAACGTTGTGTAAGTCCAACGCCGACAAATTATAATAAAGTCGTCAGCAAGATAATATTTCTCGCGGATATACAACGGATATTATATTCAGAGATCATGCGGACGATTCCAACTTTTGTATTTAATAAATATGGGAGCGGCTCGTTGCTAGTACCGGAGCGCACAGCACTCTATGCCGATTCTGCGACCATCCTTCTTTGCAGACTCCGTAAAGTCTTATAGCGCGGATTGTAAGGTCGACCTCCGCGGTCGTTACTCGGAACATTATACCCTATAATCGATATTGCCGTTGACTCGTCGATGTCGTCGTTGACGGGGGTCCAGCGAAGGACTGCAAGATCTCAAGAGACCGTAGGTAGATGTAGATGTACACGTACAGTACTTATAGTCGCTACACGTGCGAGTATCTCGCATATGGGTGCATACAGCTCTGTAATACCGCTCGCACCGTTATATTCTATCGCGAAACGATGGAGCGCGTCGCGTGGGCGTTGTACGAGGCGTCGCTTTAACGTTCCGCATAAATTCCGCGACTATACCAAGGGGAGTAAGGGGGGGGGGGGGGGACCAAGAAACGGACGGCGAGCGAGTGCGGCGCTTCTCCAATTTCCTTGCAGTAAACGTCAAGCCAATAAGAATCGACCGGTCAGAAGTAAAGCTTCACACTGGCAATGTGTGCCCTCGCGCACGGATAAGCCGGGGCTCTCATTTATTCTCTATCATCTCCTTTATCCCTACGTTAAGGACTTACATCGAACTAAACGGGCGAAAAACGATGCACACTGTATGCATTTTTTCGCGATAAATTGCGGCGTTATCGACCTTATTTTTCTTTTTTTGTTGTAGAAAGAGAATATATTTAAAAAATATTGAGGATTGAAAAACAATCATTGTTGTAAATTAAGATTTCTTATTGGTCAGCGTACAAGACCTTTTTTCAACCATGTTGCGTGGTGACCATGATTTTACCTTCCCAGAGTATCTGAAACAGAAAAATAAATGTTCTCTTTACATTTGATGTATAGAGCCGTTCTCTAAGGGGGGATTAAATTTTTTTTAATTGCATAATTACAGCCATTTGAAATATGAAGTCTTTCCAGCCTGCTAAAGTCACTTCCCTCATGGAAAAAAAATGTACACAAAAATATATGTGACATATATAACTTTTCAGACGATAATATAACGGAAATATATTTTATGCAACTCCGTGCGAGAAAATGCACTTCTCGCACTAGTAAAATAAGATTGTATATAAAACTCGTGCGAGAAACTTTTTCACAACTCGTTTAATTGTAACACTTGTCTTCGGCTCGTGCTGCAAACTCACCCTCGTTAGAAAAAGTTTCATAGCACTCATATCGTAATATACCATTTCATTAATTTTATACGTATCCCAGATATATTTTTTACTTGCACATATTTTGTATATATCGCGAAATATATCTCAGTTATAGTATTTTTCGAGCAAGATATATGTCATATATTTGAGATATATTTTTCGATATATCTTCAGTGTATTTTTTTCCATAGGGGTTTTCCGCCTGCTGCAGCATTTATTTGTCCGCCGGTCAAGAATCGACGACTTTTTACCCATGTTACAAGCATGGAATGTGGTCTTATTGGCGTAGTCAGGGGGAAAAAAATTAATTACTTCGCACTTTCACAAAAAAACTGAAACTCAAAACAACCTTACACTGAGAAAAAAAATGGTTGAACAAACTAAATTAGCGTACAACCCTCTTCCAAATTACTATTTCGAAAGGGCGATCGAATGTTTTCAGTTCCTTTAATAATTATTAGGTTCAGTTGTCGAGTATAAATACTCGGTAACAAAGATTTTGGTTATGTCAACTAAAATTCATTTTAACGAGTGTGTACGCTGCACCGAGTCGAAATTTTGAACCTCCTTGTGACCTAAAATAACTGAAATCCATGAGCGTAATTTAGAGGGTAAAAGAAGGCAGTCTGGAGGGTGCAGGGAGAGTAATGCGCATAAATGAACATATAAATTTCACCCTACCAGAATCCGCAAATGGCAGAAAGTACATATCTCGACTTAACGAAAGGTCACGGAAGGTGATGTAGATCCTGAAAAACCTTTATAGAACGTACCGTAGAACCTCCCAGATTCTCCGTTAAGTCTACTGCAGAACCTTTCCGACCCTCCATTGAGCCTATACGGCGTAATCTTCCAGGCCCTCCGTTGAGGGTCACCGTCCATGTGTCATGGCCTTTTTAAAAGTGAGAATATATTTTTAGTAACAAAATATAGGTAACAAAATGTCCACATACCCCGATTCACTAGATCTATTTTATGCTTTTCCACCCTATTCTATACATACATATATGTGTACCTATGTCCTATGTATCGTAACTTATATGACATTACTTACGAAAATAAGATGTTACACTCTGTGGGTTTTTTTCAAGACACCTTATTTTCTATGTTCGTAGCTTAAGTATGGTTATCTGAATTTCAATAGGTTTCCTAGGCTCAACGGGGGTTCTATACCTCATTTAGGATGAGTAGGTTGTAGGAGGGTCTATGGATAGGGCCAGTAGGCTGTCGGCGGCCGTATGCGGAGTGAGGAAGACTCTATGGCAAATAACGGTTGAACCTCCAACCAAGGTCACTATCGGCTGAACGGAGGGTAAAACCAGTGTCGGCTTTTGCCTGGTCAAAGGATTTGGGATTCCCGGAGGTCTAACCGAGGGTTAAAATTTTGACTCAATTAATCCAATCATTTTTTCTCTCAGTGCAGTTGTTCACAAGATAAATGCTTTCGGTATGAGTGCAACGAACCTCGGTAAAGTCGAAATCAGTTAAGTATCGCGGAATTTAGCAGTGATTTCACGAAGCCAATAACAATTCAACGCATTTTCCGTCCTTCACTTTAATTACCATTTGAAAACGTATACAATGCGTTTTTGAAATCTTAGCACGTGAATAATCGGACTGTGCTGAAAATGCCTCCTTTACGGAGCTGCGAGAGGCGCAGAATAAATGGAAAAGACTGAAAGACTATATCGAGGGATAAGGTGCGAGATGAGAACGTGAAAAAGATGCTCGAAAAGTCTCGACGTGATTCAAGGATGCATACCACAACGTCGCATCGCTATGCGTTCGGGTTCGCTTAATAAAACAGCTCGTATTTTAAGATCCTTGTATTAACATAATACCTCGTATACGCCCTATAATTGCGACCTAATGCCCGCGTGTATCCCAGCACGTGTGGACGGGACTTAATGGGCCACCATAAGCACACTGCGGGATAAATAAATAATCAGATTCATTGTCCGCTACGTGGATGTGCGTGCCTTACACGCTGCACTCTACGTACATCTCGTCGTCACGGCGCGCGCGAGCTCGAGATGGTTCCGAGCTCCGACCAGAAACGCATTTATCTTGCCTCTCTGACACTGTGTTTATTAAAAATAATGACTCGAGTGCCTCCTCAACCCATCGTACCACACTATATATACGCTCGCACACTATCTGCAATGCCACGATGCACCTCCACACCTCGTCCTCACGAGTGCATCGCATACTCCTTCTTCGTACCTCCTTCGCTTCCTCTACTTCATTCTTATCTTTATCATTCTCCGTCTTTGTGTTCATCTCCTGATCCTCCATTAAAATTATATTGCTAACCATGTTTTGACAATTGTTTCGTGTTGATTGCGAACATTTTGATTTAAACAGGGCATTTTAGTGCAGAAATTAGTACGGGCGTCCGTGACTAAGTACGGTCCCATTATAGGGTTATTGGCGGAAGTTAGAGATGGGAATCCGGTCTTGGGCCAACAAAAATCTCCACAACCTAATTTCTGGGCCCTCTCCTAGAAGCCATGGCAGGGAATCCAATCTTGGTCTCTACTTGGCCCAATGAAACGTCGACAAGATAATTTCTGGGCGCTTTCATGGAAGCCATGATAGGGAATCCAATCTTTGCCCCTACTTGGCCCAAGTTAGCGTCGATAACGCAATTAACCAGCACTCTCGTGGCAGCCATTCTGGGGTCGCCAATGTTTAGCCTCGTTGGGTTCTGCTAATGGTAAATGCTAATAGTCGACAGAATTTACCTATTACAGTAGGAAAAGCATTATAGGGCTCGTATACGTACTTCTATGGGAATTATTCTAAGCATATCGAGAAAAAAACGGTTGTAGATGATCGATTTTTTATTATTGATCGTGTAGCATAATTAACAAAAATTCTTCATCAGGTCAGCCAAACTTAAATGACATGTGCATCTTCATAACTTTCCTTACGACGTAAGCCAGAAGATCAACAGCGGTAACAGGCGAAACATTTTCTGGTTTTTTCCAACATTTGAACATAGGAGATTTTTTTGGATACTTATCAACACATCTTTTTATGTCCCAAACTTTTCTTAAGATTTTCAGCGATGACCACGATGCATCTGAACCGTCGATTTTATCGACCTGCATGATATGGTCGTTATTCAGTAAAAGAAAGTTATTCAAAGCTTGTGTTGTTATTATAGTACTGTAATTAAGTGTCAGATTAAGTACATATATTTAACGTATTTTATAATAAAAGAGTAAAGAGTTATTTAATAAATTGTTACGGTACATACAACTTAAGCCTTAATATCTTGTAATTTTCATGTTACAATAAACTTACGGTACATACAAATGGTTGTTATCATTGAAAATTAGTACTATTTTACCCTGATAAAAGTAAAACAGTCTGGAATCTCTACGGGACCTTTCTAAATATACGGGAAATAATCATGGATTTCTGTACTGGCCCCACATATTTCGTCGTATACAGGCCCAAGAGTTCAAAGTGTGACTGGCCAATGCAGACAATAGCTTGATTTCCAAGATGGGCCCTGTAGTTAGTTACGGAAAATTATACGGGCCCTGAGTAAATTTCTGCACGGGTTATTTCGAAGCACAAGTTATAAGTAGAAATGTATGATTGCAATGCTGAAGTATGTGAAAAATTCGGTTTGGATGGTAATTAACGCAATTCCGTAAACTAGTAATTTGGACTGAATTTTTGTGTCTCCAATGTCAATATATTATTATTTTCCGAGCTTCTACAGTTTTTTCGAATATGTAACATGTTTTAAATTTAGAATGTTTCAAACTCAAAAATTCTAGAAAAATTTATTTTAAAGATATTCCGAAAAAATCCGGCCATTCGCCCTTAACTCTTCGTCAAGGCATTTCTCCAGGTGCGAGTCGATCATTTTGTAACACGTTTCCTCAAAACATAAACACGAAGGCTTAATTATCTTTCACCCTGTGATCTGGTTGAATCTATCGCCAGGTCAAACTTAACCCTCGTCTGGCAGCATCCCCAAATAAAGTTGAATTCCGTTCATCAACATTCCACAGGAGTACAGCAGATCGGAAATCTTGGCTTTGGTTGGGGTCGACGAGCTACGGAACGTAGTGAACTAGACGCAGCAGTGAAAAAAAAAGGAAAAGAAAGCGAGAGATATCGTTGGTGTATCCTTGCTGCCAGACGGATGACCGTGCGGCTAAATCATCCTGCGACCCCTGGTATAACCGTTAAGTTCCGAAAACAAAAGGTAATTTGTTCACCGAACACGTTCCATCTCCTCGAGTGGATGTATTCGTTGTGAAACGGGAGGAGAGAGTAGATGAGTGCAACAGACAAACTGTCGGTGGTAGATGCTGAAAATGGAAGGGGGGCAGGGAGAGGGGGTGAACAGCATCATCCCCGCAAGGGAGCAACAACGGTATACCGCGAGATCTCCCTCGGGATACCAAGGTGAACCATCTCCATAAAGCGCTCGCGTATTTTCCCGCCGAGGAGCCAAAAGACTATGGGGCTCATTTCGCCCCTGAGGTTCATCTCATCTCGCATATATACAGTGCGGAACATTGTGAATAGTCTCTCCTGCTGCAGCCAAGAAGCACTGGGTCTTTAGGTCCTCGCTGCACCGTTGCGCTGACCGACGTTTCAACAGATTCCTAGAAACGTATCTCTTCGAAGACATCTGTGGATGCTGGCAGCTAACAGAACAGAGAAGAAGTTTGTACGTGTGTGTGTGTTTGGAATTGTTGGAGCTGTTTCTCCCAACAACAAGTCAGAAGAACTGGGATCATATCGCACACTATCATTAGAACGAAAGAACAGATAGAGAAGCAACTTTTCATTTTCTGTATTTAACCACCGGATAAACTGTGCACGATGAAATTACAGATCTCTAATTACAGTTGGATTTCAATAACATCTACTTATGCTCACCAAAATGCAATGAACTGCTTGATTAACTATCACATAGTAGATTTTATTCTTACTCGTTATCCTCGTGCTACAATAAATCATTTGTTTTATTCAGCTATCTTACATTTTAATCTACACTTGGGACTTTTTTTTGTATTGTAAATAAATATTGGAATAATATTTTTCTATCTGTCTATTACGCTGGTATGTTATCATTCCTCTCTGTTCAGCCATCTGATGCATACTGTACATTTGGATATAATGAAAATGATAATCGC